>SJXQ01009373.1:0-85797 GCA_006408695.1 Aepyceros melampus
CTTGCCATCTCCTGTTTGACCACTTCCAATTTGCCTTGATTCATGGACCTGACATTCCAGGTTCCTATGCAATACTGCTCTTTACGGCATTGGATATTGCTTCTATCGCCAGTCACATCCATAACTGGGCATTGTTTTTGCTTTGGCTCCATCCCTTCATTCTTTCTGGAGTCATTTCTCCACTGACCTTCAGTAGCTTATTGGACACCTAATGACCTGGGGAGTTCCTCTTTCGGTATCCTATCATTTTGCCTTTTCATACTGTTCATGGGGTTCTCAAGGCAATAATACTGAAGTGGCTTGCCATTCCCTTCTCCAGTGGACCACATTCTGTCAGACCTCTCCACCATGACCCTCCCATCTTGGGTTGCCCTGCAGGCATGGCTTGGTTTCATTGAGTTAGACAAGGGTGTGGTCCTAGTGTGATTAGATTGACTAGTTTTCCATGAGTATGGTTTCAATGTGTCTGCCCTCAGATTCCCTCTTGCAACACCTACCATCTTACTTGGGTTTCTCTTACTTTGGGCGTGGGGTATCACTTCACGGCTGCTCCAGCAAAGCACAGCCACTGTTCCTTACCTTGGATGAGGGGTATCTCCTTACCACAACCAATCCTGACCTTCAACGTAGGATAGCTCCTCCAGGCCCTCCTGTGCCTGCCCAGCCACCACTCCTCGGGTTGCTCCTCCCAGCTGCTGCCCCTGGTCTCAGACGTGAGGTAACTCCTCCCAGCTGCCGCCCTGACCTCGGAAGCGGGGTGTGTCCTCCTGGCTACCACTGACCTCAGACGCGGGGTAGGTCCTCCCGGCCACCGCCCTGACCTTGGATGCAGGGTGTCTCCTCCCAGCTGCCATCCATTAATCTATGACAAAGGAATTAAGACTATACAATGTTGGAAAGATAATCTCTTCAACAAATAGTGCTGTGAAAACTGTACAGCTACATGTAAAAGTAGATAATTTCTTAACTCAGTACACAAAAATGAGCTCAAAATGGATTAAATAACTAAATAAGAGACCAGAGAGTTTCAAATTTCTAAAGGAGAGAGTCAGTTTTCACTAGAAGCTCTCATCTGAACTTCCTGCTAGGAGGCCTCTACATGTAGCACCCTAGGAGGGAGTGAAACTGGACTGAGCACAAAGAACAAAATGCAAGTGAATTTCTGAAGACAGAGATTGTGAGAAACTACTACTCTCTTGTTCTTTGGGAAGCACCACAATGGTCTTTAGAAACTGCAGAATGAAGATCAGAGGGATGATCTTCTGAGGTGATCACTGATGATGAAAAAGAGGCTGAGGAAGGAAGGGATGGCATAGATGGCTTCTGTGATGGAGAAGTCTTCAGGCTACTGTAAAAATAAGACTGAAAACCAGAAGCAGGAGGCATAAGTCCAAATTCTGAGAACACCAGAGAACTCCTGACTCCAGGGAACATTAATTCACAGGAGCTATCAAACACCTCCATACCTACAGTGAACACAAGCAACACCCAAGGGCCAACAAGTTCCAGAGCAAGACATACCACAAAAATTCTTCAGCAACACAGAAACACAGCCCTGAGGTTCCATATACAGGCTGTCCAAAGTCACACTAAACCCATTGACATCTCATAACTCATTACTGGACACTTCATTGCACTCCAGAGAGAAGAAATCCAGTTCCACGCACCAGAACACCGACACAAGCTTCCCTAACCAGGAAACATTGACAGGCCACCTGTACAAGCCCACCCACAGCAAGGAAACTCCACAATAAAGAGAACTCCACAAACTGCCAGAATACAGAAGGGCCACCCCAAACACAGCAGTATAAACAAGATGAAGAGCCAGAGGAATACCCAGCAGGTACAGGAACAAGATAAATGCCCACCAAACCAAAGAGGGAATCTACCTGACAAAGAATTCTGAAAAATGATAGTGAAAATGATACAAAATCTTGAAAACAAAATGGAATCACAGAGAAATAGGCTGAAGACAAAAATGAGAAAATGCAAGAAATGTTTAACAAGGACCTAGAAAAAATAAAAAAGAGTCAATATATAATGCATAGTGCAATAAATGAGATCAAAAACACTCTGGAAGGAACAAATAGTAGAATAATGGAGGTAAAAGATAGGATTAGTGAGGTAGAAGATAGATTGGTAGAAATAAATGAAACAGAGAGTAAAAAAGAAAAACGAATTGAAAGGAATGAGGACAACCTCAGAAACTTCTGGAACAATGTTAAATCCTCCAACATTCTAATCATAGGAGTCCCAGAAGAAGAAGACAAAAAGAAACACCATGAGAAAATACTTGAGGAGATAATAGTTGAAAATTTCCCTAAAATGGGGAAGGAAATAGTCACTCAAGTCTAAGAAAACCAGAGAGTCCCAAACAGGATAAACCCAAGGCAAAACACCCCAAAACACATATTAATCAAATTAACGAAGACTAAACACAAAGAACAAATATTAAAAGCAGCAAGAGAAAACAAATAACACACAAGGGGATTCCCATAAAGATAACAGCTGATCTTTCCATAGAAACACTTCAGGCCAGGAGGGAATGGCAGGACATACTTAAAGTGATGAAAGAAAATAACCTACAGCCCAGATTAATGTACCCAACAAGGATCTCATTCAAATACGAAGGAGAAATCAAAAGCTTTACAGACAAGCAAAAGCTGAGAGAATTCAGCACCACCAAACCAGCTCACCAACAAATGCTAAAGGATACTCTCTAGACAGGAAACACAAAAAGAGTGTATAAAATCAAATCCAAAACAATAAAGTAAATGGCAATGGGATCATATTTATTAATAATTACCTTAAACGGAAATGAGTTGAATACTTCAACCAAAAGACAAAGACTGGATGAATGGATAGAAAAACAAGACCCCTATATATGTTGTCTACAAGAGACCCACTTCAAAACAAGGGACATATAGAGACTGAAAGTGAAGGGCTGGAAAAAGAGAGACCAAAAGAAAGCAGGAGTAACAATACTCACATCAGATAAAATGATTTTAACACAAAGGCAGTGAAAAGAGACAAAAATGGACACAACATAATGATCAAAGGATCAATCCAAGATGAAGATATAATAATTATAAATATATATGCACCCAACATAGGAGCACAACAATATGGAAGACAAATGTTGACATGTATGAAAGGGGAAATTAACAATAACACAACAATATTGGGAGACTTTAATACCCCACTCACACCTATGGATAAATCAACATAAAATTAACAAGGAAACACAAACTTTAAATGATACAATATACCAGTTAGACCTAATTGATATCTATAGGACCTTTCACCCCAAAACAATGAATTTCACCTTTTTCTTAGGTGCACATGGAACCTTCTCCAGGATAGATCAGATCCGGGGCCATAAATCTAACCTTGGTAAATTCAAAAAAATTGAAATCATTCCAAGCATCTTTTCTGACCACAGTGCAGTAAGATTATATCTCAATTACAGGAGAAAAACTATTAAAAATTCCAAATATGGAGGTTGAACAACACGCAGCTGAATAACCAACAAATCACAGAAGAAATCAAAAAAGAAATCAAAATATGCATAGAAACAAATGAAAATGAGAACACAACAACCCCAAACCTGTGGGACACTGCAAAAGCAGTGCTAAGGGGAAGGTTCATAACAATACGGGCATACCTCAAGAAACAAGAAAAAAGTCAAATAAATAACCTAACTGTACACCTAAAGCAAATAGAAAAGGAAGAAACAAAGAACCCCAAGGTTAATAGGAGGAAAGAAATCTTAAAAATTAGGGAAGAAATAAGTGCAAAAGAAACAGAAGAGAGCACAGCAAAAATCAACAAAGCCAAAAGCTGGTTCTCTGAGATGATAAATAAAATTAATAAACCATTTGCCAACCTCACCAAGAAACAAAGGCAGAAAAATCAAATCAGCAAAATTGGAAATGAAAATGGAGAGATCACAAGAGACAAAACAGAAATACAAAGGATCATAAGCGTCTACTATCAGCAATTATATGCCAATAAATTGGACAACTTGGAAGAAATGGACAAATTCTTAGAAAAGTACAACTTTCCAAAACTGAATGAGGAAGAAATAGAAAATCTTAACAGATCCATCATAAGCACGAAAATTGAAACTATATCCAGAAATTTTCCAGCAAACAAAAACCCAGGTAGAGACAGCTTCACAGCTGGATTCTACCAAAAATATAGAGAAGAGCTAACACCTATCCTACTCAAACTCTTTCAGAAAATTGAAGATAAAGGTAAACTTCCAAATTCATTCTATGAGGCCTCCATTACCCTAATAACAAAACCTGACAGAGATGCCAGAAATAAAACTACAGGCCAAGATCACTAATGAACATAGATGAAAAATCCTTGATAAAATTCAAGCAATCAGAATCCAACAACACGTTAAAAAGATCATACATCATGACCAAGTTGGCTTTATCCCAGGGATGCAGGAATTCTTCAATATCTGCAAATCAATCAATGTAATACACCACATTAACAAATTGAAAATAGGTTCCCCTGTCTGGAGGGGGTCTTATCCTTCTGTTGTTGTTTTCATAGGCACTAAACACAGAGTTCAGAGTCCATTGGAAAGGTGGCTGAGCATGATCAGCATGAACAGGCCAAGATGGAGTCCACGCCCTATGAATTCCTTCTTCAAGGGCAGGAGGAGAAGGGGACGACCGAGGATGAGATGGCTGGATGGCATCACGGACTCAATGGACGTGAGTCTGAGTGAACTCCGGGAGTTGGTGATGGACAGGGAGGCCTGGCGTGCTGCGATTCATGGGGTCACAAAGAGTCGGACATGACTGAGCAACTGAACCAAACTGAACTGAAGACTTTTGGTGTCTTCAGTTAAACCAGATAAACTTCTATTCCTGGAAAGCTGCAATATGATGATCTTAAAGCCTTGCTGAAGCCTATTTGAGTTTACAAACCCTCTCATGATTCTAGAAGGCATGACTTTCAATACGTGATACATACAACAGCTCTCTGCAGAGACACTCAATAAACATCAATACAGACTGAAGATGAAGTGACTGGTGGGGCAAAGGGGGAGCTGCCCTTCCCTCTGTGCCCTCCATTTTAACACAGGGTCAGGGCTGCAAAATGCACTCAGGCTCAATGGCTTGGCTTCAAAGCCCAATCCCACCTCATTTACTGGCTGTGGGCAAATTGCATAATCTTAGTTGTTTTCATCCACAAAGAGAGAAAATCATACTACAGTGTCACCCCACTCCAGTCCTCTTGCCTAGAAAATCCCATGACAGAGGAGCCTGGTAGGCTGCAGCCCATGGGGTTGCTAAGAGTCGGACACAACTGAAGCGACTTAGCAGAAGCATCTACTAATAGGATTGGTGCAAGGAACTCGTGAATCAGTATAAGTGAAGGGTTTGGAAGAATAACTGGCACCAGTAAGTACCATATCTATCTATCGATAATATGTGTATTATACAGATAGATAGATAATATACATATTATCTACTTGTTAATATTATCATTAGTCCATTTTTCCTTGCCATTAGTGAATATTTTATTAGAGAGATAAATCTGAGGAAGCATATAAAGGCTTTTTCCTGACTGTAAAACACGTTTTTAAGTGAAAACACAGATTTTAAACATTTTTTTTCAGTCCCTAAGAATTTGCTAGCCATTCTGCTATAATCCTTTAGGTGGCAAGGCCTTGGCAGGCCTCCCTGCAAGTACTGTGCAACCATCAACAATACACATGCACCAGCCTGGGGGTTTCCACGATTCACGATGTCAGTGTTCACTATTGGGCTGTTGGCCACAAGCGGCTATTATTTTTGGCTCCAGTGACCATCATTTGAGCAGCTCTCCTTGTGCCTAGCATTCACAGGCCCCCATGAATATCGGGACAGACTGAAAAGTTCAGACCCTTTGAGACAGAGGCTGCATGTTTAACTTGTAATTGGACTCAGGGCTCCATTTGGCTGAATGATAATGGGTTTGAGAGTTGTAGGGAAAGAAACTCAAGAGAGAAGCAAATGGTGCAGTGACCTTTTTCAGGTAATGCTCAGTCCCACTTGACTTTCCAAGTAGCTGTCACCAAACACCAAAGCATCTAATATGCTTGGAGGAACTCCCAGAGCTTGGTGTGCTCACCAGCATAAGCGCTGGGAGAACACTGAGCTTCTCTCGCTGGCCCTCCAGCTGCTCTCAGGGGGGCTAAGGACCCACGGCTTGGCTCTGAACACGTGGAAGCCTGGCAGCCAGAACTGTGCCAGGAAGCTCTGGCAAGCAACCATGTCTGCACCCTCGGTTCCACTCAACTCCTCCAGTCTAGGTCTCTTGCCCAAATGTGAGTCTGCTCTACAGGTTACACCGAAAAGGGAAGAAAATATACTAACCTTTTTTTTTGTGCCTGGAAAGCCTGGAGGACTCTGCTCACTTATTTTAAGTCAGAGGGATTGAGGTGAACTGTACATCCAATAGGTCTTCCCAGGTGGCGCTAGTGGTAAGGAGCCTGCTTGCCAGTGCGGTGATATAAGAGACGTGGGTTCAATCCCTGGGTCAGGAAGATCCCCTGGAGGAGGGCACGGCCATCCACTCCAGTATTCTGGTTTGGAGAATCTCATAGACAGAGGAGCCTGGTGGGCTACAATCCATAGGGTCGCAAAGAGTCGGACACGATCGCAGAGACTTCGCACACACCCACGTACATCCAATAACATTTCTCCTCCTCAAGGGAACACAACTCTGTTGCTTTTAATCCAAAGATTCAGAAACTTCTTCCCAATATCCTCCTGGGAATGCCAGGGAATTCACTTTAGTGACTCAGATGCACAAATACAGCTCAGGTCTCTCACCTCCAGACCTGCATTCTCACTCTTCAATCCCCCAGAGAGTGATAAAATCCACTTTTGAAGACTTACAAGGAAAGGGTATATAAGCTCCAGTTTTCTATTAGACCTTGAGAGACTAAAATGGCACTTTTCAACTCCGCCGAGTCATTTATGTATGTATTCATCATGTCGTTTTATTTTCTTTATTTCTGATGCTTTGACATCTGGGGTCTTGCTGACCCTAAAGTGACCACCCTTCCCAGGGCTAGTCAGTTCCTAGAGATAATAAAAACACTTGCTTGCAAGTGTGCCTTTTATATGCAAACCAACCAATCCAGGGACTTCCCTGCTGGTTCAATGGCTAAGACTCCATGTTCCCCAATGCATGGGGTCTGAGTTCAATCCCTGGTCCAGGAACTAGATCCTACATGCCACAACTATAAATAAAAGTTAGCCACAACTAAAGATCTTGCAGGCTGCGACAAAGATTAAAGATGTCGCAAGTCACAACTAAGACCCAGTGCAGCCAAATAACTATTTTAATATAAATGTTAAAATAGTAACAGTGGGGATGAATCTGCCTTCAGTGCAGGAGCCCCAGGTTCAATCCTTAAGTTGGGACGATTCCTTGGAGACGGGAATGGCAACCCACTCCAGTATTCTTGCCTGCAGAATCCCATGGACAGAGGAGCTTGGAGGGCTGCAGTCCATGGGGTCACAAAGAGTCGGACATGACTGAGCAACTAACACACACACACAATAACAAACTAACCAATCCAGAGCCCACACTCCCACCATCTCTACTGGGCTGTCACACACTGAGCCTTAACCCCCGGGACCAGGGGCCAGACAAATAAAGACAGTACTTATCTGCCAGACTCAATGAAATCATCTGAACTAGCCAACACTAACTTGCTTACTCTGCCAGCATTTCCAGCAAAAACCCCAATAAGGGCTCTTGCCCACATACCCCCTCACTCCCTCTGCTGTTTCCCCCCTCGCCCTACAGAGCACGGCAGGCCCCCCTCCTCCTGGGAACTGTGCATAACCAGCTATCTTTTCAATAGTAACTGTCCCCCAAGTGCTGGCCTCACCATACCTGAATAGTAGTGAAAGTCTACAATTAAAGTAATGTACATCTTATTAATGCATGTATATATATAGCATCTATATAAACAGGTACTGATGAACCTATTGACAGAGCAGGAATAGAAACACAGATGTAGAGAAGACTTGTGGGCACAGGCAGGGAAGAAGAGGGTGGGACAAACAGAGTAGAATTGACATAAATACATGATCATGTGTAAGACAGACAGGTGGTGGGAAGCTGCTGAATGGCGCAGGGCGCTCAGCTGGGTGAAAGGGCGGAGGGAGGCTTAGGAGGGAAGGGGTGTAGGTATATGCAGAGCTGATCCACACTGGTGAACAGCATAAACACAACACTGCAAAGCAATTATACTCCAATTTAAAAATAAACAAGTTTTTTTTTTAAATAAAGCAACATTCATCTACATATTATAGACATTTTACATGTTCGTCTGCCTACTTTAAAGACTCTCAAGGAGAGGCCATGCCAATGACTACCTACATGTTCTTCAATAACACTTGCACGGCTGACAGGCGGGCCAATTCTGACTCCTGTTCACTTAATTCACTCCCATTCATTTAATGGTGCCATTAAAAATATAAACATCTCAGAAAATGGTTTTGTGAAAGTTAACATAAAATTCATTCATTCGGATATGTATTAAGCATCTATAATGTACCATGCGGTACTAGAGATTCAATAATAAGTCATGGTCCAGACCTCTAAGAGCTTCTAGTATAAAAAAAAATTGGTACCCATATATCACCCCATATTATAGTAGGCAGTTGACCTGTTCCTGCCTCCTCTTTGTGGTGGGGGTGGGATGCTTGGAGGCACCAGCAACAACATAGCCAAAAAGGAAGTTAAAGTACTGGCAAACTTAAAGGATGAAAAGATCCTTTTGGTCCATGAATACCTTCCCTTGTTTCATGAAACTCTGGCCTCTGGCCCACCCAATTACCTCCATTTTTAGTAATCAGGGTTAAGGTTGGCTAGTTGGGATGATTTCACTGGGTTTAAGCTTCCAAGAATTTCTTACATTAAAAAAAAGAAAAAGTGTGATCTTGATGATATCTTCTGGGTCATCTGCAAGATTTGGCATATCTGCCTTCCATTCCTTGGCCAAGCAAGAAATGGAGTCAAGCCAAAACAGACTGCTGGCCCAGAAGACATTCATACCAGAGCAGGCATCACCCAGTGGGATGGCCCAATGAAGGATGGTGGTGGCCGAGGTAGGCTTGCTGGTTATAACCGCTACATGTCAAATATTCCCACTCCTTTGTGTTAAAGGGTAGGGAAGGCTTGTCACATGGAGCCATGTGACAAGTTTTACCCAGTGGGTTGGAAGCAGAAGAATATGCATTGGTTACTTCTAGACCAAGAGCGTAATCACTAGAGTGAAACCCTGAAGCTGCATAGCCCAGTATGGCAGCCACCAGCCAAGTGTGGTTACTGAGCACTGGAAATGTGGCTGGTCCAAACTGAGATGTGCTGTAAGCATAAAACACTCACGGGGAAATTATAACATGGGGCTAAATAAAAGACATTATCAAAATTAATTTCATCTGAATCACCTTCATTTTGCCTTTTTAATGTGGCTCCTAAAATATATATATATATATATATATATATATGCAGCTCGAATTATATTTCTATTGGACAGCACTATCTTAGGGTTTTTCTCTCCTCTTCTACAGTGACTGGGACTTTGCCAGATAAGGTTACTCCTGATGACCAGGGTCCTGAGGTGGGGATGACAATGATGGTGAGAGAGCCCTCCAGCTATCCTCAAAGCACACGCAACATAAGGAGGAAATAAACCTTTTTTTTAATCTAAGCAACTAAGATTGGCTTTGCTCAGTACTGCGGTATGACCAAGTCTATTCTGACCAATGCAAGAAGGATGAAGATGCTGGGAGTGAGTCGGAGTAGAGGTGGGGTTAGGACAAGCTGTAGGAAAGGGACACAGGCGAGATGTTTCTCATGCCATGTCTTGTCTGTACTCATCTTTGCACATGTGTAAAAACACATGCACACACCACACATACACACACACCTGTCTATTTTCTGCAGAAGAGGAGTTAGGACATGAAACACTCATTTTGCCCAGTGACACTTCAGACCCACTGGTGTCAGACAAGCTGCGTGGATCTTATATGGGCTTCCCTGATAGCTCAGTTGGTAAAGAATCCACCTGCAATGCAGGAGATCCCAGTTGGATTCCTGGGTCGGGAAGATCCCCTGGAGAAGGAATAGGCTACCCACTCCAGTACTCTTGGGCTTTGCTTGTGGCTCAGCTGGTAAAGAATCCGCCTGCAATGCAGGAGACCTGGGTTTAATCCCTGGGATGGGAAGATCCCCTGGAGAAGGGAAAGGCTACCCACTCCAGTAATCTGGCCTGGCGAATATCATGGAATGTGCAGTCCATGGAATCACAAAGAGTCAGACTCAACTGAGCAACTTTCCCTTTCACTTTCCTGTAGGGATTCTTAACATTTGGGGTGTTGGTTTCCCTGGGTAGCATCCACCTGTGCTGGCATGTTTTTAGCTCCTGCCTGCCCATGGAACCAGCCCTGATGTTTTACCTCTAGGGCAGACCATTATCAGAAGGCCACATTCAACCTGCATCCTTGGTTCAATCAGGACCCACAGTGATAGTGCAGGGAAGCCTGACCCTGAGATGAGCAACTGAAGGGGATTCTGAGGAGGGTGCCATGCCACCTCAGGGCGAACTTCTGGTCCTCAGCGAACATGCGGAAGAGGGATCACAAAGTCCTGTTGTACAGGAGGTATGAGTGAAGTTTACAAAGACAAACTTGCCAAGAGTCAGAAGTCCAGATTCCTTTACCATTCACCTACCTGCTCCTGCCCTCATTCCCTGCTTCCATGACAGGTGTTTCAGCTACAACAGGATATTTAATTAACAATGGTTCAAAATGGGAAAGTTCTTTTTCACATAAAAAGAGGCTCAGGGATAGTGAGTCCTGGGCTAGTATAGTGATTCAACAATGGCATTAAGGAGCCAGACTCCACTCATCTTTCCCTTCACCTTCCAAAGCAATGGGCACATTGCCTCATGGTTGTAAGATGACTGCTTTAGCTCCAGCATCACGTCTACCTTCAAGATGGGAAGAAGAAAAGGGTAGGAACTAGCTTCAGTTTCATCCCTGTGGTACAAAACGTGGAACAGATGCCCACTCCTCACACTTGCGGAAGAAGGGTCATATTTCCGAGAGGTGGGTACCTTCCTCTCCTAAGTCCACAGGCCTAGATTCAGGCCTTCAGCAGCTGGGAACCTTTCTGAAATTCTTCTCTTCAGAGGGCTCTTTTTTGTAAGAGACACAAAAGCACTATCTATGCTGGTGGACTTGGACCTAGCAGCCTTGGTTGAAGGGCCTCTGCTTCACACCCTCCAAGATGCCCCAGGCAGCTGTCATACTCACTTTTCCTGTAAAAGTGACCAACATTTGGAAAACAGTGCCTGGGGTTAGTGTGTGGCCCACAGTGGGTCATCCCCGCATCATTTCCTAGCCCTGTGCTCATCCTGGTCCCTATCTCTTTCCCACAGACATCACCACCCCCCCACCCCCCCCAGCATCCAGAAACACAGCAGGTTCTTACTGATTCTTATGGCAGCAATTCATTCCCACCAAAATCTTAACAGATAATGACCAAGAAGTATTGGGAGTCCCTGATACTAAGAGGCCACCATGGAAGTATGCTTCACACCCTCCAAGATGCCCCAGGCAGCTGTCATACTCACTTTTCCTGTAAAAGTGACCAACATTTGGAAAACAGTGCCTGGGGTTAGTGTGTGGCCCACAGTGGGTCATCCCCGCATCATTTCCTAGCCCTGTGCTCATCCTGGTCCCTATCTCTTTCCCACAGACATCACCACCACCCCCCCCCCCAGCATCCAGAAACACAGCAGGTTCTTACTGATTCTTATGGCAGCAATTCATTCCCACCAAAATCTTAACAGATAATGACCAAGAAGTATTGGGAGTCCCTGATACTAAGAGGCCACCATGGAAGTAGCAAAGCTTTTCCTGGAGCTCCAGGGCCAAGGGCAGTGAAGGGGCTGAGAGAGGGCGGCTGTCTGGAGGCAGGCTGTCTCACTCCTGCTACCCCACTGCCAATTCTGGTTCGGTCCCAGAGGTCGGATGGGGCTTTCTGCCACCCGCCCCTCCCCCGCCCACTCTGAGCGGGAAGCGGGACCCATTCCATAAATACAACTCTCACAAATGGCATTTCTGGCTGGGAAAACTGCCCTGCAGCAAAAAGAGCCAGAGCTAATTTAGTGCTCACTTCTCATCAGCTGAAATGTTTTTATTTTGGGAGAGAATTGGTGAGCCATAATTATTATTGATCTCTGTGACAGCAATCAGAGAAAGCGTTCGTGTACCCTCGAAAGAGCAGGACCAGAAATAGATGCAGCATCTCTCTCAACCAGTCAGAGCTTTACTTGCTCTAAATTGATTTTAGAGCTGACGTGCCATTTAAAGAAAAATAATGATAATAAAGTTCCACAGAGTGAATCTGGACATCCTAATCCCTCCCCTGTCAGTATTTATGGAGCACTCACTGAGGTCCTAGCTACACAGTCTTAGAGAACGGTCTTACCTGACTTTCAACAGATGGATGTTAATGGGATATTTATTTACAGAGTAAAATTAAATTGGAGCTGCATCTTAATGCACAATTTACATAATCAGCTTTGTTCTGAACTGATGAGCTGTTTTCAATAGCACTTGGGACCCTTCAGTCACAGCTGCCTCAAAGCCACAGCCACCGAGAATGGAGATTAAACAGTTTCCTCAAGCCAGAAGTCTTGATGAGAACCTATTCTCCCATCCCAGAGACCTCATCATCTCTCTAGACACTGGCAAAGGATCAAAGACCCATGTTCATTTCTTGCCGCCATTTGGCATCAAAAGAAAGACGTTCAATTTGCATTTGGAAACCATTACAGTCATGGATAATCTCACCTTCACGTTGTAAAGTTTANAGTCTTGATGAGAACCTATTCTCCCATCCCAGAGACCTCATCATCTCTCTAGACACTGGCAAAGGATCAAAGACCCATGTTCATTTCTTGCCGCCATTTGGCATCAAAAGAAAGACGTTCAATTTGCATTTGGAAACCATTACAGTCATGGATAATCTCACCTTCACGTCTGTAAAGTTTATGGCATTTCAATTTCTTAATGCCTCACACTCCAAACACACACAATTACCAATGAGCCACATCGTGTGCTTGGGCAGCCTGGAGCAAATCTAATGATGAATTTCATTGTAATACCTGTGCACAGGAAGCTGGTTTCCAGGGAGAGCTGATCATAGCAAGATTCAGAGCCTGGAGGGATACAGGCAGTAAATGGTCAAGGGGAGAGAACTGAATCCTCAATAAGGACCTATCATCTCCTTAACCTGACCCCAGCCCAATGGCAGTGCATTGACCAAATACTTCCTTGTCTTTCCAATCCATCTGATCTGCACCAGCTCCCTGGTAGATGGCATTGCCCCTGAGAGAAGTCACAGCAATGAACACTTCCTGAAAACTCAAGCTCTTTCAGTGTGCTTTGTTCAATTCTTGCTGCTGCTAAGTCGCTTCAGTCGTGTCCAACTCTGTGCGACCCCATAGACGGCAGCCCACCAGGCTCCCCTGTCCCTGGGATTCTCCAGGCAAGAACACTGGAGTGGGTTGCCATTTCCTTCTCCAATGCATGAAAGTGAAAAGGGAAAGTGAAGTCGCTCAGGCAAGAGATAGCAATTATCACTGGCCCTTACCATCCTTTACAGATGAGAGAATTGAGTCCTAGAAAAGGTAAGTAATTAGCCCCCAACCCCATAGTGCATTAAATCAAGTAACCAGCATGTGACCTCAGTCTGTCTGTCTCCAGAACACAACGCCCTTACCCTGCTGTGCAGTCTTTTGGAGCAAACAGCACAGAGAGTTCCTCTAGTAGACCTGAGGTTCCCAGAACAGACATCAGACGAGGCTTAAAAATGAGACTTCTATTACCCAGGGCTGTATTTGCTAACCTTGATTCTTACCTTGGGCAAACAAAAGATCCTTATAGGAAAGGTTGATGTAAATTATTTATTTATCCATTCATTCATTTCTTCATTACAGAATAGGTCAAAGTCATGCCCCCTGGGGAACAAGCAATATACACGACTGGGATCTCTACAAATTTGGGGTTTTGTGATGTCCTCTGGTTACCTAAATAAACTTCAGTTCTAACAAAGATCTGTTTGTAGGAAACACTCCTAAAATTCACTGAGCTTATTAGAGACAACCAAATGCGAGAGGAGAAATACTCATCTGGTCGGGTGGTGGCTGGCGGGGGGTTCTATAGATTCTTCCACTCTCTAGGCATAAGACCCATGTGGACCTGTGTTTCCAGATGGGATAAGCGGCTATCGACATCCGTTCACTCTTAAAGGCCTAACTCGGTTCCACTGCGGACTCCACACTTGCTCTAGGATGATCCAGAAACAAACAGGTGAGAGCAGGAAGGTGCTCGGCTTCCCTAGGGTGTCCAGGAAGGTGAGCCCTGCACAAGATGCAAAATGAGGGGAGGCCAGACTCTGACTTCTCACTCAGGTGCCCTTGCATGAGTCCGTCTGCAGGGGACCCACGGTCTTCAGCTAAACGACCTTCACCCTGTGGTGCTCCACGTGTCGACCATTCCTGCCTCTTGCTGCTTTACTTAAATTGGCCTCATCGGTCCCCTTCCCCGAGGATCCTGCTCTCCATCCTCTGATAGTGGGCACTAAAAGTTCAGGTGGCCTTTTGCAGAGATAGTTTTCACCTGGAGCCCTCGTGGGCTTCCCAGGTGGCTCAGCGGTAAAGAATCCACCTGTCATTACAGGACATCTGGGTCCAACCCCTGGATCAGGAAGAGCCCCTGAAGAAGTAAATGGCAACCCACTCCAGTATTCTTGCCTGGAGAATCCCATGGACAGAGGAGCCTGGGGGGCTACAGTCCATGGGGCTGCAAAAGAGTTGGACATGACTGAGTAACTTAACAAGAACAAGAGACAGGGTGCTTAAATCTCAGTTGTGTTTCTAATGGTGTCAATTTCAGGCCAAGGCAGCAACTTGATGAATGAGAAAAAAAGAGAGAGGACCACTGCAGTAGATTGGATGGTGGCCCCCCCAAAATATATGTATGTGTTCTAACCCCCAGAAACTGTGAAGGTGACCTTATTTCAAAAAGGAGTCTTTATAAATATAATTAAGTTAGGATCCCAGGAGAAAATCTTCCTGGATTACCCGGAGGGCTCCTACATACAATAACAAGTCCTTACAATTCATAGAAGGCTGAGGGCCGAAGAATTGATGCTTCAGAACTGTGGTGTTGGAGAAGACTCTTGAGAGTCCCTTAAATAGCAAGAAGATCAAACCAGTCCATCCTAAAGGAAATCAACCCAATAAATATTCACTGGAAGGACGGATGCTGAAGCTGAAGCTGCAATACTTTGGCCACTTGATACGAAGAACTGACTCCTTAGAAAAGACCCTGATGGTGGGAAAGATTGAAGGCAGGAGAAGGGGATAACAGAGGACGAGATGGTTGGATGGCATTACTGACTCAATGCACATGAGTTTGAGCAAACCCTGGAATATGGTGAAGGACAGGGGAGCCTGGCGTGCTGCAGTCCATGGGGTCACAAAGAGTCAGACACGACTGAGGGGCTGAACGATAATATGAGAAACAGAGGAGGAGACACAGACGCAGAGGAGAGCACCGTGAAAAGATGGAGGCCGAGACTGGGGCGATGAGACCACAAGCCAAGAAGCGCCTGGAGCCACCAGAACCTGGAAAAGACCAGGAAGAACGTTCCCCTCTTGAGCTTTCAGATTTTAGACACACACTGGGACAGCTGTCTCCTTGATGGCAGCCCAGTATTCTTTGTGGCATGCTTCCCTACCAAACCCACATGCCTATGGTGGGAAGGAAGTGTGTTAGTCATTTAGTTCTGTCTGACTCTTTGCGACCCTGTAGACTGTAGCCTTCCAGTCTCCTCTGTCCAGGGGGTTCTCTAGGCAAGAATATGGAGTGGGTTGCCATTCCCTTCTCCAGGGGATCTTCCTGATGGAACTTGGGTCTCCCACATGGTGGGTAGATTCTTTACCGACTGAGCAACCAGGGAAGCCCATGGTGGCAAGAAGGTGGGGAGCAAATACCAATATTCTTGCAATCCCAGATTGGGAGGGTGGATCCTGAGAAATAAAATATCCAGCACCAGGACCTGAAGAGAGAAAGTCACAGTTTCCTAAGATACTGGAGAAAAGGTTTAACATAACAGAGGGGATTAATGGGATCAAGAAATAATGGAATTAAAATGAGAAAAGGCATGCTTGGGCAAATTCACGACTGTGAGAACTAAAATTAGACTGTGCAATAATTTCTATAGGTGGATGATGGAAGACTTGTCACTCAGCACAGTTAAGGCTAAATCAGTCTGCAGGAGACAAATAGGAGATGTGAGATGCATCACCCAGGCCATTATTCAAATGATTCAGAAAGAAAAAGAAAACCATTCTTTGGGACTAAAACAGTTTTCTAGTCTGAAAAAAAAAAAATCTGCATTTGATCTTCACGGGGATGGAATTTACCTGGCAATTGCTTGCCTACTTTTTTATATAAACCCAGATTTTGAAACGCATTTAACTTTCTCTGGAGTACCTCGTCGAGGTCAGGAAAACATGCTCGGCCAGCAAGACAATCAAATCACCATAAAGACAATTTCAACAGAGGTCTCTGTCTAGGGTGCTCTGAGAAGTGAAATGCAGGCAGGGGAGTTTGTGGGCAGGGCCCATGGCCCCCAAGCAGCCTCATCATCTTTCTCCACTCCCGCAACCACACAACAGAGGGGATTATTCTGAGGGCCGTGATGCCATTGCTTGGAGGGTCCCAGCCCTGTGACGTCATCTGACCAACCTCCTGGGCCTCAGCGGCTCCTCTGTGGGAGGAGGGAGGAGGGGGAGTGACCCCTCCCCGCCCCATCCTCCCAGAATTCAGTCCCGATTGTCCTCCCCACTGAGGCTGAGCCAAGGCCTGTTCTTTGCCTTCCTCAAAATCAGATTTTACCCATGCTCTGCACAAGCTCCTTTATGGGAACGGGCAATTGCCATCAGCAAGGAGTCCTCTTCCATTCTGCTTGCTTGACTCACACGTTTGCCTGCCAGCCCCTTGCCTCCATTCTGAGCCCGCCTCCACTCACCTTCTGCCTGGATGCTCAACTCAGCCACACTGGCGTTCTGCTTCGGGGCCTTTGAATATGCCATTCCCCTGCCAGGGAAAGTGGCCCCTGCCCATCTCTAGCTCTGCAGCTCCTCCTCTGCATTCTGATCTCGGCTCGGGCATCTCAAAGGCGCCGTTCAGTCTGCTTTCCAGTCTGCACAGGAGGACCCTGGAAGTTGTCCATCCTTACAAGGAAAACCTTTACAATCTGAAAATCAACAGCTCTTCTGTATCTGCCAAGAACTGAGGTCACAGGGAAAACTACTGCCCCTGAATTGAAGAGACAGAGAGAGGATAACAGAGAACCACAACTTACTGGAGCAGAAACACCCTTGAGAACCAGTGCTGAGAGGAATCTCTGAGTAAGTCGCTGGAGGCTCTGAGTGGATGACTCTGAGAGGGACCCAGTCTTGGGGGAACCCTCACACTTTCCTGGGTTTCAGGAGCTCCTGCAGATTTTCCTGGTGAAGATCAAAGAAAAATCCTCTCCCACTTCCAGCAGGGAGAAGGGAAAGCTGGCCACTCTGAAATACATTAGAATACTCTGTTCTTCTTAAGGAGGTCTGCCCTCAGGGGGACTGTTTCGCCAGCACCTAACCTGCTGGGGTTTTACTAGAGCCCAGCCTACCTTAGGGAAGGCAAATACTCAACTGCAGCCCCCTCTAGCCATCCCGTCCCACCTAAAGGTTGAGGCAGGGGCGAGACGCACTTGTGAAGGTCATCATATCCCAGAATCACCAACAGGCTGACACTAGGGTAATGGTGTGCTTCCTCTCTCCACACCTTCACAATGCATCAGCAAACACATCACATCCCATATCACATCTCATCCCACATCACATCACGTCACATACCACATCACATCATATAAACATCACATCAATTTCACACCACATATCGTATCATATAAACATCACACCACATCAATATCACATCAATAGCACACCTTCCTAACATCAGCATACACATCGTATATAAACAGGGGATAACAATAAAGAACATCACATCCCATCCCTTATTTAAGAAGTCCCAAAGAGGCCTTTCCTGGCAATACTGTCTCCAAACACACACCTTCAAGTCCACTAGCTCATTTCCTATTTCTTACTCCATAGCATTTAGCACTACGACTGAAGTGGCTTGCAGCCGCAGGAAGATCACTTAGAGTAGGAAATGGCAACTCACTTGAGCATTCTTTCCTGGAAATGTTCATGGACAGAGGAGCCTATAGTCCATGGGATCGCAAAGAGCTGAACATAACCGAGTACACACAAGATCACCCTGCTTTATATGATTACTTGTTTGTTTCTCCACTGGAATATAAGCTCCATGACTACCCTGCTTCTCAGTGAAACTCCAGTCCCTATAACAAAGCTGAAACAGACTTAGGCATTTAGAAAATATTTGATGAATGATTGAATAACTGAATAAATATAAGCTCATTGATATATGCCAAGCTCTTCCGTCCATGGGATTCTCCAGGCAAGAATACTGGAGTGGGTTGCCATTTCCTTCTCCAGGGGATCTTCCCGACCCAGGGATTGAACCCAGGTCTCCCACATTGCAGGCAGACCTCTGCACCATCAGGGAAACCCCAATTATGCCTCACTAGCACATATGTGCCTTTCTCACTCACAACGTATATATTTTGATCAGTTCCTCTTCTTTGTTTTGGATATTTTTAAGATGTTTTTCATTTTTCTTGGAAAAAATATATGTATATACACACACATATAAAATGTTTGTGGGGGTGGAGGAGGAGAGGGTGGGAGGTATGAGAGAGTAACATGGAAACTTACATCACCGTAGGTAAAATAGATAGCCAATGGGAATTTGCTGTATGGCTCAGGGAATTCAAACCAAGGCTGATAACAACCTAGAGGAGTGGGATGGGGCGGGAGGTGGGAGGGATGTTCAAGTGGGAGCGGACACGGATAAACCTATGGCTGATTCATGCTGATGTTTGGTAGAAACCAATGCGATACTGCAAAGTATTGTCCTTCAATTAAAAATAAATAAATAAACCCCCAAATATGTGGACAGACATGTATATACCTTATGTGTACACTGTGCTCCAGCTCATTGTGATGAATGAAAACTTAACACAGCTGTGCATACACATGATCTCCAAAACTGTTTTCATATTGAGAGATGTCAGTCACAGCCCCTGGGCAGTCTCTGTCTTATTCACAGACACACAGAAAGAAGAATGCTAGTAGCTTGGAGTAAGACTTAGCTTAGAGTAAGATTTCTGGTTACTTTCCCTGTCATATCCATAATAATATTTTTTGTCATAGTGCCACTTGCTCTGTTTAAAACAGATTTTTTTTTCCAATACATTGCAGTATACCAATTCTTGGATAGTAAAATTTGTTAAGTTGGAGAATGCCTAGTTAGTTTGAACATTAGCAAAGCCTGGTTCCCCTGGTGACTCAGCAGTTAAGAGTCCAGTTGCCAATGTAGGAGACATGGGTTTGATCCCTGGGGCAGGAAGATCCCCTGGAGAAGGAAATGGCAATCCACTCTAGTATTCTTGCTTGGGAAATCCCGTAGACAGAGGAGCCTTGCAAGGCTACAGTCCATGGGGTCGCAAAGAGTCAAACATGACTTAGCAACTAAATTCAACAACAGTGGAGCCCCCAAGATCAGGAAGATGAGTTAGGCTGTGATGATCGCATTCCCTTGCTGACACTGTAAGGATGTGCTGATGATACCATCCCGCAGCATATGACACTCATCCAGGTATGCTAACTCCTCCCTACCAAGAGGGCCCCTTCATCAAAACTCACTGCTGTACTCGCTCTGTCCTCTTTGAGACTCAAATACCCAGACCATCTCTGCCTCCCTCATTGACCTTTGCTCCACTAAGAAAGATCAGGAAAGTAAGGAGGAAACCGTGACTCAACCATGCTTTCCTAGTAAGGCTGTCCATGGAGGACGTCTCCATTGTGAAGACCTCAGGACACAGAGCCCTACTTCTGCAGCTGCTGGGCTTCACAAGTCAGATTCCTAAAGGGAGCATGTCCTCCAAACTCAAGTGTGTATGTATGTATGGGTGTGTTCAAAATCAAGACGTGGGACTTCCCTGGTGGTCAGGTGGCTGAGAATCCGCCTGCCAGTGCAGGGGATTACAGGTTTGATCCCTGGTCCAGAAGGATTCTGCATCCTGAGGGGCAGCTAAGCCCACCACACCCTAAAGAACGTGCTCTGCAACAAGGGAGGCCACCAGAGAGAGAAGCCCGCACACCGCAACTAGAGAGTAGCCCCGGCTCACCGCAGCTAGAGAAAGCCTGCATGCAGCAACAAAGGTCCAGCACAGCCAAAAATAAATAAACAGAATGCTTAACAAAAAAAAACCCAAGATGGGAGACTTTTATACATTGCCTCTCCAGCTAGCAGCAACATTCTCTAATCTGGACTCCATACCAGTCTCTTTACACATATGTAATCTAGGAAGTGGTTATTTTCTACCAATTAATAGTCTACAAACCTTAACAACTAAAATAAAACTCTGGGGGCGCGGCAGAGGTGACGACAGAGACCCATCTTGTCTCAGTGTTGGGTGGTTTCCTGCCTGATGTAGCAATTCTCACTTCTCTGCCCTCCTCCTTGCCTGGCTTGTTTCTCGTCTGCTGCTGTTAAAACAATAAGACTGCTGAGATCAGAGAAGAGTGTTCAACCATATCAGCTTTTGGTGCCACTGACTTCAGCATTCTGATATTTTGGACTTGACATAATCCAGTGCTGGGGGACTCTTTGAGATCAGACCTCATTAGCAAATGGCAGGAAAGCTTTTGTTTTTTTGCTACATTGTCAGCAGGTGAATGTGTGTTGAACCTCTCTTCCGAGTGGTCTCATGAGTTGCTTATTTACTGAGAACCTACTGTGCACCAGACACCAAGCCAAGCAGGAGGAATTCTTAGATGATTTAAAATTGTCTTGAAGAAATTCTCAGGCTGGGAGGGACAGATACAAAACCAAACTATATGGTAGTATGGTGAATGATTTGATAAAGGGATATTCATGGGGAATTCCCTGGTGGTCCGGTAGTTAGGACTCCAAGCTCTCACTGCCTAGGGCCCTGATTGGTGGTGAAGTCATAAGGACCCACTAAAAGCTCTGAAGGAGGCTTATGATATAGTCCGGATTGTAGTTTAAATGGCTCACTCTGACTATAGAACTTCCTAGGTGATGCTGGTGGGAAAGAATCCATCTGCCAATGCAGGAGACGTTAAGAGACTCAGGTTCGATCCCTGGGTTGGGAAGATCCCTTGGAGGAGGAAATGGCAACCCACTCCAGTGTTCTTGCCTGGAGAATTCCATAGACAAAGGAGCCTGGCGGGCTACAGTCCACGGGGTCACAAAGAGTTGGACACGACTCAGCAACGGAGCACACACTCTGGCTTCAGTGCAGGAAGGATTTACTGAGGATCCGACCACAATAGATTAGGCATCGTCTGATGAGGACCGGGGCTGGGTCAGTGGTCTCACAGATAAAGAGTAAGGGCCAAGTTCAAGAAACATTAAGGAAGAAAAACTGGCCTAATTCGGTGGTTTACTACATGCAGGAAAGAAGAGAGAAAACATGGTCTAGCTTTCTGGTTTCTAGCCTGGATATTGAACAAATGTGTACATACACAAACCTACTTTGTCCAGAAGATTCAGATCTTTCCCCTTTAATCACATCACACAAAGAGAACGAGAGGGCCTGCTTGTTTGCTTTTTTAAGACTTCCGACTTCAGACAAGCAAAGAAAACACTGAGGCCTTTTGGCATCCTCGATTCCTTCCCCAATTCCTATCTGATTATTACAGCCAATACTCTGAAAGAGATAGAATTTAAAAAAATTTTTTTAAGAAACTTGGCTTTCTGTGTGACAGCCTGATATTAAACTCTCTTTAGCTTGAGGCCACCTCTCCATCTGTCAGATCTTAGAACGTTGCAAGGGGCCTGTGTCAGCATAAGCAGCTTCTTTGCCTCCATTGTTCCCAAGACTTCAGGTCTCAAGATAACAGTGTGGGTCTCAATCTTCCAGATGACCTTGAGATTAATAAAGCTAGCCACTTTATTATCGATTCATCACACTGTACAGCTCTAGGGAGCACATCTCTGAATACTTCTAAATCGAGGTGGCTTTAAACACACCAAATGGCAACATCAATGTTTTTTGGAGATGCTCAGAAGAGTTCAGAAAGCTACACTGCTGCATCTACCCCAGATCCAGCAGGCCTTTTTCATGTCCCTGGCAGGCTGGACCTTGAATGCTTTTTGCTCTTTACTCACTAAGCTGCGTCCAACTCTTCTGCAATCCCATGGACTGTAACCCACCAGGTTCCTCTGTCCATGGGATTTCCTAGGCAAGAATACTGGAGTGGGTTGCCATTTCCTTCTCCAGGGGATCTTTCCAATCCAGGGATCAAACCTGTGTTTCCTGCACTGCAGGCAGCTTCTTCATCACTGCACCACCTGGGAAGACAGACCTCAAATAGCACTAGCCAAGAACTGCAAAAAAAAAAAAAAAAAATTCTCCTCCTATAAACCAAACTTATGTTTCTTGAAAGTGAAAGTGGAAAAAAAGAAAGTGAAAGTGAAAACCACTCAGTCGTGTCCAACTCTTTGCGACCCCAGGGACTACACAGTCCATGGAATTCTCCAGGCAAGAATGCTGGAGTGGGTAGCCTATTCCTTCTCCAGGGGATCTTCCCAACCCAGGGATGGAACCCGGGTCTCCCGCATTGCAGGTGGATTCTTTACCAGCTGAGCCACAATGTTTCTTACATAACAACAAATGTAATGTATGGATCTTG
This sequence comes from Aepyceros melampus, assembly GCA_006408695.1. Lineage (NCBI taxonomy): Eukaryota > Metazoa > Chordata > Mammalia > Artiodactyla > Bovidae > Aepyceros > Aepyceros melampus. The sequence continues at coordinate 22,964 of SJXQ01009373.1, forward strand.
TTTGGATCAAATAGATAATAGGAGCCATTTTATTATGGATCAGATATTAGATGATATTCAGGAATTATAGTTAACTTGGATAGGTGTGATTATAACATGGTGAAGTAAAGTGAAAGTCGCTCAGCTGTGTCCGACTCTTTGGGACCCCATGGACTATACAGTCCATGGAATTCTCCAGGCCAGAATACTGGAGTGGGTAGCCTTTCCCTTCTCAGGGGATATTCCCAACCCAGGGCTCAAACCCAGGTCTCCCGCATTGCAGGTGGATTCTTTACCAGCTGAGCCACAAGGGAAGCCTGAATTATATTAAAAATGTCTACCAGTGATACATCCTGAAACACTTGTGTGACATCCAGGATTTGTGTTGAAAACTCTACCCCCTCAAAAAAAAATTCGAGGCAGTAAATGAAGATGGGCTCATTGATTTACAGAAGATGCATAATGGAGGTATAGGGAATTACCATATTTTTTCTCTATGTGTAATGTGAGAAATTTTCACTTTATTCTGCTTCTGCTTCAGGCATTGATCACCTATTAGACTTCTCAGCACCACATTTATGCCAACTTGCATTTATTTTAGCAAGCAAGTTGGACTGTGTGATTCTCTTCCAAATCATTAACCTTGTTGCCATAATATAATAATCATAGATACCATTACTTAGTGTTTATTACATTCCAGACACTAAGTTTACCATTTTGTATGTACTAACTTATCCAATCCTCACAATAAATCTGTGTTTAAGAGCATAAAGAGGACCTCAGATGCTGAACTGAGACAGCTCTTCCAGGACCACCAAAAATCATGCTAAACCAACTAAAAAATCCTCAAAAGTATTTGAGGTAGTTTTCTATGAATTGCTCTAATTTCTGTATTTCTAAAGATACATCAAAAATATTATTATAATAATGGATAAAACATATTGAGTGCTTCCAACATAGTCTCTGTTCTAATAAGCACTTTGCATGTACCGTCTCACCTGACTTGCTCAACAGCCTATAAGGTACACAGTGGATGTTTAGCGGATGAAGTGCACCGGGGTCCCAACCAAATGCTCCCCTGCCTCCTCATCTGTCAGAGCTCCTGCCATCAACAGGGGAAATGCATTTCCATCCCTTGAATCTGGGTTGGCCTTGTGACTTGCTTCCACCTACAGAACGTGGTCAGTAGAAGTAAGGATGGACCAGTTCCAAGCCTAGATTTCAAGAGGCCTTGCTTTCTCTCTACTGGGCCTCTGCTGTGAGATGATGCTTGTGGTAACCTGCTGGAGAATGAGAGACCACATGCCAAAGAGACAAAGGGTTGGAACTGACAGACCATCCCTAGAAGCAGAGCCACCTAACAATCTGCCAGCCAAGCAAGGTGTGTGGGTGAGCTGAGCTACAACCAGAACTGCCTGGCTGAAACCAGCCTAACCAAAGAAGTGGTTCAGCAGCCACGAAATTTTGGAATGGGTTTATGATGCAACAAGAGTTATCTGATATAGCAGGTGTCAGGATTTTCTCTAGAAGAAACCAGACACAGAAAGGTTAAACGGCTTGCCCATAGTCACACTGTAAGTGGGGGAGCTGAGATAGACACCCAGCAGTCTGACTCTGAAGCCCACGCTGCTGCTGCCCAGCTGTTCAGAGTAAAGATGAGGGGGAGAGATTACTGGGCTTTGACTCCCAGTGGCCCACTCACGACCCAGGAAGATTTATTACAAACATCTGGCAACACAGGTGTCTCCTCTTTCCTTATTACTTTGAGTACAACCTCCCTAGAACTCTGCCTGCCCTTCCCAGAAAAAGGAACCTCTCCTCTCTGGATGTAACCTCCAAGAGATGAGGCAGGCATTTGATTAGATTATGTTGGATTCTGAAGGAGCCCAGTGGGGTCCCTGAGAAGCAGTGATGTGTTAACTGAAGCCAGAATATTCAGAAGAATATAAACTCGATTCCACACTAAAGCCAGAGACCCATAGTGAAGTTTTATTGTGTCCTAAAGACTGTGGGAAGCCAGCGATGAATTTTAAATAAGGAAACAGCATTCCCATATATGAGAAAATCAGTCTGGTTGCAACAGGAAGAACAGACTGAAAGTAGCCTCGGCAACAGAGAGATAAACTCAGAGTTGGAGCAGTCACCCGGGGGAAATGTGGCCAGGACTGAGATTACACCCATGAGAACAGAGAGAAGCAGGATTCAAGGGCTATACAGGAGCGAATACCCATAGGGCCTGGTGACTAGCTGAATGAGTGACGGAAAGGGGAAAAATGAGGACGACCCAACCACAGGTCCACGAAAAGTGACTGGCACCCAGGAAGTTCTATTCCCCTTATAGTGTCCTTGAGTGACAACTGACCGATTTCTGAAAAGGGACTAGGACTCAGTGTTTCCATGGTGCATGGACTTCTAATGGAGCACTCTGAATCACCCTATTTGTAAAGACAAAATGCGCTTAGAGAGAGAAAATGTCAGAATTAAACAGCCACTTGTCTTGACAGCATCAAAAATAATCTGTCACCTGCTCCTAACTTTGTTCTCGGTTACAAAGGCCATGTTTGAGTGAACAAAGAGGGTAAGGAATCTGGAAAGAACTGTTTACACAGAGACACTGATAAGAGGTCAAGCTGGAGAAGACTTGCACGTGAATGACGAGGGCGGGGTACTTCCCTAGTCGAGGAGTGAGTCCAATTCCTGGTCAAGGAACTGAGATCCCACACGTGGCATGGCCAGAAAATAAATAAAAATAAATTAAAAAAAAAAATGAGGAGGGCGGTGGGCAACTCTAAGCACACACATTCTGTCTGCTGCAAACATCTCAGGGGCTCAAAATTATGACCAGAAAGTGCAGTTTCCAGCAGCTGCTCTTGGCATATCTAGCATATTCTAAAACTGACTGATTTCTCAGTAGAAGCCATTTCCCATCTGAGGAACCAGAAATTCAACTAAGAGGATGATACATGGATGGCTATTAGTAAGAGCTTCCAACTTCCTCCATCCAACACTGTCTCAGTGCACCCAGCTCCCAGGGCTCCTCATACTGCCCGACCTACCTCCTGCAAGCATTCCTGACAGGCAGGTGGAGGTCACGCCATTTTAGGGAAAGTCCTTAGAAAGGGGAAGTGTTCAAGAACCGAATCTATACACACAAAGGACTACCAGATTTTCTCCAGAATCGCAGATTCTGATTCCTACTGTCAACACTGCTAAACTCGTTCTTACATACAGATTTTCCTACTGGGAAAAAAAAAAAAGTCATTCTGATTCTTTAGTTTCCACTAAATTAGTAGTTTTAGGTTATGAGTGTCCCCTGTTTGATAGGTTATGAGTGTCCCCTGTTTGACCTGACTTTGAACTAACAAGCACGAAATAGGCTGATGGCCAGAACTCAGGCAATTCTATAGGAGGATTCTAGCTGATTCCAGTCACCAAGGGTAACAGCCAGCCAAGCCAAGGAGATGCAAGGAAAGCTGGAATGCTTAGCTCTCTAAAGGCAAGCCCTGAAAGTGCAAGTGAAGTCGCTCAGTTGTGCCCGACTCTTTGCGAACCCATGGACTATAGCCCGCCAGGCTCCTCTTCATGGGATTTTCCAGGCAAACATACTGGAGTGGGGTGCCATTTCCTTCTCCAGGGGAATCTTTCCAACCCAGGAATCGAACCTGTGTCTCCTGAATTGTAGACAGACACTTTACTACCTGAGCCACCAGGAAGGGTTGAAACCAAGACTTGACCTGCAAAGAGAAACCAGCCTTGGCTATTTGAGAAAGGGCTTCGAGTTGGACCAGAAGGCAGATACAGGAAGAGTTGAAAAAGTAGCAGAGATGCTTAAAGGAAGCGCTCCACGAAGAATGAAATTTCACTCTGTTCTCCAAGAGCTTAGCAGCCACTGAATGTTAGTTAATCTGTGACAGATTGTGCTATACAATAAAACATGGTTTTGAAGTAAATCTCCCCCACTCCATAAAAATGATATTTTATGGTTCGTCTTGCTAATTTTTCACCCATTTAGATTCTGCATGACAGAGAAAGTTGACAGTGTTAAATAGTATTACGTCCTCTGAGCTCCCTCAGCTTGCTACCTACTGACTGCTGTTAGGTAGCTTAATCCAAGTTAAATGTTCATAACACAAACACGGTGAGAGCGTGTCATCCAGTTGTCTAGAATCGCAGAAATCAATTCGGTTTCATTGGAAAAAAAAAAACAAAAATGAAAAAAGCCCTACGCCCTGGGGTTAGAACACTGACTTAAAGTCCAGTATTTTATGATGCCCAGCATGATGCATTTACCAAATTCAGGAGGAAAAAATTGCAAAGGCCCAGAAGCCCATCAGCAACAACTTTCTATTTATCAGATTTTGGTGGCAAGAGGGGAATGAATGACTTGGCCTCTGAGTGCCCGTCAGTCACCTTCCACCCCTGTGTAGGGGTTGGACGTGTTGTCACCACCTGGAGAGAGAAAATACTCTGTTCTCCCTCATTTGGAATTTCTGATAAAGCTACTTTGGATAAGACTCAAATCCCTAAATCTGGAAAACAGGCACCCAAACCATTTTTAAACTTCATTTTTGGAGACCAGGTTTACTTAGCAATGTGATCTAAAGGAGCTTGAGATCCACTGTCTTTAGGTCTGTGTTGAAGTCCTAGTTTGGCTCTTCCTGGCTAAACTCTGGCAAATCACATAGTGTGTTAGTTTCAGAGGTGCAGGAGGAACCATAAATGCCTATTGTGGAGCCCTATACCAAGGTCACCAGAGAAGGCAATGGCACCCCACTCCAGTACTCTTGCCTGGAAAATCCCATGTATGGAGGAGCCTGTGGGCTGCAGTCCATGGAGTCGCAAAGAGTCGGACACAACTAAGCGACTTCACTTTCACTTTTCACTTTCATGCATTGGAGAAGGAAATGGCAACCCACTCCAGTGTTCTTGCCTGGAGAATCCCAGGGACAGGGGAGCCTGGTGGGCTGCTGTCTATGGGGTCGCACAGAGTTGGACATGACTAAAGCGACTTAGCAGCAGCAGCAGCATACCAAGGTCACAGGACAAAAATCTCTGAAACTGACCAAACCCCATAGCAACTGTTGCCCTGAGCCTCCAGACCTAAACTGGCCAGTTCCCGGATCCCATATTAGGTAAAAGAAATACCCATCCTATTGTCCATGCCATAGCATCCTAACCAATGCCACCATTCCAGCAGGAATTTCTCTGTCTTGAGGCTATAAAAATTGGGTACTAGCATTGGAGAAGGAAATAGCAACCCACTCCAGTATTCTTGCCTGGAGAATCCCAGGGACAGAGGAGCCTGGTGGGCGGCCATCTATGGGGTCGCACAGAGTCAGACACGACTGAAGTGACTTAGCAGCAGCAGCTTGCAAAAGGGTTCAGCTCTCCCTTGAGCCGGCCTGCTGTTCAGTGTCTCCCACTCTAATAAACTTCATTTTCCTCCCGTTCTGCCTCGTGTCTGGAAATTCTTTTCCAACCTGCATATGGACCACAATACCTACCTTACAGGTGCCGCCGAGGATACAGGGGTCACAGCAAGTGAAAAGTGATGGGCGAGGAGCTCTGCGGGAAAGGGCTGCCACCTCCGGCTCACCTTCTGGAATCTGCTCAAAGCTCAGAAATGAGCCAGTGTGAACGACAGATCAGGATTGAGGATGCTGCAGTCTCAGCTCATGACGGTCGTTGGTTTTCATTAGCAGAGTGGGTCAACTCCTCTCCGTCACATAAGCCTGCTCACCTACACCCACGACTAGGAAATGAGCATTCTACGGAGAATCAGGCAGCTTTGCTCACCTTACCACGGTGATTCCTCAACCGCGCTGCCCACTGGATCCACCTGGAGAGTTTTGACCCTCACAATGTCCAGGCCTACCCAAGACCAATTAAGACAGAACGTCTGCAGGTGGTGTCAGGCATCAGTAGTTTTTCAAAGAACGCCCCCAGGTGAGACTACTATACAGAAGAGTTTGGGAACCTCTTTCTGGTTTGCCCTGTAGTCCCCCGGAGGGCACCTTTCAGCCTCTTGGTTCTAAAGGATGTCCAATTTCACAATGGGAGTCAGAGTCCAGGACGCCGAGCTTGAGTCTCTGTGCCTCCCCTCCAGGCAACCAATTAACCAGACCCCTGGCCTTACATCCAACTGGGAGGTGGGACCTGCAAGTGAGCTGAGGGCACCTGGGCGCAGGGAGGTGAGCACAGAGCAGCCCTTCCCAAACTAGGTGATCAGCAGGATCACAGAAAAAGAGGTCTCAATGTCAGATACAATTCGCCAGTTCTGGGTCCACTGAAGATAAGCAGGTTTTTTCATTGCAGGACCTCTCAGACCCTTTCAGTTGGAGTGTGACTATGAGTCTGCCCAAGAGGACTGTCTCCCCCCTCATGGAAACCTTCATTTACTCAGAGCATTTCAAGAGCTGCTGTTTCAAGGAAGATACTCTGAGCAACCTAGAGCAATCCTGGGGGTAGGACTGGGGTTCTGTCCCCTGGGGGACGTTTGACAATGACTGGAAATGGTTGTCACAGCCGGGGGTCAGGTGGCTATTACTGGCCTCTAGTGGGTCGAGGCCAGGGCTGCTGCTAAATGCCCTATAATACACAGGGCAGCCCTAGACAAGCAGTTATCCTGCCCACTGTTGCCAGCAGCCCGAGGAAAAGTCCTGGCCTTGAGCCCCACAGCCCATCCCCCACTTTATTGCCTCATCAATGCTCGGTGATGAGAGAGCAAGAAAGACAGGAGAAAGAGGGAAACAAAGAAGGAAAAAGGGAGGAAACAAAAGAGAAAAACAGATGATAAAGGAGGCTGAGGAAGGAGGAGACAGGAGAAAAAAAAGAAAAAGAAGCCAGATTCATAACTGCCAAAACTTGGAGGTAGCCAAGAAGTCCTTCAGTGGGTGAATGGATAAATACAACTGCGGTACATTCAGACAACAGAACAGCATTCAGCATTAAAAAGAAATGAGCAATCAAGCCATGAAAAGACATGGAGGAGCCTTAAACGCCTGCTGCTGAAGAGCCTGCCTACTGTACGATTCCAACTATATGACATTCTGGAAAAGACAAAACCATGGGGAACAGTAAAAAGATCAGTGGTTGCCAGGGGTGAGAGGTAGGGAAAGATGAATGAGCAGAGCACAAAGGAGTTGTAAGGCAGTGACTATGCTCTGCGTATTCATGGTGGACACGTCATTACATACTTTACCCAAACCCATAGAATGTATGACACCCAGCATGAACCCCAATGTAAGCCATGGCTTTGGGTGACAGGCGTGGGTCAATGGAGGTTCATCAGTTGTAACCAGAGTACCCTCTGGGGGAGGGGAGGGGAGGTTGATAGGCGGGGAGGCTATGGGGGTGTGGAGGAGGGGACGTATGGGCATTCTCTGTACTGTGCTTCATTTTGCTGTGACCCTGTGCTGTGCTCAGTCAGGTCCAACTCTGTGACCCCGTGGACTACAGCCCACCACGCTCCTCTGTTTATGGGATTCTCCAGGCAAGAATACTGGAGTGGGTAGCTGTTCCTTTCTCCAGGGGATCCTCCTGACCTAGGGATCGAACCAGAGTCTCCTGCATTGCAGGTGGATTCTTTACCAGCTGAGCTACCAGGAGCCTGCAAGTGCTCAAAACAAGGGGGTTAAAAAAACAAAACCCATAAAAACCGCGAAAGAGTGCAGAGCAGGCCATGTGGTTAGGCCCCAGCCTCCTCAGGTCTTTATTACTTCTCTGAATTGACCAGGCTGCTCATTCTGCTCTTGCACTGGGCACCAGCTGGTAGGGGCAGGCCAGGCGCCCATGGGGAAGGTGGGCGTTATGTGGTGGGGGCGCCCCAGCCGGGTGCCTCTGTGCGCCTGGGGAGGGGGGCAGCCTCAGACCCTGCTGGGCTTCTTGGGGTCCTTGCTTTTGGCCGGCATGAAGGCGTACAGCTCCTCGATGAGCATCTCCATCCGGGCGGTGACCTCGGTCACCGTGTCGATGACCAGCTTCTGCTGCAGCTTCAGCTTGTTGTTCTCCCACAGCGCCTTGTTCTCCTCCTGGAAGAGCCTGTGCTCCTCGCGCAGCGCGTGCAGGGCCCTGTTCTCCTCCTGCAGGAGCCGGTTCTCGTCGCGGAGGACTGGGGAAAAAAAAACAAAAGCCATAAAAACCACGAAAAAATGCAGAGCAGGCCATGTGGTTAGGCCCCAGCCTCCTCAGGTCTTTATTACTTCTCTGAATTGACCAGGCTGCTCATTCTGCTCTTGCACTGGGCACCAGCTGGTAGGGGCAGGCCAGGCGCCCATGGGGAAGGTGGGCGTTATGTGGTGGGGGCGCCCCAGCCGGGTGCCTCTGTGCGCCTGGGGAGGGGGGCAGCCTCAGACCCTGCTGGGCTTCTTGGGGTCCTTGCTTTTGGCCGGCATGAAGGCGTACAGCTCCTCGATGAGCATCTCCATCCGGGCGGTGACCTCGGTCACCGTGTCGATGACCAGCTTCTGCTGCAGCTTCAGCTTGTTGTTCTCCCACAGCGCCTTGTTCTCCTCCTGGAAGAGCCTGTGCTCCTCGCGCAGCGCGTGCAGGGCCCTGTTCTCCTCCTGCAGGAGCCGGTTCTCGTCGCGGAGGACCTGCAGGCTCTGGTTCTCCTCCCGCAGGGCCTGCAGCGCCTGGTTCATCTCCCGCAGCAGCTCCAGGGACTGGCTGCCGTCGGGCAGGCCCGGGGCCCCCTTGCCCACCTCCTCCCCGGACTGTGCGGACAGGGTGCTCACCATCTCCCTCAGGGCCCGAGGGTCTTGGAGTCGTCCGGCGGGGCAGGGAGGCCCTTGGGCTCCTCGAAGTGGGAGGGGAGTCCGGGGCCCGCGTCCGGCAGCAGCCCGTGGGGCTCCTCGTGGGGCGAGGAGATGGGCTTGATCTCCTCGGTCGAGGCGGTCTTCTCGTCGGGCTGGGCCCAGTAGGCCTTCCTCTGCTCCAGCAGCTGCTGCAGGGCCCGGTTCTCCTCGCGGAGGAGCTGCAGGGTGTTGTTCTCCCGGCCGCGGTGCGCCTGCAGCGCCGGCTCCTTCTTCATCGCCTCCAGGGACGGGGCGTTGTCCTTGTGCAGCAGCGGCGACGAGGCCCGGCTGTCGTCGCGGCCCAGCGCGGCCCGGTGCTCCTCCCAGAAGACCTGCAGGATCTTGTTCTCCTTGCGAAGCATGCGGTTCTCCTCGCGCAGCGCCCTGTTCTCCTCGCGCAGCGTCTTGTTCTCCTGCAGCAGGCACTCCTTGGCCAGCCTCTTGTGGTGCAGCTTGTGGTGGAAGGACGAGGACGGGGAGAAATAGGGCGACTGCAGCCGGCAGTTCTCGCTGACCCAGCGCCCGTCCTGGAAGACGAACATCTCGTCGCTGAGCTGCACCCGCGGCGGGTTGTAATCCAGCTCCAGGTCCGCCTGCGACGTGGGGCGCTCCATGGGGTCCAGCGGCACCGACGAGAAGCGGTTGAGTGGGTAGGAGTGCTGGCTGACCACCCGACGGCTCAGCCTGGGCAGGGCGGCCTGCCGGGCACAGCGTGGGGTGGGGTACAAGTTGTGGAGCTTCAGGAAGGGCTCGGCTGTGCCCCTCTGCGGGAAAGAACAGGGGAGCCCAGGGTTAGCAAAGAGAGGCTGACTGCACCCGAGGCCGGCTGGCCATGTAAGAGGCCCGAGACCCCACAAGAAACCCCGTCTGGGAGTCTGGCCCAGCCACCGAGGGTGCTTTTGCACTTGGCCCCGTTATTCGTGGCGGCTCTATTCTATGGTGGTGGTGGTGGTAGTTCAGTCGCTCAGTTGGGTCTGACCTTGCGACCCCATGGACTACAGCCTGCCAGGCTCCTCTGTCCATGCGATTCTCCAGGCAAGAATACTGGAGTGGGTTGCCATTCCCTTCTCCACATTCTATCCTATAAGGTCCCAGCAGAAACAGAATTAGCTAATACTGAACCAGGACTCAGGGGAGACACACAGCGTTAGGTTCCTGCCAATCTCCAGCGGGCCACATTTTCCTCAGCTGATCAATAGGCAACTTTTTCTTCTGTTGAAAGACACCTTATTTAAAATGCATTTTGATTCATTAACCTTGAGCTTGGGGCCAACAGCACTGTAACTCCTGCGGGAAGGAAGCTTACCTAACACAGGTGTTTTCTCCATAAGGGATATCACTGCCTTCTTGTGCTTTCAGGAGAACTAGACAGCACTTCAGCAGTATGCTTGAGGGCCATTTAGACAGTGAGATCACCAACAAAGAGCACAAGAGTGTGAAATCAGTGACACGAAGCAAACTGTGGAAAGGACACTGTTTTATAGTCAGAGCTGAAACAAGAAGGCGCCTAAACTGGAAACGTGTGCATCAGGTAACTCAAACCATTCACCCTTCTGTGAGTGTCCATGATAAACCACGAAAGTGCCACAAGTATTGATCTGGAGGTTGCAAACTAGTTTCAGTGAAAAAAACTTAGGCAAATTCACAAACATGGAATCTGTGAGTAATAAGAATCAACAATATAGCATGGAGGTTTTAAAGGCATTAATGTTGGGAGTCAACCACCTCTGAGTCCTGACTTGGTTATCTAATCAGTTACAAGAATATGGACAAATTATGTGAGTTACCATGTTTTCAAACTGGAGGAACTGCACCCACTGCCTTGCTGCATAGAAATACTTTAGAATTAAAAGATAATGTATGAAAGCACTAAGCTGGGGCTCTCGCACACTCTGTCATCCTACAAGAAGAATAAACATCATTCTCCTGCTACCCCAGGCGGACCCACAACTGGCATCACCCTAACAGTCACTCAAATTATCCAAGATGGCAGCGCCATTGTAAGTCCCACCTTCTCCCTGGCCCTATTCGGGCTCGTCCTTCACCCTTCCCCACCCCTGAGTTTGTCTTCTTAGCACCTCCTTAAACACTGACACACACAGTGCGAGGCTCAAAACAGAGTCCTGCTGATAATTTTGGAAAGGAAAGGCACCGCCACAGTCGTGTCACTGACTATGGGAGGTGAACATGTGGTAGTGAAGACATCAAAGGATGCCAAGGGATTCATAAGGAGGAATTCGTGAGGGTGGCCATGCACCTCGAAACCACCCCATAAAAAGAGGATCAGAGTCACAGAGCTTACCTCCGACAAGCCAGGAGCAGTCGCACTTTTCAATACAGAGTCATCTCAGTGCGTTTTAAATGCAGATTTTGGAGCCTCTGCTTATAAGACTGATTCATACATTCAGTCATCCATCTGTGTTTCTGGCCAGCTCCCTTGAGCAATTTTGGCTTCCAGTGGTCAGAACTGCTCTGAGGGTTGTAGAGTTAGTCACTCAGTCGGGTCCATCTCTTTGCAACCCCATGGACTGTAGCCCACCAGGCTCCTCTGTCCATGAAGTTCTCTGAGGGTTACACCAGGGCTAAACCAGGCCCACAGGTCCAGACGGGGATCACACAGATGCTTATCCTAGTTCTCTTGCTGATAGCATGAAACTAGAGAACTCGCTCACCTTCTCCAAGACCCAGATTTTCACTAGTACAAAAGAGAGTCAGACTCTGTGATCTTAAAAGCACCTTCCAACAATGAAAGTCAGCAAATGGTACCTGTCAAATGGAAATAATACCATGTACCTTGCTTAGTTCACAGCACTGTTCCGAGGACTGAAAAGAGATAATGAATGCAGAAGTGTTTTTAAAACTGCCAGGTGCCACAGAAATGTAAGGTATTTTTATCGAGAAAAGGAGATTCCACTAATGGGGGAATTCTGAGATGATTCATAAAGCAATGAACAGGTGGGATGCCTCCTGGAGAAGAGGCAACAATTGCAGCAATGAATTTAAATAAAAATAAGATCATGGGACTGCTTCTAAATACACCAAAAGCATTTCATCCAAGTACATCGCAATGCTCTCCAAATATTAATTTCTCATTTCTTAGGTTATTTTCACAATTTTACAGATAGAGAAGATAGAAAACAAGTCAGGTCATTTGCATTATATATATCGATACATATATAAAGCATATAGAGAGATATATAATTTGTACAGTGTATAAAGAATTCTTTAAGACCTAAAGAGCTAGATAAATAGAAGGCACAGTTCTATGCTATTAACTTTGCAATAAGCACATGTCATTAACTTTGTAAGGATGTGCTTAATCTTCCAGAGAGCAAGGGTGCAGGGACATTCCGTGATCAGCACATTATTTACTTTAAATAAATCCAGCCTCAGTAGTTTTCATCTTTCTCAGCTGGAGAAGCACACCGGCTCTTGGGGCTGAACCTGTGATCCACATGAATCCCACTGTGAAGAGCCCAGACCATCTCCTGTAAACTGAAGGTGCCTTGATGCCAGAGTGAATAAGGAGTCAGAGGTCATCTTCATCCTCAAAGGGTGAGGGGATAGAAGGCTCCATCTCAGTAGTAACATCCTGCTCTCGAGGATGTTATTATGGAAAATGTAGTTTTAGTCAATAATTTATATTCCCATCATGAGAAAGAAAGGGACGTTTTGTGCTAGACTCTGGGCTGAGTGATCCATCCACTGAATTCATTTAATCCTCACAACACTGATTTAATAAGATGTTACTATTATTCCCATTTTACAGATGGATAGACTGAAACTCAGAGAAGTTAAATAACCAGCACAAGTTCCACTTACTCAGTCACAAATCCAGTTCTGGCTCCCTGAACTTATTTATCTGAAGCACACATATGGGAAATCTCCATGAATTTAGCAAAGGGCTTTCAGTACTTGGGGACTTTTTATTATGGAAAATTTCAAATGTATACAAAAAGAGAGAGGATAGTCTAGTACATCTCCATGTATCCATCGCCCAGCTTCAGCAGTTATCAAATCAAGGCCACACTTGTTTCGTCTGTAAATCATCCAATTTCAGAACCACTCTTCTGCCACTGGGTTATTTCAAAGTACAGACATTGTGTTGTTTTATCCATAAATAAGTCAATGTGCATTTTTTAAACAAAACCACAATACCATTATCTTCCCTTTAAAATTTAACAATGATCCCTTAATGTCAACAAATACTGGTTCAAATTTTCCCAACTGTCTCATTTCTTTTTTACGATTGATTTTTATCAGAAAGATACTCTTTTTGATCCAACTGAACAACCAAAGAGAAATCACTGGTGCTTTATACCTATTCACAGTACCCTTAATGGCCTTAAAATTATCCTACTTAGTCAGCTGCTTGTATTTTATATCCACACCCTGAACTGGGTAGCCAAAGGATTTCCAACTATCCCAACATAAAGGCACTAAATAGAAAACTTAACACATGGGCGGCAGATCTCTAGTAGTGGACAGCTTGGGTATTTGGGCCCTTGTCCTTATGCACGCCGTTGCGTGGCCTCGGTCACATCCTCTCACCCTGTGACCTTGGTCTTCACTTCTATGTCATGGAAAGGTCAGTGGAATTATCTCTAAATACCCTCTTGTCTAACTTTCTCTGGTGCAAGGGATCTAAGTTTGTAAACTGGCATTGCCGTGACCCCAGCAGTCCTCTTTTATCAACCTGGCTTACATCGAGTCCCCTTCCTTATGTGGCCAACACCTCCCAAGCAGACCCTGTGCTCTGTTTCATACCTGGTAACCGAATCCAGAAAACACTGATGGCCTAATAGGTCTCCTTTACCTTCTTAACCAAGGGAACAAACCCTCCTCTTATGACTAAGTTTTTCTATTCTTCCCCTTCTCCCACACAGGACCCAGAAGGTGGCCAAGTCTAGCACCATTTCATGGCCTAGTTTCTTAGATAAAACACTTATTTTAAAAATGTGATAGTCATGTGTTTATTTTAATGGGTATTAGGAAATATATACCTATTTTTATCAAACCCACAATCCCATGGATGGGGTTAGGATAAGCCAAAATAGAGCAACTTCTTTCTCTTTCTGAAAATAAGAGAATGTAAAGAAAAACAGCAAATATACAGGCATTTCAGATATACCAAGAATCATGTTTAAACTCTGGGAAGATGGTGAACCAAGACAAATTCTTTCTTTTCCATATTTCCCTGATTCCAATCAGACCTAACTGGACCTAGTCTGCAAAGGAAAGCTCTTTCTTGGCCTCCTGCAAACTCCTCGCCCTAATCAATTCCTACTTTAAACATTCTTGCACCAAATCTTCCTCCACATTTATGTCAATGAATCAACTACACGTTGGGCATTTGTTCTCAGACCTGCCCTCAGGGAACTTCCAGTCAAATTTGGAAATCAATGCATTAGCACCAGCTCTTTCTTGGTGTAAAACCATTAATTCTGATAGGGGCACAGAGGACTGGACATCATAAAACTAAAGAGAGTCCCGGCTCTGTGCTGTAAGTTCATGGTCTTTACAAAATCACTTGACTTCTCTGCCTCAGTTTCTGTATCTAGAAAATGTGGGTGCTAGCCCAGGGACGGGGGAGCCTGGTGGGCTGCTGTCTCTGGGGTCGCACAGAGTTGGACACGACTGAAGCGACGCAGCAGCAGCAGCAGCAGCAGAATGATTCAGAGACACCCTCTATGTTTGTGCAAGCTGTACAATGTCCAACTCTAGAGGATGCCAGTCATAATCGGCGTTGCAGTGCATAACCTGCGCAACCGTCCACAGCCATTTTACTAACATCTGCCCTATTTGTTTCAGAGGTTTTGTTGTAGAGTTCAAAAATAAAGGAGACTATGTGACCTCTTCTTTGTTCATAGGGAGCTCCAGACATGCAAGAATGGTGACTGCATTCAGAAGAGAGGTGGCTTAGCATTCCCTTCAGTTGTATAGAACAAGGTAAAGGAAGTAACACAGAATGACTGCTATGTGATGACGTGCTAACTGATTTCCATATTCATACGTGATATCTTACTGAGAAGAGCTACCATGGGTCTACTGAAGCTCACGTAGCCAGCAAAGATTTAAAACCAGGATTTTTGACTCCCAACTGCACACTCACTCTAGCTCTTCACAATGCTCCGATATTTTATTCTGCACGTGTTATGTTTTCATTACTTTGCTGTGGTTTTCATACGTCCTGTCCCATCTTCTCCCCAGATGAATAAATTGTAATTCTCTTAGCACAGTCAACTGCCCCTTACTCTTTTGACATCCCTAGTTCTGGAAATCAGAGCAACACGTTTCACATACAGTGGTGGTATAATGAGTCCTGGCCAATGTACTCATCAACCAAAGTGCACTGAAGAGTGGGGAGGAGATATTAGGTTGAACTACACATCACTGTCGGAGAAGGCGATGGCACCCACTCCAGTACTCTCGCCTGGAAACTCCCACGGGCAGAGGAGCCTGGTGGGCTGCAGTCCATGGGGTCGCAAAGAGTCGGACACGACTAAGCAACTTCACTTTGACTTTTCACTTTCATGCCTTGGAGAAGGAAATGGCAACTCACTCCAGTGTTCTTGCCTGGAGAATCCCACGGATGGGGGAGCCTCGTGGGCTGCTGTCTCTGGGGTCACACAGAGTTGGACACGACTGAAGCGACTTAGAGGCAGCACACAACACTGTTACATCATATTATTTTGGGCCCTCCAAAGTGATGATCTCATTTGCTTTGATATTTTCAGTCTATTTGGTAAGCCATATCTACATTTCAATCCACATTTTAAATTGCAGAGCAGTTGCATCGCGGGGCTTCCACCCACGTCCACCTACATAGCCCTTAAAAGAAGCTGCCCTCTGCACACAAGCTTGCTGGTTGTCCATGTCACCATCTTGAACCTATAATCCGATGAGGGTAGAGGCCTCAAATTCCCAATAGCTTCAGGCTTAAAAGTCCCACCTTTGGCAGCTCTTGTGAAAGTCATTTAGCTTCTCTGAAAGTCACCTCAATGTAGCTGCTCTGTCTACTGCCAGGAGTTACTGTGAGAGGCCAATAAAGTGGTTACTAAGGTGTCATCAAGACTAAACAGAGGGCCAGTTCGCCTGGTAAAGCTTAGCCATTCCTGGCCTAAAACACTAGAGCAAATCCTAACTGTCTTTATGAAAGAACTTGACAAAAAGTGAGCATCTGCAAGCACTCAAGGTATCTGAGGTACCAAATCCCAGACCCCCTTGGCTGACATCTGAAGCCAGCTCCTCAGTAGGTCTCCTCAACCAGTGGTATCACAGGCTTGGTTTCATGGGCCAAACTAATCTGCCCTTGGGGTCACTGAGCCCTGAACCAGAGGTCTGGGCCAATTAAAAGCCCCTGGAACATGCGTCAAAGTTCTCAGCCTCGGAGATGGGGTCTCCGGCAGCATGACCCAAACCCCCAGCACAGCCTGGTCCAGTTTCCAAGAAAGAAAGGACAGTTTCTTCCTTGACATGTAGGACATGCCCTCGTAGGTGGGAAAGGAGAAGTGGGGGGCTTCTTCATGGAAGAACGGGATACAGGAAGGAAGCAGGAGGGGAAATGGGTGGCCGAGGGGCTCATCACACCTTCCATCAGATCACCTTTATTAGGAAGGGGACCCAGAGGTGCTGCCCTCGGAGCAAAGTGCTCCCGACTGTGACCTAAGGAAGGTTCATCAGTGCTAAGGAGGCAGGAAGGGCCCTGGGTACCAGGAGCCCCCGCTCAGACGCCTGAATCTCCCCTGTGGTTGAGCTCCATCCTTAGCATCAGCCCTGGGCTTCCCTGGTGGCTCAGACGGTAAAGACTCTGCCTGCAATGCAGGAGACCCGGGTTCCATCCCTGGGTCAGGAAGATCCCCTGGAAAAGGAAATGGCAGCCCACTCCAGCAGTCTTGCCCAGAGAATCCCATGGACGGAGGAGCCATGGTGTTGCCCAGTAGCAAACATGACTGAGCGACTAACACTCTCACTCTTCACTCTTTATCCTTCTCCCCAGCATCCCTTTTGAAAATACACGTGGTTCTGGAAGGAAAGTGTATGAAATCATCAACTACATGCTCCGGTCAGATCACCAGCCTCGTGTGTGGCTAATGGAGACCACACAGGAGGGATGGTGGCTGGAAACGGGGGTAGGGCTAAGGGCAGAGGGGAGGTGATGAGACCAGAGCGTCTTTCTGAAGCTAAGGGGTGTCTAAGGAACAGGACCTTCGGGGATGGAGCTTTTGAGGTTGCTGGCCTCCCATCTGAAGAGTTGGGGAACAGAACTGGACAGTGACTCGCCAGTTTAGTTGCCAGGCACTGAGATTCTCTGCACTCCCAGAGAAGTATGGTCACCACAGACCAGAAGAGATGTATCCAAATGCCCTCAGCAGACTCCAAGTCTATTGACCAAGTTCTTTTAAAGCCCTGCTTTTGCCAGCATTACTGAGGGTTAAGGTCAGAGAATATTCAGCCCTCTGGGGTTACGTTTCAAGCCTGGGGAAGATGAGACCCAGAATATGCTGGAAGGAAAAGCAGCTGCTGCTGCTGTTGCTAAGTCACTTCAGTCATGTCCGACTCTGTGCAACCCCATAGATGGCAGCCCACCAGGCTCCTCTGTCCCTAGGATTCTCCAGATCTGCCACTAATTTTCAGACCAGGCCACAATCAACTCCGCTCCCGAGTGCCATGAGAAAGTCAATGTTGGTTTTAATAAATGCTCACAGATAAGAGGATAATTTGCAGGTCAGTGTAACTGATTTTGATAGAATCCTAATACTAACAGCAAAGAGGCTAAAGATGTCCTCTCTCGTCGTATGTGGTAGTTTTAGCTAACTGTTTAACACAGAATCTTCTGAAATCTTCCTCCTAACACTTTTTGAAACTGGCAGAGCTACAGGCATTGTCAGCCACAGATTCCTTAGCTTCTAAAGAACAAACCCAAACAAAGGGGATTGAGAAAAGGCAACAGAGAGGGACAAGGCGGGGCCCTGGAGGGGCGATGGGACCCCATTCTGACCTGGTGAGGAGCCTTCATTAACAATCTCGCAGGAAACAGTGCCTTTATGAGATTCACAGAGAGCACTCATTGGGAAAACGGGAGTGCTGGGGAGAACCAAACCGGTATGTACAAAAGGAACTGAGGAGTAAGGGAGGTGGGGGGCAGCACACAGAGAGCTAGGGAAGGAAGTAACTTGGGAAGGCTGGCAAGTTAATGTGCTGGAGAGAAACAGATTAGAAAACACAAATATTTACTGTGAGGAAGGAAAACTGGAAATCAATAAGACCCCAAAAGGCCTAAGGGTGATAACAAATAGAGAATCATAGACATTTGCAATGCAAATGAGAAGCGTTCAGGCAGGGTTGGGAGCTGGCGGGGCAGAGGCACTTTCTGGAGACACAGAGCTGCTCCTGCAATTCCTTCTCGAAACAAATGGACTCAGTCTCAGAACCATGGGGGGCAGCACACAGAGAGCTAGGGAAGGAAGTAACTTGGGAAGGCTGGCAAGTTAATGTGCTGGAGAGAAACAGATTAGAAAACACAAATATTTACTGTGAGGAAGGAAAACTGGAAATCAATAAGACCCCAAAAGGCCTAAGGGTGATAACAAATAGAGAATCATAGACATTTGCAATGCAAATGAGAAGCGTTCAGGCAGGGTTGGGAGCTGGCGGGGCAGAGGCACTTTCTGGAGACACAGAGCTGCTCCTGCAATTCCTTCTCGAAACAAATGGACTCAGTCTCAGAACCAAAACGAAGCAGAATGTGACAGATTCATGCAGGGAGCTCCAGGGCTTGGCAGTTACGATGGGGTTGGGGAGGCACCCTCTCCTAAAAGCCAGGGAAGAAGCAGGCGGCCTGTGTCCAGCTCGTGGCAGAGGACGTGGACACTGACCTGGCTTCAAGCCTCTAACTCCAGCTCCGCCATTACTAGTGGACTTGCTGAGGTTCCCAGTTCCCGGTCCTTTACAATCTCTCCCTTGCTCTGCATGGTCCAGGGCCCAGTCACTCTCCTTTCCTCCCCGTGTTACCCAGATCAACCCTTCCCCTGCCACCAGCCTTAAGCCTCTCCTTTGGGGAGGTCCAGTGGGCACACTGGTCCCTCTCACAGCCCGCTCAGATCATCTAACCGCACAGGTGCCCCTTTATCCCCAGAGAGAAGGAAATGGCAGCCCACTCCAGTACTCTTGCCTGGAGAATCCCATGGACAGAGGAGCCTGGCGGGGCTACAGTCCATGGGGTGGCAAAGAGTCGGACACGACTGAGCGGCTGAGCATGCTTCCCCCAGAGTGTGCCCAGCGCATCCTGGCAGGGGTCTGGAACCTGACTCAGGACTTGTGCCCTCCGGTGCACCCCGGATGCTCATCTGCCCGTGTGTGGCACAGGCAGCAGGTTGCCCTCTAATTTCATGCCTCCAAGACCCCGCTGGGGAGTCAACTGTCTTCCCACACATCCCTGGACAGAGCTTTCAGATCGTTACCTCTGCGCTGGGTTCGTCCACCCTACATTTCAGCCCCTCTGGTTGCACCGCCATGATCTTCCACCAGGGCCTTAGGTGACTCTGGAGAAGCAAGGTTGCCCCCTTTGTGACATAGCAGCAGAAACAATCCAATCAGGAGAACCTCTCCTGGGAAACGGCTGCTTAGCAGGAGGAGAACTGAGAATGTCCAGCCTGTGGCCGGTTCGCTGGCCTCCATCCTGATCCCCTCAGGCTCATCCCCCTTACGCTCTCTGTGGTACACGGCAGGCCCTAATTCTCCGGACCCCTCCACAGGACCCCAGACCCTTTGGTCCATGCCCCAGGTTCATGGGTTCAGGCCTGTGCCCTTGATCCCAAGTCTCAGTTCTAGTTCTCTCCCCAGAAGTCCAGAGTAGCTGCACAATGTGCGTGTGTGCTAAGTCACTTCAGTCGTGTCCGACTCTTTGCAACCCTCTGGACTGTAGCCCGTTAGGCTCCTCTGTCCGTGGGATTCTCCAGGCAAGAATTCTGGACTGGGTTGCCATTTCCTCCTCCAGGGGATCTTCCCCACCCAGGGATCGAACCCGGGTCTCTTGAGTCTCTCGCGTTGGCAGGCGGATTCTTTACCACTAGTGCCCCCTGGTGGTAAAGAAGCTCCAAACAATCTAATTTTGAAAAGACTGTCACAGAACCTTCTAGTGGTCGGGCTGGACGGTCTTACCAGATCACTGAACCCACCCCCTCATTTGACGAGAAACCCAAGACTCCGAGTGACTAAGTGGACTGGCACACAGCTGGCTGGCAGCTGACCGTCAGCTAGAAGCTGAGGCCCTGGCTACCACTGTCCTGCAGTATCTTGCTAGAGCTTGGAAAGAGGGGGGTTATTCCGACCAAAACTAAGAGGTTACAGCCTTCTGTGTTCATCCCTACCTGAGGTAGAACCACATTGATGGGAATTTCTAGGCTTTCAGATCTGGTATCTCTTTTTCTTGTAAAATTTGGCCTCGAGTGCTGTGGAAAAGAGAAAATAGGCAGATTCTGTTTTCCAGCCCATCGTCTGAGCCTCAGCTGCTCCACTGCGAAACACAGGACTTCCTACTATTCACTTCTCCCCTCCTGTTAATTATGTACCTTACGAGAATGTGAAGATGGTATCTGATAAGATGCCTCATCAATCTCTGAACAGAAATTAAGACAGGTCTTAGAGTTGATGACAAAGCCTTCTGAAAGTCTTTAGCTACTGCCTTCCCTAAGATTACTATTTCTAGCTCAAGGAAAAAGCCATACCAATGTTAGGTGCCAGGTATAGGTCCTGTGCAGAAGTTGGTCACCAAAACACTCAGAACATTCCAGAGGTGACATCACAAAACAATACGGTCTTTTTCAAGGCTCATGGTCTCTCTCTGAGCGTCACAGGTGGGAATGAGGGGTCTGCTGGCCAGGCATCTGGTTGTGTCCACGTGGCTGGTCAGGGTCAGTGTGACACACAATAGCCCAAACACTGGACCCCTGTTTGGTCATCCTGGCTGACATTTGCATCTCCGCTGCCAGGCTGGACTGAGACCCCTTTCCTCTCTCCAGAGGTGGCATCTTCTACTTGGATTACGCAAGAAGGAAGAAACCCAAATTGAACTCTTCCCAGACCAAGAGAAAAACAAATGGAGTCTGAGATGTTTTCTGACACTAACGCATTCTTCAACTCTCTGACACCCATTGGAGGTCCTACAATTCAATTCTGACACACTCTACCTGCCGTAAATGCCAGATCCCCCAAGTTAAAGGGCTCAGTCCCCACAGAACTGCCCCCACCTCAGATGCCAGTCAGGAGTCTGGGGCCACCGATGCGTGTATGCTGAATCACTTCAGTCAGGTCTGACTCTGTGTGACCCTCTGGACTCTAAGCCTGCCAAGTCCCAGCTCTTGCCTGGGATTCTCCAGGCAAGCATACTGGAGTGGGTTGCCATGCCCTCCCCTGGGGATCTTCCAGACCCAGGGGTCAAACCCACGTCTCTTATGCCTCCTGCATTGGCAGGTGGGTTCTTTACCACCAGCGACCCTGGAGGCCCCTCAGGCTACCAGTCTCACACTCAGGCTCACGCTTAGTTGCTCAGTCGTGTCCGACTCTTTGCCACCCCATGGACTGTAGCCCGCCAGGCACCTCTGTCCATGGAATTCTCTGCAAGAAACTGGACCACCAGTACTTCAACTAACCAGCTATACATCAGGGGTTTCCACAACCCAATCCTTAATTTCAATCATTGGCTAGAAAAGCTCAAAGAACTTAGGAAAACACTTTACTTACAATTACAGGGCTTAAAAAAATAATAAAATAAAAGATACAGCTAAGGAAAAGCCAAATGGAAGAGACATTTAAGGCAACGCATGAGGGGAGAGGGAGGCGGAGCTTCCATACTCATCAGGGCAAACCACACTTCCGGCATCTCCCTGCAAACTCTGTCATTTAGAGGTTTTTATGGAGGTTTCATTACATGGTCACGATTGATTATTTCATTGGCCTTTGAAGACTGAATAATAAAACATACTGTCACTCAAGAAATCTCAAAAGTTTTAGTTACTCTTTGCCAGGAACTGGGGACCAAGACCAAATACATATTTTTATTAGATCACATGTAGCAACTGTTGACACCTGGGCTGCATGAAACGAGCAGTCTAGTCTCCGGGCCTCCATTCTGTCAAATCATCTGTCCCTGGAGGCTGTCAGTGGGAACACTCTTACGTATTTCAAGTCTCCTGTTAGGCAGAAAGCTCCAAACCCATGTTATTATACCACACACAGCGAAGGGAATGACGGAGCAGGGCCACCGAGACAACCCACCGAAAGCTCCCACCCCTTAGTCACACTCAAGCCTGGCTTTAAGAAACTCCAGGGTACAAAAACATCAAAGACATACATATGCAAAAACCAGGAGGGTAGTTAATCCCATTATCATTATCAAAGAATGTCTTATTTTCAATGAGAATTTCTCCCAGGGTTTCTTCTTTTAACTTGTATTTTATTTTTTATTTGTGGTTACAAACATAACAAACACACATATAACAACATATGTATAACAAACATATAACATTAAATTTTCTATCTTAAATATTTTCAAGCGTACAGCCCGAGAGGGTCAAGAATATCCACATTGCTATGCAATGGATCGATGGAATCTTTTCATCTTGCAAAACTGAACTTCTAGGGCTTCCTCCCGCTCCTGCCTCCCCTCAACCCTTAGAAACCATCTCTACTTTCTACTTCTATGATTTTNCTTCATATACATCCGAATATACAACGCACAGTTCCCTTGTCAAAATCTCTTCTCAACTAGTGATCTGAATTTGCACTGAAGGTCTTAAAGACTTATAAAACTAACTTGTTTTACCCTCTTACCCCCACCCTCCCCACGCCAGACAACATGTAGGATCTTAGTTCCCCAACGAGGATTGAACATGTGCCTGCCCCTGCAGTGGAAGTGAGGAGTCCTACCACTGAACTGCTAGGGAAGTCCCTATTACTGTGCTTTCAATTACTTTAGGTACCTCATATAACTGGAATCTTACAGTATCTGTCCTTTTGTGACTGGCTTATTTAATTTGACGCGATGCCTTCCAGACACCTCTGTTTGGGAACATGTGACAGGATCTCCCTTTTTTAAGCAACATAATATGTCTTTGTGTTCATGTACCAATTTCCTTTATCAGCTCATTAGCTGATGAACATCTGGGATTCCCCCCTCTTGACTATTGTGAATAATGCTGCGTGAACACAAGGGTGTAAATATCTCTGAGAGTCTGCTTTTATTTCTTCTGGATATAAGCCCAGAAGTAGGATTGCTGGATCATACATAATTTAATTTTTAATCTTTTAAGGAACATCCATACTGTTTTCCGTTGCAGCTACACCATCACTCCCCCCAGCTATGCAGTGGAGTGAAAGTCACTTGGTCATGTCCGACTCTTTGCCACCCCATGGATCTTCCCAACCCAGGGGTCGAACCCAGGTCTCCCATATTGCAGGTGGATTCTTTACCAGCTGAGCCACCAGGGAAGCCCAAGAACACTGGAGTGGGTAGCCAGCGGATCTTCCCAGCCCAAGAATCGAACCGAGATCTCCTGCATTGCAGGTGGATTCTTTACCAGCTGAGCTACAGTGCAGAAGGGTCCCCCAATTTTCCACACCCTCATCAACACTGGCTCTTTTCTGTTTCTCCAAGTGTTTCTGTAAGTGATTAACTTTCACACCACCTGAAAACACAAGTCAGTTTTCCCTTAAACACACACCTCACAGAAGCACCTTCATATCCACAATAGAGGCTGAGTTGGGAAGACTAAATAGAGAAGGAGCTGTATGCGTCTCCTAGAGCCTCCCAAACAAAGGACCATGAACCGAATGGCGTAAGACCACAAACATGCACTGTCTCCCGATTCTGGAGACTCATTATCCACTGTTATCTGATCAAAGCCCCTTCCCACCTAGTCCTAGGAGGGGGAGTGCTGAGGGAAGGAAGGAAAGCAAATAGGCACATGGACTGACCTGCCACACTAGCGTGAAAAGAACTTCTTTTACTGAACCCAAACAAAAAGTACTGATAAGAATAAAGAAGGCTGCAAGATAGCAAGGTCACGGCCACTGGCCACTGTGGACCTGGGTACAAATCTGGGAGTCCAGAGATAGTTATTTACCTCGCATCTTAGTCAGCTCTGTCTGCTGTCACATCCACAGACTGGATGACCTAATGACTGACAATTATTTCATATAGTTTTTGAGACTGGGAAGTTCAGAATTAAGGTGCTGGCAGGTTGGGTTCCTGATAAGGCTCATTTCCAGGTTTGCAAGTGGCCACCTTCTCACTATGTCATCATGTGGAGGAGAGAGAGAAAAAGAGAGACAGTGTGTGTGTGTGTGTGTGTGTGTGTATGTGTTCTGGTCTCTCTCTTTTATAAGCACACTAATCCCATCCTTAATACTTCATCCAAACCTAACTACCTTCCAAAGGCCAAACCTCGAAATACCATCACATGGTGGATGAGGGCTTCAAAATATGAATTTTGGAGGGATGCAAAGATTCAGTCTGTATCACTATGTGACCAGGGCAAGTGATCCCACATCTCAGAAGCCCTGTTTCCTCATCTCCAAAATGAGGAAATTACATTTAATTTGAGAGTACCGATGTAAAGAAGCTGACAGTAAGCTCTCAATAATTATTGTTTTGGCACCGTCATAGCAAATTACCTTGCTCTCTTTGACTTATAATCTCAAAGCAGCTGACAGCCAACTGGTGCTGCTGTTAAAACCTGCTCGACACTATAGCTTGCCTGGGGGCTTGTTTCTTTGCTTGCTTGATTTGCCTTCTGTTTTTAAGGGAAGAGCATTTCGAGCTGGGCTGGCATCTGCAGTTGCCCACGATGGGTCCCTTCTTCCTCGGCAGGAGACACGCATCCATAACCCAGTCTGAAAAGCTTCCTTGAGACTGTGCTCCACGTGCCTTGTTATTACTCAGATTAACACCATCATCAATCATCCACGTGCCGCGAGCATCCACAACTGGTGGACGCGGCATAGAACTCGGAGGTAGACACGCCTCATGGGTTTCTAATCTAAGCAGACAAAGCAAAGGGCAAGCACGCACACTTGGCTTCGCACGTCTGCAATCTGCCTGTTGATGAATCGCAGGAGGAAATTCAACAAGCAGGAGGGCCCATAGAGAGCACGGGGCCCCAGTGCTTCCTCCAGAGAGCCACAGAAACTGCAGCTCTCGCCCAGGAGTCAGAGGTGCGCGTGGGGTATGTGCTGACCTTCCTCTCCTCATTTGTCAGGGAGGAGGTGAGGCGCTGCATGGGTGAAGTGAAATACATGACGCCTGCCCTCTCCAAACTGCATGATGCACTGGGGAAGGTCTGTTATTTTCACTGCAGAGGGCAGGCTCCTCTGGTGGCTCAGCAGTAAAGAATCTGCCTGCCAGGGCAGGAGACACAGGTTCATAAACAGACATCTCTCCAAAGAAGACATGCCGATGGCTAACAAACACATGAAAAGATGCTCAACATCACTCATGATCAGAGAGATGCAAATCAAAACCACAATGAGGTACCACCTCACGCCAGTCAGAATGGCTGCGATCCAAAAGTCTACAAGCAATAAATGCTGGAGAGGGTGTGGAGAAAAGGGAACCCTCTTACACTGTTGGTGGGAATGCAAACGAGTACAGCCACTATGGAGAACAGTGTGGAGATTCCTTAAAAAACTGGAAATAGAACTGCCTTATGACCCAGCAATCCCACTGCTGGGCATACACACCAAGGAAACCAGAATTGAAAGAGACATGTGTACCCCAATGTTCATCACAGCACTGTTTAGAACAGGCAAGACATGGAAGCAACCTAGATGTCCATCAGCAGACAAATGGATAAAAAAGCAGTGGTACATATACACAATGGAGTATTACTCAGCCATTAAAAAGAATGCATTTGAATAGTTCTAATGAGGTGGATGAAACTGGAGCCTATTATACAGAGTGAAGTAAGCCAGAAAGAAAAACACCAATACAGTATACTAATGCATATATATGGAATTTAGAAAGATGGTAATGATAACCCTGTATGAGAGTCAGCAAAAGAGATACAGATGTATAGAACAGTCTTTTGGACTCTGTGGGAGAAGGTGAGGGTGGGATGATTTGAGAGAATGGCATTGAAACATGTATATTACCATATGTGAAACAGATTGCCAGTCCAGGTTCAATGCATGAGACAGGGTGTTCGGGGCTGGTGCACTGGGATGACCCAGAGGGGTGGGATGGGGAGGGAGGTGGGAGGGGGGTTCAGGATGGGGAACACATGTACACCCATGGCTGATTCATGTCAGTGTATGGCAAAACCACTACAATATTGTAACGTAATTAGCTTCCAATTAAAATAAATAAATTTTTTAAAAAAAGGAGACACGGGTTCAGTTCCTGGGTCAGGAAGATCCCCTGGAGAAAGGAATGACTTACCCACTCCAGTATTCTTGCCTGGAGAAGCCCATGGACAGAGGAGCCTGGCAGGCTATAGTCCTTGGGGTCACAAAGAGTCAGACACAACTGAGTGACTAACATTTTCACTTTTGAAAGTAATTTATGCAATTTTGTACATTTCAGTCTAAGCAAAATTTTGAAATCATCAAATTAGTTAAATGTGCAACCCCTGCAACTAAGTATCCATTAGTCATTCCCTAACAATGATAAAATGTTTAACAAATAGCATGCGATCTCTAAATTGCGCCAAATAAATTGATTATAGTGTCTCTTCAAGAAGTAACAAGGGCTCCATTTGCTCAGCTTCCTCAGTGAGTTTTAATGTGTTCAGACCTCTGAAACATGCATCTGAGTTCGGGCTGGCAACACTATAAGGAAGGACAACCTCTAAAGATGACCAAGTCAGAGAAACACCCACCTTCTCACTGGGTAATTGAAAAAGTGAAGTCAGCACCTGCCTAAGACCCCTTTTCCACTCCGGCTGGCGGTGTGACCTCTGCCACTTACTTTTGCTAAGCCTCAGTTTCTCTGGTGATAGAATAGGTGTGACAGTCCTTAAAATTTGGAGTTGTGGGGAGGGCCAAACTAGATAATACAGGAGATGAAAGACTTCAGAACAGTGGTGGGTATGCTGCACCCACAACAGTGACAGGTGACTATGTGCTGATCGACAAGTTCGGGTGGCTGAAACTAATGCAATATTGTAAACCACCTGAACTTCAAGAATAAATTAAATAAATAAAAATAAAAGTTTTTGAAAGCTACAATTCTGAGGCAGTAAAGAAAAACTTGGGTGTAACGGATACAAAGGATGGAGAGCATCCTGGAGAGCAACATCTGCAGGATGGAGAGCATTCTAGAAATGAATGGTGGTGATAGTTGTATAACAGTATGAATGCTCCCAAAGCCAATGAATGGCACACTTAAAATGATTAAGATGCTAAATTACAAGTTATGTGTATTTCACCACAATTTAAAAATATAAAATAATTCACAAAAAAGTTCAGATGAACTGAAATCATTTTTTGAAATAAAAAATGCTGCTTTATTTCTTGATTTTTACCTTCTACTTCAGCAAATGGCAGAAGATATTGCTCTATCCATTTATAAGTCAATGACTTTCAGATTTATGCTGATAACTTAGGATGTGAACATTCAACTTCACATACACCCTGCCCTCCTTCACCTTCCCTTTTCTCTATCAGAATAGCATCGTTCTTCCATCCTCTGTCCCCAGAGGAATCAGCTGAAGAGTATCTCCCATGAAATCATTATTAATAATTATTATTTATTATTAATAAACTCATGGACATGAGTTTGAGCAAGCTCTGGGACCGGGTGATGGACAGGGAAGTCTGACGTGCTGCAGTCCATGGGGTCGCAGTCAGACACGACTGAGCGACTGAACTGAAGGAATGGTTGGCTGTCGTTGTGAAATAAGGTGGGTATGAGTGCCCTGTGCAGTACCTGGCATGCAGTATGTGTCTATTAATAAAGTTCAGCATATCTGATCACTGTTTATAAATCAGAGTTTCCATCAGGTTAAATGAGTGCCCCTCCTGCCCCAAGACAAACCTTGGACACTAAATATTCTTCAGATCTTCTCACAAATTTGACCCAGACTATTTTGAACACTGTACCAGGGAATTACATATGAACATTGCTAATCTATAGTCAGTGGACTACAAAATCTTTTCATAGTAAATCCCACCAAAAATATACTTCCAGTGCAAACCCCTAAAGGTATATTTCTTAATTTATAAATTTGATGCTTTTTTTACATATTATTAAGGCATGCATGTGATAAAACACACTCATAATTGAAATTTTACAGGATAAACAAAGAAAATAACTTCTATAAGAATGCTATTTTATCTTATTCATTAAAAACACAAAATAATTTTTGTTTCCACAAAAATTTAGATAGTAATATTTTTATTGAACACAGTGTAAATTTTTTTAAAATGTGGTTCCTTCTTAAAATCTTGGTTTAACGTAGTAAGCCAAAAGTCAGATTCTAAGTTCAGTTTACTTTTGGTTTTGGACTTAATGAAACTGTCCTCAGTGAAAAGGGTACCTCACAATGGTCTGCTGATCCAAATGGAAAAATATTTATAGTATTGACAGCAATTCCTAAATAGCAATATTTAGTATTCACTCCTATCCCCAAATAATGCAAAGTTTATTGCTAAAATTTGCATCCCAAATGTTCACTGAATGAAGTTTTACTCAAAAAAAAAAAAAAAAAAAGCTCTAAACTCTCTTACTTATTCTTAAAACACTGAAAACACTGTCACTTCCATGAAGGCAAAAACTGTTTCTCAATCTTTTAAAAAATGGCTCCTATCACACAGTTAACAACCACTTGTCACCACAAGAAAAGGTTAGCAAATTTAGAACACTGTTCTTCGGTAAAAAGAGACAACTGCAAAATCTCTGAGACACAAGTGATTTTTATCATCACTCTCCATCTTACTACAAAATAACTGCAAAGATCCTGGCATTTTGTACATCTCTCCCACTTTAAAAATCAGATGAATTGCATCCATGATATCACCTAGTTCATTGTGCATGTCTTGGGTTTGATTGCTTTGCTGTGATACTTTGACCGTGAATTACCACCCGGTGAATAAATTGCATGACTGATGCTATCCCTGTACACTCACCCCTCATCCTCTTCATATTCTAAAGCAGACGCTCCATCAAATGTTATTTTAAACAATTGTTCCATCAGAACAATATTTCTAGTAAAGTGATTTACAGCTGAGATGACCTCTTTTCCGACTTGTCATCCTATAATTGGTTCAGAAAAGAATAGCTCTTTGTATGTTTTATTATTGAAGAAGAAGCTGTATCTGTACTTCACTCAGCTGTATAACAAACACTACTTGATTTGTTTCAATACTAGTTTCTTCAGAGTTTTCTCTGCATCTATCAGCAGTTTTGCTGGCTAAGGAATGAATATTCATTTCATTCAGTCATTCAGAAAGGATTTATTGAGCACGTGCTCTGAGTCAGTCGCTGTCCTAGGTGCTGAAAAAGTAAGGCACAAAATTAAGTTCTCACGGAGCCGTATGCCTGTGTAGGAAAATAGAAGGTAAGCAAAAAAAAAAAAAAAAAAAAAAAAGTACGTGTCAGGGTAAGCACTCCAAAGAAAAGTTCAACAGGATATTGGGATAGCAAGTGGCAGAGTGAGACTTTTCAGGTGATGAGGAAGACTTCCTTAAGAAGGTAACACTTGAGCAAAGGCATTGTGGGTAAGCCATGGAGTATCTGGAAGAAGAGCTGTTGGCAGAGGGGCAGCAGGGGCAAAGGCCCTGGGGTAGGAGCCTGACTGGTGTGGCTGAACCATAAGGTCTGTGCCTCAAGCCAGTGAGTGCAGGAAGACAAGAGGACCAGAGGTCAGAGGATTTTTTTCCCCAACCAGGATAGGAAGCCCCTGGAGGGTGCTCAGCAGTGTGGCAAGATCTGACTTAGGTTTTAAAAGATTTCTGTGGCCACCCATGGAGTATAGACTACAATATGGCAAGGCAGGAACAGGGGATCGTTTCAACTGTCCAAACAAGAGATGATACAGGTCATGATAAGAGGGTAAGAACATTGTAAGAGTCCAAATAAAGTGTGATACAGAACCAAAGAGACCTGCTGATGGGTTTGGATATAGGGCAGGGGAGAAAGGAGCTAGGGCTTTTAATCTAAGCACTGGGGAAAATGTGGTGGTAATTTACAAGGGGCAAGAAGACTAGGGGTGGGACAAGGAATGGAGATTAAGAATTCAGTTTAGACATGCTAAGTTGAGGAAGATTACATTCAAGGGAAGGTGTCAAGAAACCAGCCATTTATAAGAGTCTGGAGTTACAAGAGAGGCATTTGGAATGGAAATATAAATTTGAAGCTTGTCAGTGTGTAAATGGTATTAAAAGCCTTGTCACTATATTTTCCCATGTATTATTTCAGCTGTATTTATTGCCATGGGAAGAACAAGTATTTCCTCCAGCAGTATGCCTCTTTTATTTTTTTCACGACCAAGTAAGAAACCTCAAAAGATGCTTTTAAGCACTTTCCATTATACTAATGAAAAAATTTTAAGATGTTATATTGAAGAGGACATTATTTTAAGTCAATATAAAAAAGATGGTAGACATCTTTACTGTCTGTTTTTCCTATCTTGTTGGCTTTATTCCCTTATTAGATAGTATTCCCAGACATACCATAGTTCAGGTGAAGGTCATCGTTAGTAATAGTGGGTATAAATTTGTATTTGTGCAACTGTGTAGTAACTTCACTAAAAGAGTTGAGGCCACCATGGTGTCGTTTGATAGGTGGTTGGATAAACTATGATATATCCAGACACTTTACATTATATATTATTTATTGCTGAATGCATGTTATTGTTGTCTAGTCACTCAGTCATATCTGACTCTTTGTGAGCCCATGGACTGTAGCCCACGAGGCTCCTCTGTCCATGGGATTTCCCATGCAAGAATACCACAGTGAGTACAAGCACCAGAAAGAAATGAGCAATCAAGTCATGAAAAGATATGGAGGAAGCTTAAATGCATATTACTAATGAAAGAAGCCAATTTAAAAGGCTATGTACCATATGATTCCAAGCATATGGTATTCTGGAAAAGCAAATCTTTGTAGATAGCAAAAAATACCAGTACTTATCAGTGGGCACAAGGTATCAGAGATGAATAGATAGAGCACAGAGGATTTTTAGAACAATGGAAATATTAATACTCTGCATGATATAATAATGATAAGCATATATCACTATACATGTGTCCAAACCCATAGATTGTACAACATCAAGAATGACCCTTAAACTATGGGCTTTGAGTAATTATGATGGGTCTACGTAGGTTCATCAATTCTAACAAACACACCACTCCAGTGGGGGATGTTGCTAGGGGTGGGGCTGTACATATGTGAAGGCAAAGGTCATAGGGGAAATCTTTGTCCCTTCCCCCTGATTTTCCTCTGAGTCTTCATTGCTCAGTTGCTCAGTCGTGTTTGACTCTTTGCAACCCCATGAACTGCTGCATGCCAGGGTTCCCTGTTCTTCACTATCTCCCAGAGCTTGCTCAAACTCATGTACATTGAGTCAGTGAGGCCCTCCAACCATCTCATCCTCTGTCGGCCCCTTCTCCTCCTGCCCTCAGTATTTCCCAGCATCAGGGTCTTTTCTAATGAGACAACTCCTTGCATCAAGTGGTCAAAACAATGGAGCTTCAGCTTCGGCATCAATCCTTCCAAAGAATGTTAAACGGACTCTTAAACTGCTACCCAAAAAACTGTCTTAATGAAAATAATTCAAATTAAAAATGATATCTAGTTCTAGAAGTGGGACTGTCATTGCCACTTCTTGTGCACTTATTCTTGCCTTCTTACCTTCTACCCATGATCACTGCAGATATCGTCTTATGCCACGTGTTCATTTGCAGGTGAGTGATTTATGTGAGACTAGACCACATCATCCGCAAACCCACTCTCCCTGACGCACGAGAACCACCGTCCACCATCCATCATCACCCCATAACCGCTTGGGAAAGTCCAGCTTTCCCTCAGGACACTTCCCTTGTCTGATAGAAAGTGACACTGGATGTTTTTCCAAGAAGTAAGGATACCATTCACTGAGACGAGTCTCCTTAAGGGTAAAGGAACCATCTCCAAGCCCCTAAGAGGAAGTGATGGTTTCATGCCTCCCCAGTCATTGCAGTACTGCCTCCTGTACTAGATTGGGGGAACCAGATTTCTCTCTGGTCCTTCCACTGTCAGCCAGGTCTGGGCTCTCTCAGGCACCTTTAAAGAAGCAGTAGCTCTTTCAGAACAGGAGAGCTGACTTGGGAAGTCAAGTTTTCTAGTGATTCCTATACTATTCAGGGTCCCAGCAGAAAGCAGGCAACCCCCAAAATTTAAGGTAAGTTCAGAATGACTTCAGGGCTTCCCTGGTGGCTCAGGTGGTAAAGAATCTGCCTGTGATGTGGGAGACATGGGTTCCATCCCTGGGTTGGGAAGATCCCCTGGAGAAAGGAATGGCAACCCACTCCAGTATTCTTCTCTGGAGAATTCCATGGACAGAGGAGCCTGGCAGGCTACATCCCATGGGGTCGCAAAGAGCTGGATGTGACCTGGCAACTTTCACTTTTTCAGAATGACCTAATGTTTGCAGGATGGTGGGCAGGGTGTAGGGACACCCTAGGGCATGGTGCAGTCCCTTTGGGCTGCTCACAGGCCAAGGCTCCCAGCCCAGGGCCCAAGGAGGCGAGGGGAGGAAGTGACTGTGAGAACATGGAAGAGAGTGTGGAAGACTGCCACTGGGAGAGGAGCAGTACCTTCAACACAGGCCACAGCCAGCCCAAGGAGATGCCACGGGGGAGTCAGGAGAAAGGATGCCCGCCTGCACCACCTTCCTGCCTCCTGTCTCCTGTCCCACTGATCAAATCCAGACAGCAAGAGAGCTCCTTGATGGAGTCAGCATCCTGGAGCAAAGAGCAGAGCAGAGCCTGGACCTAAGGAACACACAGGATAACCCACGTGATTCCCAAATGGAAGGGACCAATTACATCAGAGTCTACTCAAGGCACATTTTTAAAACTATGTGAGGACTCCCTGGTGGTCCAGTGGTTAAGAACTGCCTGCCAATGCAGAGGACGTGGGTTCGACCAATCCCTGGTCTGGGAAGACTCCACGAGACTCGGGGCAACTAAGCCCGCAAGCCGCAACTACCAAAGCCCATGCACCCTAAAGCCTGTGCTCTGCAACAAGAGAAGCCCCTGCAATGAGAAGCCTGTGCACTGCGACAAAGAGTAGCCTCCCCCAGCCCTGCTCCCCGAAAATGGAGAAATCCCGAGCGCAACAACAGAGCATCAGCACAGCCAAATATAAAAACTAAATAAACAAAACACGGGAATCCTGCAGAGACAACCTCCCTCCCCGAAATTCAGAGCTGGCATATAGGGGTGCTGGAGAAGGAAACAGCAACGCACTCCAGTATCCTTGCCTGGGAAATCCCATGGACGGAGGAGCCTGGCGGACTATGGTCCCTGGAGTCTCAAAAGAGTCGGACACCACTCAGCAACTAAACAAAATAGAGAAAAAAAAGAGAGAGAGAGAGAGAAAATAGACGGGTGGAAACTAAACAACCTATGCTTTTTTTAATTCCTTGTATGGTTCCAATGCACAACCAAGTCTGAAATCTCTGACACACAAATGACCTTGAAAATCCAAAGACAAGCCACAAAATCCCTTCTCACCATAAATTCGAGCCCACAAGACCAAATCACCCTAAGAATCTTCTGTAGAGGGATTGCAATTTATACTATTACAGTGTCAGGTCTGGGGCAGCCCTTATCAGTCAAAAAGAGAACTGTGTCACTTTCTATCCTCAAATACTAATCCTTAGGACAGCTGAGTCTACGGATAAGGTTTTTGCACTGGAACTTGATTGGCCCTTTACCCCCTGAGTAGGGAAATAGAAGCAATAGCTCAAAAGGACCTGATGCCTTGAAAACTTTGTATACAAATCTAGACCCTCAACTTGAAATGATTGCAGGCTGGGTGGAAACTAAACAACCTATGCTTTTTTTAATTCCTTGTATGGTTCCAATGCACAACCAAGTCTGAAATCTCTGACACACAAATGACCTTGAAAATCCAAAGACAAGCCACAAAATCCCTTCTCACCATAAATTCGAGCCCACAAGACCAAATCACCCTAAGAATCTTCTGTAGAGGGATTGCAATTTATACTATTACAGTGTCAGGTCTGGGGCAGCCCTTATCAGTCAAAAAGAGAACTGTGTCACTTTCTATCCTCAAATACTAATCCTTAGGACAGCTGAGTCTACGGATAAGGTTTTTGCACTGGAACTTGATTGGCCCTTTACCCCCTGAGTAGGGAAATAGAAGCAATAGCTCAAAAGGACCTGATGCCTTGAAAACTTTGTATACAAATCTAGACCCTCAACTTGAAATGATTGCAGGCTCTCATGGATAAATTTATTTATTTAAATTTATTTCCATGAGGACCATCCATTGGCAAGGCACGTCGTTCAGAAGTTTCATTTCAAGATCAGGCTTTCTGTTATGATCTTTGAAGTGAAGCCAGAAGGGAGAAAAATTGACAGTCTGAACTCTAGACTCTTGGCTTCAGAAATGCCTATTAATTCAATACAATAAAACTCACAACTCCTGGTAATTCTCCAGGTGCTCTTAAAATTGAAATTGATTCTGTGAAACTGCTTTCACCTACTATCATTAAGGAAAATTCCATTTTAACTCAACTCTTTAAAAGGGAGGAGGGCATGAAGAAAAGTATTATGTCCAGGAATACAGAATGTTATTTATGAACACTGGACCTAGGAGAAGGGAAAACAGAAAGCGTACACCCAGCCCGGACCACACGTATGTCTGCAGGTCCTGGCTCCAGCCACATATTCCTAGGGACTTACATGGACGAAGCAGCTCAGAATTTTCCATCACACTGCACAGTTAAATGGCAAATTGTTTTCCACAAAAGTAACACAACCCAACATGAAAAGAAGTGTGGGCAGAGCGTCAGGGGCAGCAGAAGGCATTTCTTTACTTACACAGCCAGAGTAACAAAAGGACTTCCTTTGGGACTTCCCTGGTAATCCAGTGGCTAAGAATCTGCCTTCAATGTAGGGGACACAGTTCGATCCCTGGTCAGGGAATTAAACTCCCACATGCCGAGGGGCAACTAAGGCTGCATGCCAAACTACAGAGTCCGGGAGCCATAATGAAAGATCCTGAGTGCTGCAGTTAAGATCTGATGCAGCCAAATAAATAAGCTTAAAAAAAAGAATTTTTTTTTTAGAAAAAGACTTCCTTTGACTGCAGATGTTGGAAAGTAAAGTCCAGGTTTGTCCACATAATGAATGGGTCCCCAGGGCTGTGGTTGGCATGGCTAGATTCAAGCTTCCTGACAGTGTGTTAGTTTGCCATGTAACCTTGAACCGAGGCTCTTAAATGTCTTCTACCAATTTCCCAAATGATGATAGGAAGAAAAATCTGCTTACCTTACAAACCCTACCAGAGTCAAAATTCCTCTTTCTAATGGAAGATCCTCAGAGCTTCCCTGGTGGCTCAGACAGTAAAAAATGTGCCCACCATGTGGGAGACCTGGGTTCAATCCCTGGGTTGGGAAGATCCCCTGGAGAAGAAAATGGCAACCCACTCCTGTATTCTTGCATAGAGAATCTCATGGACAGAGGAGCCTGGTGAGTCATGGGGTCGCGTAGCATTGAACACGACTGAGCGACTCACACTTTCACAGATAGGTCCCAGTGTCAGTTCAGTTGCTCAGTCGCGTCTGACTCTTTGCAACCCCATGGACTGCAGCATGCAGCAGATACGTCCCAAACTGCAATGAAACACTTGCCATGAATGAGAAATCAAATGGTTGCCAAGTGGTTTTTAACTGTTCCTGGAGAGCTGACTTTAAAAGTAGTTACAAAGACCTATCATGTAGCACATGGAGCTCTGCTCAGTGACACGTGCCAGCCTGGATGGGAGCGGGCTTCAGGGGAGAGTGGATACGTGTATATGGACGGCTGAGTCCCTTTGCTGTTCACTTGAAACTACCATAGCATTGTTAATTGGCTACACCCAAATACAAAGTGTTTTTGGTGTTAAAAAAAATTTTTTTAACATAAACAAAAAAAGAAAAGAAAAAAAACAGTAGTTATTGGGACTTCCCTGGCCATCCAGTGGTTAAGACTCTGCACTTCCACCAAGGAGGGTGCTGGTTCCGTTCCAGGTCTGGGAACTAAAATCCCACATGTTGCATGGCACAGCCAAAAGATAAAATAAATATAAGCCCTTATTTATGAGAGTAGCTAAGAGGCCAGATTCTGAAGACAGACAGCTCTGTTTACTTACTGTAGCAAGATGCTTTTGTAGGGTCACCAACACTTTTTTTCCCCTTTCCCCTTAACTCCTATTATCCTGTGACTCTTCTCCACATACCAGGATCTTCTGCCTTTACTACCTGTATCAATGACAGCTTACAGATCACCAAAGAACTGTGTTCCCGCCCACCATGGAGTGTAGATGTCTCTGAAAAGTGACTTCTCAGCCAGGGACTGCACTTCCCACGCCCCCTGAGCCACAGTGAGGCCAGGTGACTGAGTTCTGTCCAACTCTGTGGGTAGAAATGACACATACTACTTCAGGATCATCTCTGCCTGGTCACTAGAAAGATGAAGCATGCAAGACGATGCCTCATTCAGCACAGAGATTCCTGAAGTCAGCGCAGGAAAAGAGACTCAGACCTCTTCTTCTGTGAGACCTTCAGCATCACTTACTTGCCTGAGAACCGGTGTTGCTGATTCCTTAACCAGGATGCAGTCCGTGTCTCTTTAGAAATAACGGGATATGATATGCCGAGATAACATGCAAATACAAGATCTCATTCTTAAGAGCAGTAGAATTATCTCCATTTAATAATGGAGGGGGAAACTCAGGATAAGAGAAGCAACATCTTGTCCAAGGTCATTCAAATAAAATGCGGTAGTTCTAAGATTTGAAGCCAGGTTTTCTGGCTTTGGGGCCACTCTGGTGGCTCAGACAGTAAAGAGTTTGCCTGCAGTGTGGGAGACCCAGGTTTCAGTTCTATGGACAGAGGAGTGTGGCAGGTTACAGTCCAAGGAATCTCAAAGAGTCAGACCCTGGGTGATTAACACTTCCACTTTTCATTTTCTGGCTTTGAAGGCAGTGATGTTGGCAGCTTCCTCTTTGGGACAGTGTGCCCGACGGGATCCATAACTGTCATTCAGCTGTCACCCTCAAAGACCCAGACCCTATCCAACATAGGATCTGAGAATGACTAATTGAACCCACCTATCTCTAAAAGCGGCTTCCCTGGTGGCTCAGACAGTAAAGCATCTGCCTGCAAGCCGGGAGACCTGGGTTCAGTCCCTGGGTTAAGACATCCTACTTGAGATCTGAGAAGACAAACAAGTTCTCTCCAAGCTCGGATCACATGGATGCCTGGGCCATAGGGTCTGGCCATCTGTCCACCGTTATCTTTGTATGACTGATCACTGCCAGGTGTCACGCCAGCCGGCATAGATGAATTAGTTAGTATAAACCAAAGTCAGTGTAATTAATCATGCAAACTTAAAGCCTTTAATGTCCAGTATTACTAAAATCATACCATAAACTTGGGACACTAGAAAGGATTCATGGCCAAAACAGAGACATGACTAAGGCCTTGAACACACTTGATTCATGTTTGAATCAAGTCTGATCCTCATTGCCCAGCAGGGACTCTCCTAACTTACTATTGTTATCAATAAAAAATTCATGTAGCCCAAACATGTATGGATTTCTATTCATGTGATCCACCGGAGAAAACCCCCAGACAACCCACAGGGGACCCTTCCCTTTGCTTTTTCCAACCAATTAGCCCAATACATTCCAGACCTACTTGCAAGAGCCAAGGAGTACACTGCCAAGGTTACCATGGCAGCCCCTCCATGTCCCCCTTGAGAAGGGCCTCCATCTGCAGACCCCATCCCCTCCATTACAGAACTACAACACATTTATCACCTTCACTTCCCAAGGAGGCTCCCATACTATGCCATTGATTGTTTCAGCAATTTACCAGGTAGGGAATTCGAGCTATGGGTTAGTAATTTCCTGTATATTTCTTCCTTCACTTCTTAAAGTTTGGCGCTAAATTAATCCTTGGAAGAACTCTGTGCTGCTCGGATGCCCTGATGGTGATAAGAGAGCTGATTATTCATCTGCATGACTTATCAAAACTCACTGACTGTCCCTGGCTGGTGGCAGACACAAGATCGGGCACCAGGAAGCTCGTTCAGCCAAAAGAAAGGACTAAGAACAAAGTAAGGACCCAACTAGACAGAAGATGCCAAAGGCAGGGAAGGGAAGAAGCTTTACGCTGTTCTCTGAAGGATCCCAGAGCTGGATTTTGCCAGGCAGAGAAAGGGATGAGCTTAAACTCCAGCAAGGGAGACCACTGGTGGCAAGCATTTACCTCCCTCCTTTCTGTTCTGATGAAAGCAGTCTTCTTTATCAGACAAATATGTTCAATCACAGAAAACCAAGAAAGAGGAGGACGTGATCCTCAAAGGAAAGCAAATTCCTCTAAGTCACGGCCGCTTCTGCAGCGGCTTTTTCTTCCTCTTCCTCGTCTCCTCCTCTGCTTTCTCCTCCTGCCTCTTTTCTCCCTAATGCCTCTCAGATGATTATGAAATGTTTCATTTCCTGGGCGGGAATGACTCCTTGCACAAGGAAGTCTACTTTTCACCCTACCCGCCCCCCAACTTGGGTGTCTGAGACAACGCAATGGTTCTCAAAACATTTCTTCAGCCTCCTGACCCCTGAAAGAAGGACTGACTGGCAAAGAGTCTTGCCAAAGAACTGGCCATCTGGGAAATGGCCGCTTCCTTTGACTTAGGCCAAAGCTCTTCAATGGATGGAAGGGTTTTCCCAGCTTATCTTCATGATCTCACCTCCTCCCATTCCTGAGCCTCAAACATTTTTTTTCCTAATTGCCTCCCATTTATAGAATTTTAATGCCACAGATATACAGATACAATGAATCTGTTCATGCATTGTATATCTATCTAAAAAGCACAAGGGTTTTTTTTTTTTTGCCCCCCTCCCTCCAAGAACAAATTCTGGCGCTCTTGGGAGTGTTATTGCCCTCTTTGGGAAGAAAAATAAAGGCTTAAATTTACACTAAGTGAAACAGAGCAGGTTGCCATGGTCTTTGTCCCCCGTGTCCTCAGCCAGCCTTTTGTCTGTGCAAAATCTTTAGCCAAGCAAGTAAGTTTAATCAGGGAAGTGAGAAAATGCAGAAACAAACAAAAAAAAAGTCAAACGAGACCAAAGAATAATAGTTCAGGAATGAGGCAAAATCA
Organism: Aepyceros melampus; assembly: GCA_006408695.1. Classification (NCBI taxonomy): domain Eukaryota; kingdom Metazoa; phylum Chordata; class Mammalia; order Artiodactyla; family Bovidae; genus Aepyceros; species Aepyceros melampus. The sequence goes on from SJXQ01009373.1 coordinate 62,113, forward strand.
AGGACCTTTAGTTCCTTCTCAAGGGTTACAGATAATATTCTGCACCACACCCTGTGAGCTGTCTTAGTACTTAGTACTTTGTCGCTCAGTCGTGTCCGACTCTTTGCGACCTCAGGGACTGTAGCCTACCAGGCTCCTCCCTCCATGGGATTCTCCAGGCAAGAGTACTGGAGTGGGTTGCCATTTCCTTCTCCAGGGGATCTTCCCGACCCAGGGATCGAACCCAGGTCTTCTGCATTGCAGGCAGACGCTTTAACCTCTGAGCCACCAGGGAAGCCCTGTGAGTTGTCTTACAGATACTAAAACCCCCACCAGGTGGAAGAAGTTAACCACATGAGGACTAGTCTGTAGCATCACATAAGCTGCCCAGTTTTGAGAATTGGCCTCAAAGAAGTGGGGAAAAACCAACCCTGGAGCTGAAGACTAACTAAAACCATCAGGATGACACTGATCAGACCACCTCATGACCAGTTTCAAGACGACGGTCAGAGCTGACTGTGCTCTTTCTGCATGGAGACCCTCCCTCTGTCTATGAAAGCTCTTGCCCCTGGTTGTCAGGGAGGGAGCCAGCCTTTGGACAGGAGCCCGCCCTTCCCTGCCCCAGTTGCCAGCCTCTGAAATAAAGCAAACTTTCCTTCCCACCACGATTGCCTCTTTATTGACTTCTGAGCGGCAAGCAGCTGGACCCCACTTTTGGCAACATGAAAGGTGTGATGGTCTGCTATCAAGACATGCCCTGTGAGTGGAGAAAACTGAGAGCCGAATGCAAAGGGGCGGATTTGGAGGGAAAGGGGTGTGGAGGAAGCAGGGGGCCAATTCCCATCCTTTATAACTTTGTCAAGGACCAGGCATGGGACTTGGCCTTATTTACCAACACGGTGCCTGTTCACTCACAAGAGGCATAAATACCGCCTCCAATTCTAAAATCATTGGCTCTCCCCACACTTTGGCAGCCTCAGTGCTTAAAGGAAACGTCATGCCAGGACTAATTTTGAGTAAGAAACCCTTCGTCAGGGCAGACGGGGCCCTTTACTCTGCTCTGTTTTCCCCGCTTTGTGATGCCAGCTCTCTGGCCACCCTCCACACATGCCTGGGCCCCTCTCCATGGTGCTCTGGGCCATTCAGAGTTTATTACAGCAGTGTGTAATTGGCCAGGAGTATTTTAGACCCATATTTTTATTCCTCATCTCCCTGATCGATTTTCTAAATTATGCGTCAGCACAAAGGTGTTTAAAAAAAATGCTTAACTCAGCAGCAATTAACTGCAAAGCTTTTAAAGCTTAGTTTTCATTTCATAGGTCTTCAAGAGCCAGAAATAATATCAATAATATTGAAATCAAGTTGTTTCTTACCCCTGGTTAAAAAGGCGGCAAGTGGCTTCAGAGGCACTATTACCTAAGGTGACATTAACCAATCTTTTCCTTTTCTGCTCCGTTTCTAGCTGTCACATGCTCCCCCGCTCCTCTCTCTCTCTCTCTCTCTCTCTCTCACACACACACACACACACACACACACACACACACAACCATGGGCAGGATTTAATGGAGGGGGCATTGCTCATGAAGATGACGTTTGCAAGATTGTTCGAGATCTCTGAACACTTTGGGAACACCAATGTTTTATTTGGACAATACATCCTCATCTGTTTTCTAGAACTGAAAAAAGCTAAGCCTCTAAAAGTATAACCCTCACGGTTATTCTCAGACAGTTTAACACGAAGAACACAAGGAAGGAAGACAGAAACACCCAGCTGCCTCTTTCCAAACACTGTGTAAAGAACCTCCAATTTGCAGAGCATTTGGAGACTTGGCTACTTTGCAGCGATGAGCAAGGAGTCCTTTCTGGAATTTGTATTTATTTGGAAATCAGAGCTTGCCCTTAGGGTATATGTTGATATAACTGCCCCCAGGGTCATTCACATTCGGAGATTCTATACAAGCAAACGATATTCAAGTCAGGGAGAAGGAAACTGAAAGACCGGGTGTTAAGAAGAATCCATGTTCATCACAGAATACTGCAGAAAGATGGAGGCTGGCAAAAGAATTCCGCCACTGCCTTCACCTGTCCACCACCAAATGGCCACTTTACAGCCTTCTAATCCCACTGCCCCTTTCAAGTTTGCCCTTGATGCGAATTTTAACCACATTTCACCTTCAACATTGAAATACAGAAACATGAGGGTGGGCGTGTGTGTGCATGGGCGTGGTGTGTGGCGTGAGCAGCCACTCTTTGTGATCTAGCCTCAAGGTGCTCCGTCATAAGATGCAGAGTGAAACCTTATTCCTAGGCTAACTTATCTGATTGAGCTCACATTCCTAAATTCTTCTTGCATCACAGTGTATTTTATCATATTACGTAGAGACCTTCATGGGCTTCTCCATTGGTTCAGCAGTAAAGAATCCGCCTGCAGTAAAGAATTGATCCATGGTTGGGGAAGATCCCCTGGAGAAAGAAATGACAACCCACTCCAGTGTTCTTGCCTGGGAAATCCCATGGACGGGGGAGCCTGGTGGGCTGCCATCTATGGGGTCGCACAGAGTTGGACATGACTGAAGCAACAGCGGCGGCAGCAGCTTCCCTTTTCAGCCTTGGCTGCCAGGAATCCCACAGCTAAATGCTAAGTTCAGTGTCACTAACTGGTTTTGACACAACCTTCCAGCACCACTCTCTTAGTCCCATCCCATTGCTGCCCCCACTCCACGCCCATTACATGATATTTGGCCTTTGTTCTCTTCTCTTTACTTGGATATAACTTTTACAACAAGCTGCCCTACAGCTTGTTTGTAAAAATACAAATAAAAGAAAAAGAACTAAATTATCTTTAAATGACTTTGTATTATGGAGCAAATTCCCTGGTGGCTCAGATGGCAAAGAATCTGGGTGCAATTTGGGAGAACTGGGTTCGATCCCTGGGTGGGGAAGATCTCCTGGAGAAGGGAATGGCAACCTACTCCAGTATTCTTGCCTGGAGAAATCCACGGACAGAGCCTGGTGGGTTACAGTCCGTGGGATCCCAAAGAGTCGGACACGACTGAGCTACTATCACTAACGCTTATGGAGCCAGGTCCTTGTGATAGGCTGTGCTGACATCCTTCTGGGCAAAGGCTGATTGGGGCGGGGGTGGGGAGGGGCTGCATTTTGGCCCAGCAATTAGTGCACACAACTGAATCCATAAAACCTCAACATCGTAACCTGCTCCACGTGAACAGACAATCATTCCTGCCTCCCTCGGTGACGTTTTCCATCTATAAAGTGATGACAGCGCTTGCTCTTTCCCCTGTTACACTCGTGTTATGAGGATCAACGCTGCAGCATCCAGAAAGTGCTTTGAGCCCCTCAGGGGACTGGCTCTATAATTATAATTACCATTATTGACAGCAGCGGGGAACTGCTGGAGGCTTTTTGAGGAATGGGAACTGCTGGAGGCTTTTTGAGGAATACTCGAGACTTGGGCACCTGCCTGACCTTTGACTGGAGCTGCAGCTGGGCTCATGAGTTTGGCTTTTGTGTGTGTGTGGGTGGGGGCAGGGGGGACATGCTTACCACTAGCTTCAATATCCAGATTAAAAAAACAAAAAAAAAGAGTTCTCAAAATGCAGAAAGATTCCAAAAAGACTAAAAACAATACATCATCGCCATTGCCACTGAAAGGAAGCCTGAAACACCTAATAGGGGCTTCCCAGGTAGTCCAGTGATTAAGAATCCGCCTGCCGATGCAGAGGACGTGGGTTCGATCCCTGGTGTGGCAAGTTCCCACATGCCGAGGAGCAACTAAGTCCATGCACCGCAACTACTGAGCTTGCGCCTAGAGCCCAGGAGCTGCAACTCCCAAGCCCACGATGTTGGACTTACAGCCGGTGCCCTGAAACGAGAGGAGCCACCACCAAGAGAAGCCTGCTCACTGTAACGAAGAAGACCGCCACAACTAGAGAAAGCCCACGTGCAGTGAGTGAAGACCCACTGCAGCCAAAATATAAAAAGTAAATAAATCTTAAAAAAAAAAGAAAGAAACACGCGAGAGCACAACCAGAAAACAAGCATATGGTGGGGACAGCCGGCAGCAAGTGACACGGGGCCCAGAGGGCTTCAGTCCATCCATGCAAAGATCATCCTTTCCTACTTAGGAAATGCTTTTACAGGATCCCACTCTTTATTGTGGAAAAAATATATATATGATGTCCACATCCATCAAGCTGTCAGGGCTTTTTATGGCCTTTTTAAAGCCATGTTGTCTGGAACCCTGCATTCTCTCTCTCAAGGAGACACCGGGCTCCATAGCTTCGTCACCTGCCTCCTGCTGGGGACCGATCACCCTTCTCCGACCAGACGGCTGTCACTTCATCATTTTGAGCTCAGTCAGAATCCCACAGGCAGGTTCTTCCTGTGGACAGCTCCGATTCCTCCTGTGATCTGAAAACTACCCTTTCCAGCTGGCGGCATTTTAAGATCGTATTTCTAAAAGATATCTTCTGATTTCTTCTCAAGTTCCCCTCTTTTGAATGTTTTCTTTGAAGTCTTTTCTGACCCTAAGGAATGCCAGGACAGATCCTAAAATCAGACATGATTTACTTGACTTCAAAAAAACACATCTGCCTCCTATTTCAAAAGTCCAAGTGCAATTCTCTTGGTCACGTTGGAGCAGTTGCTTCACTGTGCTGTCACGTCTGACTCTTTTCGACCCCATGGACAGGTGCCCACCAGGCTCCTCTGTCCATGAGATTCTCTATCCACGGGATTCTCCAGGCAAGAATACTGGAGTGGATTGCCATTTCCTTCTCCAGGGGTCTTCCTGACCCAAGGATCGAACCTGGGTCTCCTGCATTGGAGCAGACGCTTTAACCTCTGAGCCACCTGGCAATGGCTAAATAGAAGCTTCAGGAACTAAATGAGATGGGATGGTGTCTGGGTCATGGGGTTGGAAAGCCAAAGCAAGAGAATAACTGAAGAAAAATATACACCAAGGATGTAGTTCCAAGATTCATTTTGGGTGCAAAAGAAAAATATACCGTACTTAGCACTCTGCTTTCAGTGTGGCATCGACAAATGCCAAGAAAGAAACACCACTTCAGAATATCTGAAATTCAGCTGCAAACTTGCACTAACACTTAGCCAAAAAGGAGGGGAACACAAAGTGACAAATTTACTTGGAGTCTTGTGGGCTCTCTTTTAGCCAAATTGCTGCTTCCAGACAGCTCATCATCTCTGTAAGACTTGTCACTTTCCCCGCTCTCTGCTAATACAAGCTGAGTGATTATGTGTCTGCTCTCCCCAGTCGGCAGCTCGAGTCCCGTTCCCTGCAACGCAGCTCGAGATGAGGAAGAGTCCTCTCAGGGGGACTAATGAATGACTGTCACCAGTGCTCTGTGACTGGATGACAGTGGAATTAGCGTTAACGTAGGAGGGGCGCCTTCACATGGGAAGTACAGCCTCACTGACCGGGACAACGGGCCCAGGGATGGGTGGTCCCCAAACACAGCACTGGAGTAACAACACGCTGCTCTTATAGTTACATCCACCCCCTGGCCTGTCCTTGGGGGCTGCCACCTCGCTGGTCCACATGGTCAGGCTCATTACAATTCATCCAACCACTTAAACCAGGAGCACATCTCTGGGGAACGTTCTCCCGGCTACTTTGAGGAAACACTGACACCACTGGTCATAAACTCTGCAGGGTAGCAGCTGGCCCTGACCTGAAAGCCGATGCCCAAGACGGAGCTCAGTAAACACTTGGTGAGAACCAATGAATGTGCAAAGTGGCTTGTTAAACACCTGGATTTGTGAGGTGCCAGTAATACTCTGTCTCACATGAAGATATAACTGAGTCGTCTCTGATCCTAGGAGCATGTCACGTCGTCATTTTAATGGATGAGAGAAGAGAAACAGAGTAAGTTCCTTGCCCGGGATCAGTAAGCACCCGCCTCTGGATCCCACCTGAACTTCCTACACTTCCTGCCTGAGAATAGAGGCCTCCCCTCCAAGCACTGACTCCCTGAAGCCAGCAAGTCAAGGTAGACAGACACACAGAGGTGCTTTCTATATGAGATGTGTGCATTAGGGAGGTTGATGGGCTTGTTACCAAAGCTCCCTTCTGCCCTCTCTCTGCCTCTCCCCCACCCAATGCTGGCAAAGGCAAGTCAAGACCAAACCATGTGCCAAGTTCCCTCAAAAACCCTTCTTCTCCTACCAGAGAGACACCCTTCTCCCTCCCTTCCCACCACCCCTTCTACAACACGGCCATATACATGCACCCACAACAAGGACTGCTTTTCTCCAACTTTGGCTACTGTTTTTGTCACCTGTCCTAGAAAAACATGGAGAAGGTTGTTGCCCCCTAATGCAGGTGGATCACCGGCGAAGTCTCTCCAAACCAACTCCTGAAACTTGGCTTTGTTGTATCAATCCTATTTACTTGTGGTGGTATTTTTTTCTTCTCTAGCACAGGTGGGACAAGGTGAATTCCAGAGTCCCTCCTGTATCCAAAATTCCAGAACTGAAGTCCTCTTGGCTTTCCAAGGCAGTGCATAAGCCAGTCTTATGGCCAAGACACAGCTCAGCTGAGCTGTGATATGAGGCCATCCCGGTAACAGGGACTCCTGGGCCGTGCTGACATGGTGGTCTTCACCGTCAAAGAAACAATGGCAATAAGGCTGGGAGGGGCTTCAGGAGCACTTCTTCCCAAACTCCCTGCCAGGTGAGGGGAGAATGGTTTCCAATCAACTCTTTTTTTTTTTCTTAAGATTTTCAGTGCTTCTAGTTTTGCTTTTGTTGTTTATATTTTGGCCATGTGGATGTGGCATCCTATTTCCCCGACCAGGAATCAAACCAAGGTCCACTGCAGTGGAACAACAGAGTCTTAAGCGCTGGATCACCAGGAAGTCCCTCCAAACCAACTCTTGAAACTGGGTTTTGGTGTATCAAGTCCTATTTACTTGTGGTGGTATTTTTTTTTTCTTTAAATATAAACACTAAAACAAAACTCCATCGTATCCAACTCTTTGCAACCCCTGTGGACTGTATAGATTCTCCAGGCCAGAATACTAGAGTGGGTAACCTTTCCCTTCTCCAGAGGATCTTCCCAACCCAGGAGTCAAACCCAGGTCTCCCACATTGCAGGCGGATTCGCTACCAGCTCAACCACAAGGGAAGCCCCTAAAACAAAACACTAAAACTAAATAAGTCTCAAAGAGATCACTGTTCCATGTCCTTTAAAGGTGGCTGGGTTTTATAGTTCTAACTCGCTCTGCGTTTTATTCCTGATCCTTGCTTTTGGTTCACAGAGGGCAGCAGCAGGAGGTGGGTTCCTCTCTCCCACCACTGTGGCTGCCAGGCTGGCATTTGCAAAACCAGTGCGCTTGTCGCACCTCTAAGGCCTGGAGCCTGGGAACATATGCCTCCACTGTCCGTTCTTCAAAACTCATTATTACACCAGCATGATGATGTCATTAATCAATGAAACTATTTTCACCCACAAGCTAAAACGAAACCAAAGTTCCACTGAAGTAGTGATCAGTAAGTCTACGTGCTGATTTTAATGATATGATTAGATATCAAACAGCTTTGGAGAAGCAAAAACACTGTGTTTAAGTATAAGCTGTGCACATTCGTGTTATGAGATATATATAACATAGGAGAAATACTATTAGAATCGGTCAAACTGAACTCCTCTCCCCAAAAAACTCCTCCCCCCATTTGTATGTGATTCCCACATGTGTTCAGATTCTCAGCCATCCGGGGCTGACAGCAGCTTCTTTCAGATGGGCTCTGCTGGCTTTTATGTGAGGGGGTGGCTAAGTGTTCAAGGTCACAGGATTCACCAGAACTTTCCACAGGGCTCATCTCAAATTCCCTGCCCTCACTCACTGACCAGCCAGGGAACTGCTGGTGGAGGCTATTAACACTTCTTAAAATTGCTTTTCTGTTTAGCATTCCTTCTTGTAAATGATTTCCTGCTCACAACAGCTGGAATGAGGGATCAAGAAAGGTTTTCCGTAGAGAAAAGGAGAAATTTCACATCGTCCTGAGGACTGGTTCTCACGAATTGTAGGGATCCCACAGCTACACGGATAGAGGCTGCAAGAGCTCGTCAGAAGGCCTTGCTCTTTGGGGTGTTGCAGCAATGCCCTGAAGACCACAGCTGGCCAAGAGCCGAGGCTTGACACAGAGTGGCTCAATCAGAGGAATCCGGGTTGATGGCCCCGATAAATTCTTAGGTGTCCGGGCCACTAGGCACTGGCCATGACTTTTAGGCCTCTGTTCTGCCTTCAGAAAAGCCAAGTCTAGAAAAGTGATTCAAACAGAAAATTCACCCACCTCCCTTAGCACGCACGTGCTTCCTACCAGCACCAACCGCTTCATTCCTGCCCCGGGAAATGCCAGCGCCCTCTAGTGATGATTGTGGACAGAGCCAAAGGGGCCTTTGAACGGCCTCTTCAGCTCTGGATGGTCCTTAATCATACTGAAGACGAATTTTGAGATGTTTAATTATTTCTCATTTTTTCCTTAATTTTTTCCCAGATTCACAAGCCATATGCTCCTTGTGGGCTTCCCAGTGGCTCAGGGGTAAAGAATCACCTGCAGTGCAGGAGATATGGGTTCAATCCTTGGATCAGGATGATCCCCCAGAGGAGGGCATGGCAACCCATGCCAGTATTCTCGCCTGGAGAATCCCATGGACAGAAGAGCTTGGTGGGCTGCAGTCCATGGCGTCACAAAGAGACACGACTAAAGTGACTGAGCACACAGGCATGTAAGCATGCTCATTGTAATACATGAAATAAAACTGTATGAAAAGTTATTCATCTCTGCATACCCCTCCTTCTCCATGCCGATATACAACACCACCACTCTGAAGAATTCAGAGCCCAGAAGCTGGTGTATATTCTTCCAGACCTTTCTGGAAGGGGGGTTTTTTATATTATATATATATATATGGAATTTTCTGGGTTTTCTCTGGAGTTTTTTTGCCCAAAGAGACTCATACTTTGTACATCATTCCGTAATTTGACTTTCATTTGACAGTAGCATGGATGTCCCTCGGGGTCAGTCAACAATTGCTATGTCGTTTGCTGTTGTTGCTGTTCAGTCGCTCAGTCATGTCTCACTCTTTGCGACCCCATGGACTGCAGCACACCAGGCCTCCCTGTCCTTCAGCATCTCCCAGAACTTGCTCAAACTCATGTCCATTGAGTCGATGATGCCATCAAACCATCTCATCCCCTGTCACCTCCTTCTCCTCCTGCCCTCAATCCTTCCCAGCATCAGAGTCTTTTCCAATGAGTCGGCCCTTCGGATCAGGTGGCCAAAGTACTGGAGCTTCAGCTTCAGCATCAGTCTTTCCAATGAATAGTCAGGGTTGATGTCCTTTAGGATTGATTGGTTTGATCTCCTTTCAGTCCAAGGGAGTCTCCTCCAGCACCACAGTTCAAAAGCATCAATTCTTTGGCACTCTGCCTTCTTTACAGTCCAACTTTCACATCCGTACATGACTACAGCAATCGCTCTAAGTAAGTAAGTAAGTGAAGCCGCTCAGTCGTGTCCAACTCTTTGCGACCCCGTGGACTGTAGCCTACCAGGCTTCATCATCCATGGGATTCTCCAGGCAAGAATACTAGAGTGGGTGGCCATTCCCTTCTCCAGGGAATTCTTCCCGACCCAGGGATCAAACCCAGGTCTCCTGCATTGCAGGCAGACGCTTTAACCTCTGAGCCACCAGGGAAGATCGCTCTACATGCTGAATAATTCAGCATGGGCCTGCTGAACTCCACTTGTGAGCCAGTCACCTGCCTTTGTAAATAAACATATTGGAACACAGCCACATCCGTTCATTTCTGTCCTGTCCACAGTTGCTCATGTCTTACAACATGAGAAATGAGTAGCTATGACAGAGATCACAAGCCTAAACTATGTTCCATCTGGCCCTTTAAGAAAACGTTTGCTCCCTCTGCCTCAACACAGCAGCCATTTATTTCCCCGTGATTCCACAGGTCAGCTACTTGGGCAAGGCTCAGCTGGATAGTTCTGCTGCTGGTCTCACCTACAGTCCCTCATAGGAATACAGTCATTAAGCAGCTGAACAGGCCAAGTGGTCTCACTCACTTGTTGGCATTTGGTGCTGGTTATCAGCTCAGCAACAGTGTCCAGCAGATTTCTTCACATGGTGGCAGCATTCCAAGAGGGCAAGCCCAATGCACACATGTAAGCATCTGCTTGCATCGTTTGTCCCATTGGTCAAAGTGAGTCACATGACAGGTCCAGTGTCAAAGTGAGAGGGATCACACATGGTTGGAGATACAGGAAGGGTTAATTCACTGGGGATGATTCCTATGGCAATTTATTTCATCCTCCAAGTCAGTAGACGAGATACAATAATGATATGTACAGGCAGACAACGATGGGTGTTCATAGCAGCTCAGGAAAGTTAAGAGTGAAATATTTGCAGCTAGTCTGGCCTATCCTGCATACTTGCTGCCTCATGGTTGCAGAATGGCTGCCTCAGCTGCAGACATCACAGACATGTTCAAGGCTGAAACAACAGGCAAGGGACAACACCAACTGTACGAACCCCTTTATTTCAGATTAGCAAAAGCTTTATCAGAAAACTCTCATCTGACTTCAGGTAACATGAAGTCATATGGCAACTTCTAACTGCAAGAACATAGTTATTTAACTAATCCAGCCTGGAACCAGTCCCAAGAAAGAAGACTGGGAATGGGTCAGGACTAGCCAACCTCAGAATTTGTGAGATATTCTAAGCCAATTACACATCATTTTTGTCTAGAAAGGATGCTGAATTTCATTGAAAGGCTTTTCAACATTAATTAATATGACCTTCATTGATGTAATGAATTACACTGATTCATTTCCTTCATATTTCATTATCTTTGCTCTCTTTAGCTAAACCCTACTTGATCATAATTTTTTTTTATTGCTGGGTTCCATTGGCTCAGATGGTAAAGAATCGCCTGCAATGCAGGAGATCCGGCTTATATGTATATACACATTTTTTAGTATTCTTTTCCATTATGGTTTATCACAGGATATTGAATATAGTTCCTTGTGCTCGACAGTAGGACCCTGTTGTCACAAAAGATATGAGTTCGAGTGAGCACGCACAATGAAGCACATTAAATTGGGCGGAAACTTCTAACCTCTCTTCTCATGCAGAGTTCATATACCCTAAACTACCTATCAACTCAAAATTGTCAATGTCCAGATTTTCCCACCTGATATTATTTTCTCTACCATCCGGAAAGTTCTTGAAAGAGTGTGCCATTGTTATCTGGGATTTTCATCCAAGCTACTAAATCCCGTTCTACAAGCATTCATGCAGCATTTTCGTGATCTTTTCAGAAGACAGCTACACATCTACTCACAAGAGTCCCAGTACTCGTGTTCCTTCCTGATCATTAACGATTTGTTCTGAGATGCTCCCCTGGGTCATAAGTGGGCTGTGAAAACTCCGCAGGCCCCAGCTGAGGCTTCACTCACACAGAGCTGAAGACCTGCCCCGTCACAAAGGGAAGAAGAGCTCAAGCTGGAGACGGAGAGCAGTCACCACCTTCCTGGAAAGTTCCCAGTTCTTTACTTTTATAAAAGAGGGCAAACATCTGAGCAGAATATAAAAAAGTGCTAAGGTTACACATACCATTCCATCCGTGCCCATCACTAGAATGCCTCCATTGGAACCATTACCCCAAACCACAAGAAGTATTTATGCGTCTTAATTTTCTGTCTATGATAAAAATAGATGAAACGAAACAATAGGATCAGGAGCTAATGCCTAGGAATGGTTTTGGTATAAACATGCTCTACCTCGCCACAGCAGAAATTCCCAAAACCAGCAAAAAGTACCAACTTCTCAGAGAATTCACTCACCCAGAATGAGGACCAGTCACCGTGGTTTAGAGGCAGCAGTGTCAGTTCAAATGTGTTCACAGGGACTTCCCTGGGGTCCAGTGGTTAAGAATGCACCCGCCAATGTGGGTACACGGGTTCAATCCCTGGTCCAGGAACATTCCACATGCCTCAGGGCAACTAAGCCTGTGCACCGCAACTACTGAGTCAAGTCCACACTCTGCAACAAAGAGTGACCCCCCACTCACTGCAACTGGAGAAAGCAACGAAGATCCAGAGCAGTAAAAATAAATTTTTTTTAAAAAGGGCATAGAGTTTACTTTTTTAAAAAATGTAGCCATAGCTTAGCCACTGGCAACTTATTTTACCTTAGTTTCTAATTTCTCATGAGTAAAGTGGAAGAAATATTACCCACTTTGAACGTACTGTGAAGACTGAGATCACATAAGTGGAAACATCTCACCAAGAAGGAAACGGCAACCCACTCCAGTACTCTTGTCTGGAGAATCCCATGGACAGAGGAGGGCTACTGGTGGGCTACTGTCCATGGGGTCACAGAGAGCCGGACTCGACTGAGTGACTGAGCACACACAAGCTATAGGGGCAGGGTGATTCTCAAGGAATAGACATTCCTTTCCTGCTGCTCAGGTCAGTCTTGCATCCACTACCCAGGTGCGATACGGCCAGATGCCCCAGGCTGACCCAAGGCCACTCTTGGCCAAGCTTGAACCAGCTCACTCTCCACTGCGTTACCCTCAAAGGAGTCCACGTTCCCTGTTGAACACAGGGATAGTGGTCACTTCTGCTCAACAAATTTTAGTGACAGGACCCCGCAGTGCCTCTCACCTCAAAGTACCCAGTAGACAGGAGCTGTTATTCCCAGTCCTTCCTTCCCTCCAGCTCTCCCTGACTTGGTCCATTTCTCCTATACAGAAGAAGGAGAAAAAAGTGCTCACAAGGGTCATGAAGCAAGAAAGGGGAGCAAGTGGACAAGAAGAGGAAAGGGGTGGAGGTAGGTGGGTTATAAGAAGAGACAAAGAAATTCCTTTGATGCTGAGGAGGAAAAAAAAAAAACCCTGCAGCAAAAAACCCTGGCAGACAACCACAGGAAGAGAGGAGTTTGATTTAAAACCTTTAGATCACACTGAACTGCAATCCTAACTGTAGACTCAGAAAATCAAGAAGTCCACTGCATTACAGGATGATTATGCCCTGGGGTGAGCCGATCTGCTCTGGAACACTTTAGTATGAAATCTCACATTTCAGGAACAAATGGTCAGAACATGTAGGCAATGCCACTCAGAGACTAGAAATGAGGATTATCTACGAGGCGACAGCACCGACCCTACTGGCCTGGAGCAGGGAACAAGTGTTGGCAGAGTCCCCTGCAGTGACTTTCCCGCTAATGGGATATAGAAAGCCAGCCTCTGGGGCTTCAAAATAAAATCTCCTCTTTCGCAGAGCCCAACCCTCAGAGTATTTATGTTTAGCATCAAACACCTCATGTAAAAGTAACAACCCTGGCTCCTGGGGCTTCCTCTAGTATTTCAAACACATCTCAGAGCTAAAGCTCTAGGGTATCCATGCTATCATCAGAGAGGGGTGCAAATCAGTAACCAGGAGGTGAATTATTTCCGGCTGTCACACAGCTATGAATCAAATGAATCAAAGTATTCCCTCATTTGATTAGCTCGACTGGGTGAAGGCTGAGCTGCTTAGAATTCTTTCTTACCCTCTCATGGAGAAGTAAACCAATTCTATCCAAAATATTTGAAAAACAAAAGCCTCACCCAGAAGTCTCAAAGTTAAATCTCAGATTGAAATAAAATATGCCATATGATTTATCTTAGACAAAAGAAGCTTCCTGGCTGCAACTTGAACAAGCTCCATTTTTAATGGTGCCATAAAAGTGTTTCATGCTGGACTCAGAGACAAGCCCTCGTAATTCCTCTGTGAACTCTGAAAGAGGTCTATCACTGGGGCCCTGTGGGCAGGAACACAGATTTAGGGGGTCAAAGCACCAAGCAATCCCATTCATGACCTCACTGCATGAACCCCTAATTAATTATGGGTGTCCTAATGTGAAAAAATATTTTCAGAACTGGAAGGTGACCTATCTCCATTCATAAGCAGACCACAAATCAGTCATAACTCCCCAAACACCATGAACGACTGCTCAGTTTGTATCTGTGTTGAACTTTAAGGGTTGCATAATTTATATCTAAAATCCACTCTCCTATGTCTCCTGAAAGACCCACTCTGACCTTTGCTCCCAATCCCAACTGCATTAAAAGGGACTATAAATCATTGAAACAGACACCCAATCGCAGCCCGGCTCTCTCACAGCCAGGCGACTTTCTTCCCTTGATGAGTTCATCATCCCCTAGAATGGGTTATAAAAACTGTTCACATTGTGAGGTAATAATTCATAGGCTCTTTATTTTACACTGCGGTTCACTATTCACCCGGGTGGACCAACAAGCAAGTAGACAGACGGAGCAACCAGGTTCCAAGTTACCCCCACCTGGAGAAGCCCACCCTCAGATCCATGTTCAGCCCTGCCACAGACTGTCCTCAATTGAATAGGGCTTTTCTTTACATAATAATAATTTGGGGGCTTCTCACTGCAGTTGCTTGTCTTGTGAAACCTGGGTTCTAGGGTGTGGGCTCAAGGTTGTGGCACATAGGCTTAGCTGTCCCACAGCACGTGTAATCTTAGTTCCCAGACCAGGGATTGAACCTGTGTCCCCTGCACTGGCAGGCAGATTCTTAACCTCTGGACCACCAGGGAAGTCCCTTAACAGAGATTTAACAGACCTTATAGCTTAGGATGTGCTCAGCCGCTCAGTCGTGGCCAACTCTTTGCAATCGCACGGACTGTAGCCCGCCAGGCTCCTCGCTCGGTCCATGGAATTTTCCAGGCAAGAATACTGGAGTGGATTGCCATGTCCTTCTTCAAAGTCTGAGGAAGGTGCAAGATAATAAAGCTATGGTCCTTATAGCTAAGAATCCTCTTGACGGTGGATCAAAAGTAAGAATTTTTACAGGAAACTCACCGTGTCCCTTTATTACAGTAAAGCTTTACTTTGAAAAACAAACATTTCTAGATTCCTAAGAGACAAGATTTGCTTCTCTCAGTTTTTCCAGGGAAGGAAACCTGTGCAAATTTCTCTCCATCCCTGGATGCAGTTAAACATTTGTGCTGATAAAACAGATGCTATGACATCTGAAAGTATGAACCGCTCAATCATGTCTTGATTCTTTGTGACCCCATGGCCTGGAGCCCACCAGGCTCCTCTGTCCATGGGATTCTCCAGGTAAAAATACCGGAGTGGGTTGCCATTTCCTTCTCCAGGGGATCTATCTTCCAGACCCAGGAATTGAACCCAGGTCTCCTGCACTGCAGGCAGATTCTTTACTGTTTGAGCTACCGGGTGATGTCTACCCCCACCAAAATCACCATGAAGAACCAGGAGCCCTGCAGCAAACAGGTATGGCCAAAAGAGATTTCTTCTAGCAGTTTCCAGGGAGATCTTCCCAAAAGTCTGAGGAAGAAGTGTGTAGAAGGTTTCCTGTCACCTGCCACCCAGCAGTGTGGCAGCCTGGCTATGTTCCTTGCCAATTATGGTGTCACTCATGTCTTCAAAGGGACTTGTTCCATCTGGGGTGGCAGCAGAGGGCCAGGAGGCTGGGGCAGTGCCCAAGCTTGCTTCAGACCATGAGTCTGTCTACAGAGAAGCAGTGTTCTTCGAGTTGACATCTGTTTGTCCCATTCAAGGGACTTTGTGCCCCTGACTCTTGCAATGTGGTTTTTTTTTTTTTAATTGAAGGATAATTGCTTTACAATGTCATGTTGGTTTCTGCCACAAAACAGCATGAATCAGTCATAAGTACACACATGTCCCCTCCCTGCACAAAGTGTTCTTTGACTAAAGCCCTGTCCCCATACGGGCTTCCCAGGTGGCTCAGTAGTAAAGAATCCGCCTGCCAATGAATGAGGCACAAGACACGTGGGTTCAGTTTCTAGATGGTGAAGATCCCCTGGGGGAGGAAATGGCAACCCACTCCAGTATCCTCACCTGGAAAGTTCCATAGACAGAGGATCCTGGTGGGCTACAGGCCATGGACTCGCAAAGAGTCAGACATGACTGGGCGACTTAGCATGCACACAAGCTAGTCTTTGGTGGTAACTTCCTTCCTGTGACACCCCAGCAGTGTTAAGGGCTCTGTATGGCAGAGTCAAGTTAGCAACGTGCTGCTGTGTCTGTTCTTCGTATACATCTAAGCCTGGAGCTCTCTCCCTGACCTCTGCTCCCCCGGGGGACAACTCTCTATATCTAGAATGCATACAAAAGGCCCACGAGAGCTGTCTGACATGGAGGACACTCTCCCATTCTTCAGTTAGAGAAGGAACAGGAAAAGTTGATTGTCTATATATAAAAAAGCAGGATTTTCAAAACTTTTTTCTTTCTTTAGCTCTGTTGTCTTCTAAGGGGAAAAAATGAGTTGCCATTGTAGAAGGTAGGAATCCAAATAAGCACAAGAATCAAGAACTTGTAATAAGAACTGTAACGGAAAGGAGTCTGGAAAAGAATATCTATATCTAAACGTGTGTGTATGTGTGTGTGTTAGTCTTTCAGCTGTGTCCGACTCATTGCAACCTCACAGACTATAGCCCATCAGGCTCCCCTGTCCATGGAATTCTCCAGGCCAGAATACTGGAGTGGGTATTGCCATGCCCTCCTCCAGGGGATCTTCCTGACCCAGGGATGTGACTTAGCTGGTAAAGAATCCACCTGCAATGCAGGAGACCTGGGCTCAGTCCCTGGGTTGGGAAGATCCCCTGGAGAGGGGAACAGCTACCCACTCCAGTATTCTGGCCTGGAGAATTCCATGGACTGGATAGTCCTTGGGGTCACAAAGAGCTGGACATGACTGAGCGACTTTCACTCCTGCATTGCAGGTGGATTCTTTATCGTCTGAGCTACCAAGGAAACCCCTATATCCATGTAACTTAATCATTTTGCTGTATACTTGAAATTAACACATGGTAAGTTAATAACACTTCACTTAAAAAAAATTAGAAAAGAACTATTAGCTATCACAAGACAGGGTGTGCTAAAGGGGACCCATGGAGGTCTTACTCAACCAAGGCCCCCAGGGCCTGGATTCTCTGAAACAGGAAGAAAGTGATGTCTAGCTTGACAAAGCATAGGTGCCCTTGGCAACTGGGGAGTGTCCCTTGAACCATAACTCCTGGTGTGTGGTGTGGTGGTGTTCAGTCGCTCAGTTGTGTCCGACTCTTTTGTGACCCCATGGACTGTAGCTGCTCTGTCCATGAGACTCTCCAGGCAAGAATACTGGAGTGGATTGCCATTTCCTCCTCCCCAGGGGACCTTCCCAACCCAGGGATTGAACCAGCGTCTCTTGCATTGGCGGGTGGATTCTTTACCACTGAGCCCCCAGGGAAGCCCCCTGTAACACCTACAGAGGTGTTAAAATGGATTTCCCATGCGTCCACTTGCAGTCACCTGTCATTGGTATGATTCTTGTGGAAAGCAAACTGTTAACCGAATTTCTCTCGGTTCCACGTGGAGGGACAGGCAGGTGCCAGGAAGCAATAAAATGTTATCTCCAAAATCTGCACTTAGGCTCTAGGTGCTCCTATTGACACCAGGAACCTCAGGAATTGCCTGAATGAGTGACTTGGGGGCTGGGAGGCTGGAGAGGACAGGAGCTGGGTGTGGGGAGCCAAGGGGGACACAAGGCAGGGGTCTCCCCATCAGCTCACCTCCGTCCTGCTTCGGGGTGGACCAGCCGCAGACTGAGTGGAGCTGGGCTTGGCCAGGGGCCAGGGAGTGGCTCTGTTTGGTACCCTCTGTTTCATCTCCCTATATCCTGTTGCGTTTGATGCGTCCTCTTTCCCAGGTTTTAAAACTGCTCCACCAAAGTCAATGTTGAGAAGTACAATAGCAACAAAAATCAGCCTGTTTATCGCACTCTTTTCTGAAACAGTAGTGCCTCACAGCAGCTTTTGCTGATCCTGCCAAAGGAACCCATTTCACGTATGCTTACTTCTCTGAGCATGAGCCTATACTCAATATTTACGCTTCAATAAATACTAACCATTGCTAAAGTGATCATTTGTCCTAGTTTGCCAAGACAGCCTCAGTTTATGCTGGCTGTCCTAGGAAAATGAGTCCCCTCCTGAGTCTCACTGTCCCGGTCAGGAGGATAAATCCTACACACATCCCAGCCATGGGCACCTGCAATGCCTTCTTCACCAGCCCATCTTCTCCTGATCACTACTTGCTTCTCTCTAGCCCATCACTTTTTAGTCATAAGAGATCATTAATAATTCAGTACTTATAGCCCACTTACTTTCAAAAAGAATTTATGCACACCACACATTCACTTGTCAAATATTTACTGGAAGTCAAAAAGTTCCATGAATACTCACAGATACAGATACGGACAAAGTTGTTTGAATAAAAGTTAAAAGTGAAGGCATTGAAACCTCATGTAGAGGGGAAAGATGACTGAGTCAGAGACCAGGAGTGAGACAGTCATGGTAACTCCCTTCACATTCGACTTTGAATCTGGGAGCAAAACCGAAAGGTAAAGTACAATGAACAGCAGCAATCATATTGTCTAAGGAAATGCAAAAGATACTTTTTCTCTGACACTAATTCTACTAGAAATTAATCATTCGTTCAGTAAGTACTTATTGAGTACTTCCTACATTCCAGGCAGTGTTCACAGAGTGGGATACAGAAGTGTACAAAGAAGAGCAAACAGATATAAATTCCCACCCTCAGGAAGCTTATCTTCCAGCTGAATGAGACAGACAATAAATATCACATAGAGGGATTTCTGTGGCGGTCCAGCGGTTAAGACTCCGAGCTCCCAATCACACGGCACGGGTTCAATCCCTGGTTGGGGAACTAAAATCCCACACCCTTCAGGGCATGGCCGAAAACTTAAAACACACACACACACAAAATATAGACAGAGTGTGTCAGACAGTGATGAATGCTATGGAGAAAAATGAAACTGCAACAGAGAGGACAGAGAGCTCAGACAGTGACCTGCGGCTTTAACAGGGGGGCCAGGAAACCTCTCACTGAGGAGGTGACATTGGAGGAAAGACAGGGAAGGGAAGAGGGAGGGGTCTCATGGCTCTCTGGGGAAGAGTCTTCCAGATAGAGACCCTGCGATGGGAGCGCATGGGACCAAGGTGAGCCCCGTGATGAAAATTAGGGAATTACAAGGACATGACCCAAGCTGGAAATAGAGAGACCGAAATTGGAGAGCACAGGGGTTTTTTTTTCCCCCTTCCGACAAGACAGGAAGTCCTGAGAAGATTTTGGGCAGAGAAGAGCCATGACCTAATATTTTAAAGGCTCATTCTGGATGCTGTGTCGAGTGTAGATGGAGGGGAACAAAACACAGAAGTAGACAGATCAGTTAAGAGGTGTGTGGGACTTCCCTGGTGGTCCAGTGGTTCAGAATCCACCTGCCAATGCAGGGGTCACGAGTTCGATCCCTGGTCCAGGAAGATTCCACGTGACACAGGACCACTAGGCCTGTGCACCCCAACTATTGAGCCTGCGCTCTAGAACCTGGGAGCTGCAACTACTGAGCCCACGCGCCAAACCTACTGAAGCCCGAGAGCCCTGGAGCCTGTGATCCAGCACAAGAGAAGCCACCACAATGAGAAGCCCACGCACTGCAACTAGAGAAAGCCCCCGCTCGAGGCAACGAGACAAAGCCCACGAGCAGCAATGAAGACCCGGTGCAGCCGAAAATTAACTCATTTTTACAAAGAGAAGTCTGTGAAATTTCCAGACAACTGAAGGTGGTGAGAAACGATCAGACTCTGGATGTGTGTTGAAGGCAAAGGCAGGACTTCATGCCAGGTTACATGGGAGGTGAGGCAGAAAGTAAATGGCCAGGATGGTTCTGAGATGCTTGGCTGAGTGATGGAGCTGCTGTTTGCAGAGCCGACAAAGACTGAGGGAGGAGCAGATGGTAGGGGAGGACGGGAGTTTGGTCCTGACCTTGTGACATGGGATACACCTGCTGGACACCCAAGTGGAAAGCTCAACACAAGCAGAGGGTCTGGTGAGTCTGGGGCTGTCATGGACTCTGATGTAAAAGACATAGTGTGGTAAAGCGAATGAGGTCTGTAACAGTTATTTCTGCCCAAAGTGCAGAAACATTTGTTTTATGATCACTTTTATATCAGTCCGCAATAAAAGTCAACATCTTCAATCACAGCTAAGTGAAGGCATTTCTGGAAGCGCCAAGTTAGTGCAGTAAACGTCCTCAAAGATGCTGCCTTTGGGAATCTAACTTTGAGCCAAGGTAGAGCTTACAAAACTAAAGGAATGGGCAGTTCCCACGGACCTCCGCCAGTCTCTCTCTCAACTATGATTTCAGATGTACTTTGGCAAGCGTGAACTCTTTGATTGTTCTTATTCTCTGGGGCAGATGGTCAAGTAGCAGAGTTGACATTTTGCTGTGAAAAGCAAAAGCGTCTGATCAAGTCTACCCAGATCAAGGCCCACCTCACTTTATTTGGAGACAGGTCACCAGGATATACGAACAACCTACCAGAATTTTTCTTTGAAAGGAGCTGTGGGGCTTCCCTGGTGGCTTAGTGGTAAAGAATAATCCTCCTGCCAATGCAGGAGACACAGGTTCCCTCCTTGGTCCAGGAAGATCCCACATGCCGAGCAGCAACAAAGCCTGTGTGCCACACCAGTGAGCCTGAGCTCAGAGCCTGGGAGCCGCAACGACTCAGCCATGTGCTGCAGCTGCTGGAGCCCACGTGCTTAGAGCCCGCACGCTCTGCAACAAGAGACGCCACCGCAATGAGAAGTCTGCACCCCGAAACTAGAGAGGAGCCCCCCTCGCCACAACTAGAGCAAAGTCCAAGCAGTGACAAAGACCCAGCACAGCCAAAAATAAACAAATGAATAATTTTTTTTCCAAAAAGGAGCTGTTAATTTACTCAGATGGGCAGATGAATCACAAGCTGAGGTCTTGGAATGATAAGCTGGTGTTTAGAATCCTCCAAGTTAAAATGTTGTGTTTTCCTGGCAAAATGATGGCTCTCAGACAGGAAACACAGACATGTACAAGTTAATCCTGTCCGCAGCCAAATAACAACAGTGTCTACAGTTCCTCCAAGCCACACCCATTCTGCATGGGGGAAATGTCGGAAATGTAGCAGAACTATCAAGAGTATATACCTGCAACATAAAAAGGGAAACTTACATCACAGTTGAGCTTTGTCTCTGAAAGTATAAAAATCGTAACCTTAAAAATTCCTTGAAACCAGGGACTTAGTCTTGTTCAGTCTGTATTCCCAGTACCTCCTAACACAATACTAGCTCATAGCAGGTATCCAGTAAAATATCAATAGTAACAAAGAAATGAATCAATCAGCATAAAAAAAAAAAAAGTAAAAACAAAACCCATCAGCACCACCTGGTGGACAGACAGCCTTACCAGGATGCAGCCAAGGTTCCTGGCATCAGAATGGGGAACAGACACTGAAATTTCTGTACGACAGGGATCTTAGCAGCTATGGACTGTTAGGCATGCTGTGCTAGAAGCTGTGTTTTGATGCTGTTTGCAAACCACGTACACTTTTTACTTAAATTCAGGTGAGGTTGGTGGAGATTATCGGGTGGTGGGGAGAGGGAAGAGGGGGAGAGGGGAAAAAAACGAAAACAGTGACAGACTTTATTTTCTTGGTGTAGAAAATCACTACAGACGGTGACTGCAACCTTGAAATTAAAAGGTACTTGTTCCTTGGAATAAAAGTTATGACAAACCCAGACAGCTTATTAAAAAGCAGAGACATCACTTTGCCAATAAAGGTCTGTATAGTCAAAGTTATGGTTTTTCCAGTAGTTACGTATGGATGTGAGAGTTGGACTATAAAGAAAGCTGAGCACTGAAGAATTGATGCTTTTGAACTGTGGTGCTGGAGAAGACTGTTGAGAGTCCCTTGGACTGCAAGAAGATCCAACCAGTCCATCCTAAAGGAAATCAACCCACAATATTAATTGGAAGGACATGCTGAAGCTGAAGCTCCTATACTATGGCCACTTGATGGAAAGTCAACTCATTGGAAAAGACCCTGATGCTGGGAAAGATTGAGGGCAGGAGGAGAAAGGGGAACAGAGGATGAGATGGTTGGATGGCATCACTGAATCAATGCACATGAGTTTGAGCAAACTCTGGGAGACAGTGAAGGACAGGTAAGTGGGGTATGCTGTAGTCCATGGGGTCGCAAGGTGTCAGACACGACTGAGTGACTGAACAAAGGGGGAGCACAAAAGTTCCCCCAAGCCAACTCTTGACACCACCAGAGTGAAACTGAGAGATATAAATCTTGAAAACAGACTTTGGCCAGTTCCCCCCGAGACACACATAGCAAAAATTGTTTTCATAACCTAGCCTCAAATTTTTCCTTTGTATTTCAAGAGATTCCTGGGAACTCTTAAGAGATTCTTAAGAGTTCTTTGGCACAACACTGTATATCAAATATATGCCACACACACACACAAAAAAAACTTCTTGGAGAGCTGGTAGCATCCTCTGTCTTTCTATTTCCTTCCTACACTCCTTCCCAACTCACTGAGAATCCTGCTGTTGCCCCCTGGTACTAGTATGAGCTTGGCCTCTCTCTGCCTGTCTTCAACTTTCTCCATCCACATTGGGGGCAGGGTTGGGGGGAGGCAGAAACTGCCATCCGGTCATCTTCCACTTGCTTACTTCCTATGGGACCACTGAACAGAGGGAAAACCACCAAGAACCAACCAAGTTCTCTGTGTCCCAAGCCTCTCCCCTTGGAGCCCCTTTGTCTGTTTTCCCACTCCCTTCCCAAGAGCCTGGCACGTGCCCCCAAGAGACAACATAAAGAAACACTCCTGAGATGCATGGGGTACTTGGGAGTCTTCAGGTTTAGTGGATACCTGGGGCTTACACAATCCGGTGGACCCTCTTTGAGAAAAAGCATGAAAGATTTTGAATATGAATTGAGGAGCAAGAGGGAATATTTACTC
Source organism: Aepyceros melampus (assembly GCA_006408695.1). Taxonomy (NCBI): domain Eukaryota; kingdom Metazoa; phylum Chordata; class Mammalia; order Artiodactyla; family Bovidae; genus Aepyceros; species Aepyceros melampus. The sequence goes on from SJXQ01009373.1 coordinate 85,047, forward strand.
CAAATGGGAAAAGATTTCACAGAAAATTACTGGGACCTCAAAGATCTGGGTTCTTTTCTCCCAACTCTGGGACAACTGGCCAGAAATGCCTACAGACAAGTAGATCTCAGGGCTTCCCAGGTAGTCCAGTGGTTGAGAACTCACCTTGCAGGCCAAGGGACGCCGGTTTGATCCCTGCTCTGGGAGGATCCCACATGCCACGGGGGCAAGTAAGCCCAGTGTGCCAGGACTACTGAGCTGGCACTCTAGACCCGGTCCCCGGCAACAAGAGAAAAGCCACCGCAAGGACTGCCCACACACCGTATGGGGGAGTAGGCCTGGATCTCCAGAACTAGAGAAAGCCTGCGAGCACCAACAAAGACCCACCGCAGCCAAAAAAATTAAATCAATAAGTGAATCTTTTTTTTTCTAAATGAGAATAAATTTTTAATACATAAATGGCTTTCAACCTGGCCTCCTGGGCCTCTATGCACATCCAGAGCCCACTCGGACCAGCCAGAGAAGGTGAGTGTCCTTGTCACCATTGGCCGTTGGCCGTTCAGTCGCTCAGTCGTGTCTGACTCTTTGCGACCCCATGAATCGCAGCACGCCAGGCCTCCCTGTCCATCACCAACTCCCGGAGTTCACTCAGACTCACGTCCATTGAGTCCGTGATGCCATCCAGCCATCTCATCCTCTGTTGTCCCCTTCTCCTCCTGCCCCCAATCCCTCCCAGCATCAGGGTCTTTTCCAATGAGTCAACTCTTCGCAT
>SJXQ01009374.1:0-14449 GCA_006408695.1 Aepyceros melampus
ACCAGTTGTTTCTTTTTATGTATTTTATCTTTTGACTGTGGTGGGTCTTCATTGCTGCACCCAGGCTTTCTCTATTTGCAGGAACTGCGGGCTAGTCACTAGCTGTGGCGGCCAGCTTCTCATTGAGGTGGCTTCTCTTTTATGGAGGACGGGCTCTAGGCACACAGGCTTCAGTAGTTGAAGCACGGGGGCCCTAGAGCGTGGGCTCAGTAGCTGTGGCCCACGGATTAGTTGCTCCATGGCATGGGAGCTCTTCTGGGACCAGGGATCAAACCACGGTCCCTTGCATTGCAAGGCAGATCCTTAACCAATCACTGGACCACCAGGGAAGCCCTCCCCCAATTATTTCTGCAGGAGGTGATTCTGGAAGGTGGAAGGAGAGACACACATGACCTGCTGGGCATCCTTCTTTTTATTTTCATGGCAAATGAACATGTTGGCTCAATACTAAGGAATGCCAGTGTGTGCTGGGGTGGGGAGGGGCAGACTTTTTCAGGAGATAAACCTTGACTGGGGTCGGGGTGCCCAGGTCTGTATATCATTAAGACTCATGGAAGTATTCTGTTGAAACTTGGGTGATCTGATTTATGAGTGTGGCATATAGCTTGGGAAAACAACAAGAGTATTGGGAAATAACTACATTCGCCACTTATTTAGAAGTTAAAAAAAAAGATACCAAGTATACTATTTCCAGACTGATAGAAGATAATCAACACAGACGAATAAGAATTCATCCCACATCGGAGTTATGAGAAATGAACAAGCAGTCATACTGATAACAGATCGAACGCCTCATTTGACCAAACATCTAAAACAAGCCTGGACGTGCAGGTCAGCAGCATGTGGAGAAATATCCAGAGACAATGAAGAAATCAGGAAAAGACAAACTGCCAGGATACACACCAATATACAGAATGACATATACAAAAGGCACACGATTACTGATCAGAATAACAGAACTCATCATTCTGGGAAACTCTCCATCCGAACAGATGTCGATGTCATCACCTCAAACCCCACAGTCCTCTCCAGATTTAAGAATACTTTTACATTTTATTTTGGGTGTGCTGGGTCTTTCTTGCAGTGTGTAGGCTTCTCTGACTTCAGTGTGCCAGCTGAGCTGCCACATCTGGGATCTTCGTTCACTGACCAGGGGTCGAACACAGGCCCTCTGCGTTGGAAGTGCAGAATCTTAGCGATTGCATCAACCAGGGAAGTCCTTGTCCTCTCTATTTAAAATCTCCATGAGGTGGGTGTCCTTGACACACAAATCAGCCCCAGCCCCTGGCCCCGTCCTCTCCATGAGGCCTTGGGGAGAGGCTGGCCCTCTCCAAGCCCACTTTCTCTTCTGCCAAATGGAGGTGACTATGGCCCCCACCCAAATGCAGTTTCCCACCCTTGCTCTCTGAGACACTTGCGCCCACCAGCTGCACCAGCTGTGCAGTAATGGGGCTGAAGCCTGGGAGGCTGAGGGCAGTGGATCAGGTTCTGACTCGGCTCATCTCCACCCAAAGGCTCCATTCCTGACTCAGCCCCAGGCCTTTCTCCCTCTGCCGGGTGGGGCACCAACAGGGGTGGATGGGGTGGGGAGATGGAACTGGAGTGGTAGGCTGCTGGTGCTTCTGGGACGAGTTTTTCTGCTCAGCTCCCCACTGCCCTGCTCCCTGCCTTCCAGAACCCTCTATTGACATTCTCCCTCTGACACCACTCTTGATGCCTGCATGCCCCTTCAGGAGCCTTGGGCTGTGGGGACTTGGCCTGGGCAGAGGGGCCCACATTTTTCTCTTCCTTGGACTGGGTTGGGAGTGGGTCCTAAGACACCCTTCCCCTCTGCCCCCTACTCCCTTCCCTTTTCCTGAACACCAGGTGGGAGAGAGGAGGCCATTCTGGGAGGTGGAAGGAGAGAGACTCAAAGAAGAGAAATAGACAGGAACATGTGAGAGAGACAGGGGAGGACAGAGACATAGGACAGCCAGGGAGACTAGGGCATCCTGGAAAAAAAAACCAGAGAGGAACTTCAGAGATGAAGAAAGCCAGACACACAGGCTACATGGTTCTGCTTAGCTGTGTTTCTTGGGCAAACTGCTTGTCTTTTCTCAGCCTCAGTTTCCTTGTCTGTCAGATAAGGGTGATCAGTGGCCTACGCTCAGTGGCCTGTCAAAGATCAGAGGTCTCTCCCACATGCTAGGCAAGCCCGAGGCTTTGTCAGTGGCACTTCTCATTATCTTTCCTTCTTTCTTTCATCCACATTTACTGAGCACTTACTGTGTGCCAGCCACTGCACTAGGCACCAAGGATACAGCTTTGACCACTGGGCAGAATATCCTGTCTCTCTTAACTGCCTTTCCTATCATTATCCTGTTGCCATGGTTATTATTATATTATAGAAGCATCAACTGGAATTTCAGGGGAGACCCATCCTTAGCCCTAGGCAGCAGGTCCTAACCTGGGAGAGAGAGTATGCGGAGTTTCAGCTCACAGCTTCATCTGTCAGGACTCAGATTTTCCATGATGAATTGGATGTGAGAGTCTTCTCTCTCCACCAGGCAGCAGGAAGGTAGGGCTGGAGGGATGGTGTCTCAACAGGCCTTCCATGCTGTGCTGTCATGGTTTTTATTGTTAACTGTTCCTATCACTATTAGCTCAAAGGGAAGGGACCGTACACCTGGGAATCCTCAGGATGGCAGGGCCTCTGATGCCCTGGAAAGAGGGTGCTGGGCCAGCATGGCCCCAGGGCCAGGGTCTGTGCCAGGTGTGGGTGGTGGGTGTGGAAAGGGTGAGTCACCAGGGCCAGGCACGCCCTGCTTTGACTTAAGGTCCCAGCAGCCATACCCCCACCGCCACTGCCATCCTGCTATTCCAGCCATGGCCGGGAGCTTTGTGAGTGCTCACGGTGTGGGGGCTTGAGGGGTTTGGACCCAAGGCTGCACTGGCAGAGGGGAGGGGCTGGGGCTTGGCTGAGGGCTCCTGTTTCAAGGAGAAAGTGGGTGTTCTGGTGTGCCAGGATGTTCTGGGCTGTGGTTTCTGGCTTCATCCAATCCATCCCATGCTCTCACCGCCCCCCATTGGTTCCCCTTACTGTCTGTCTTTCTGTCCCTCTGAGTATCTTCCTGTTGAGTCTCTGGGTTCCTCTGCGCCCCTGGCTCTCTTTCCCGTGTCTCTGTGCCCTTTCTTCTCTCTGATTCTGCTGCTCTGGGTCCTGCTCATGTTCTCGCCACAGCTGACCCACTTGTCTCTCTCCTCTGCCTCCCTGATCCACTCTGGCTGCCGCAGAACGTCCCCCACAAGACCTCGCTGCCTGAGGGCATCCGAGTGGGCACCGTGTTGAGAATTCGTGGTTTAGTCCCCGACAAGGCTGGCAGGTGAGACCCCCGAGCCTCAGCGGTAATGGGTGGGAGGTTTCCAGGCTCAGTGAGCCCCACTTTTACAGCCCAGAGAACGAAGCCCCAGGCCAACTTTGCCCACCAGGATCTTGGAATCCCCAGGCTATTTCTGCCCTTCTGGAATCTGATGTCTTCACTTATCTGTCTCATGACTGAAGGTAGGGTCCCTACATCATTCTAAGAATCTGGGCATTCCAGGGCAATCATATGACTTCCAGTCTGAGTCCACAGTCACTTTGGAAATACCATCTGTGAATTGGAGGTGCCCTGGCCACCTAAGCAATCAATCCTGCCACTACCTGGGTCGAATCTTCAGGATCTCTGAGAATCTACACAGCCTGGAAATACTGGGGTCCCTTGTCTTGTTCTCAGCCCTCTGGGAACTGGGACCACCCTCATCTTCAGGACCGTGACTCCTTGGTCCTCTCAGACTTTGGAAATGAGGGGTATCCAGGCCCTGGTCTAGGTGGATGTGTGTCCAGGTCCCCAGTTGGTTTTCGGGTGCCTTGCAATCTGGGCTCCATGGCCTCCAGTCCATCACCCCTTTTTGCTGGGAACCAGTGTGAGGAATCCCACCCGTGACAGGGTCACGCGGCAGAGATTTGATGGGCAAGGACGAGTCAGATCTCAGGTTTTCCCCCTGGTATTTCCTGAGCATGTACCCCCAAAATAAGAATCTGCCTGCTTTTCCACTCTTCTGACTTTCTCTGGAAAAAGTTAACTCAGGGCTTCAGTCTTCTGCATTTGAAAGGAGTGTTTCAGCTCAACCCCCTCTGATAACGCTCTAACTTAAAAGCTCTAACTTGCCTAACAGGTTCCCGGGACCTTACAGCCCCCAACAGGAGGGGCACAAAGCCTGAGTATCTTAAAGTTACAGAGCCTTTTCTAAGAGCTAAAAATCCTACTGGTGACAGGATTTCCCTGTTGACTCAATGATTGCTGCCAGACCTCCTTATTCTTTATCTTTCAGGCACCTGGAAAGATGTTAATCAATGTAAACAGGATATGGAAAAAGATATATAGTAGTTTTGATGTTAGCAACACTAGACTTTTGAGTAATTAAAAAAGTCTTCTGGTTAACAAACCCTTATCAGAAAACAGCCGTAAAATGTTAATTGGCCTTTTGGCCGGAAGATGATGTAAATCACCGAAGGCTTCTGTATACAACCAGGTACGCAGAGAGAAAAGCCTGGTCTCATAAGATTCAGGGCTGCTGATGCTGCATAATTTTATATATTATCCATTGATCTCTATATAAGAAAAGGGTATAAAAGACCTTGAAGAACAAAGGGAGCCGAAGCCAGTTGCTGGACTGGTTTCCCTCGTGTCTTCTCTCTAATTTTGGCTGAATTTCTATCTGGGGCATGGAGGCTTGCCATGTCTACTTACTTGTCCCGGCTCTTAAGTTCTGTGTGAAAGGGAGCCCACAGCAGGGCACCCTTAGAGATTCAAGCGGGCACTGGTGGCCCCACGTAGATGGTGCAAGCTCCTTGTCTGGAACTTTATGGCTTTCCATGTAAACCAAGTTATTCAGCCTTCTTTTCTCCATCTAAAATTTCCTACTATACCATTGTTTCCTAATCTTATATTTCTAAATAAATGTTTTTCTCGCCACGCTGTCCCCGCTTCCAATCACCCTGGATCCACCGGGGCTGGACCCCAGCACCTTTTCTCCTGGTGTGGCTCTCAGGTCCCTCTAAATATGCTCTGGCAAAGGGTTAATTCTCTATTGGCCGCCCCTCTCTTTCACCACCTGCCAGGTTCTACGTGAACCTGCTGTGCAGTGAGGAACCAGGCAGTGATGCAGCCCTGCATTTCAACCCCCGCCTGGACGAGTCCACGGTGGTCTTCAACACCCTGGAGCGCGGCACCTGGGGCACAGAGGAGCGGGGCTCAGGCATTCCCTTCCAGCGAGGGCAGCCCTTCGACGTGATCCTCATTGCCACCGAAGAAGGCTTCAAGGTGCGTCTCTTCCACAGGGCGGGCTCCGACACCCACGTCTCTTCCCTTGGGAAGGCCAGGAAGGCCCTTGGCAGAGGTTGGGAGCAAAGGTGTGGCCAAGGCTGGGCAGGGTCTCCCAGTGCCTCACCTCCCCTGGCGCAAGCGCACTAGTGTCAGAGAGCAGGCGTGTAGCAGTGCCAAGGACCAGAGAGGGAGAGCTAAGTCTCCAAAAGGTGGGTTTCCAGCCGGGAGGTGTAGACATCCTGGATTCTATTTCCTGTCCACTGGAGACGGAGGTAGCGGCTCTGGGGCAGCAGAATGGATGGGCTGGGAGACAGGGAAAGTGCAGGGTGTGGTCGCTGCAGATCCTCTACCACCCAGGCAGCCTTCACTTCCAATCTGCACGTCGAGGGAGGCAATGAACCCCGGCAATGTGGCGACCAATTGCACAGCTAAACCTTAAAAGCACTCAGGTGTCAACAATAAATTCACTTAATCCTCAGGACAAAGGGTTACAATGAACAGTAGCCATTTCCCCAAAGGGACGCTGGGGCCTGACAGGGTTCCCTGAGTGTCCAGGTCACGCCGTGTGGGTACGAGGCGGGAATGACCCCGCAGTGGCCTGGGGAACCTTAGGCAGTGTCCCCTTGTCCCTGCAGGCGGTGATCGCAGACTCTGAATACCACCATTTCCGGTACCGGATCCCGCCAGGGCGCGTGCGCGCGTTGGAAGTGGGCGGGGACCTGCAGCTGGAGTTGGTGAAGATCTTTTGAGACTTCCCAGGAGGGCGGGCGGGGGCAAGAGTCTTGGATGGCAAATAAAGTCTTTAGTCGCTCATCTGTGCGCCTCTCTTGTGTCAGTGTCTCTTTCATATGGACGAGAGTAGCAGGTTCAGAGAAGTGAAGACACTGATTAAAGGTCACACAGCAATGCCCTAGTGGGGACGGGTCTGGGGCTAGATCTCCCAGAACAAGGCAGGTGCTGTCCCTAGAAGCCTAGGGAGGGTCGCGATCTGTTGGGGGTGGAGCTTTGACCCGCCTTTCTGCTGCACTTTGCGGAGCAGCCAGGTGGTAGTGCGATGAGGGTGAGCCAGTAAGAGTTTGGAGACCCTCCCTTATGGGCTTGCCTGATAACTCAGTAAAGAATCCGCCTCCAATGCAGAAACCCGGGTTAGATTTCTGGGTCGAGAAGATCCACTGGAGAAGGGATAGGCTACCCACTGCAGTATTCTTGGGCTTCCCTTGCAGCTCAGCTGGTAAAGAATCCGCCCGCAATGCGGGAGACCTGGGTTCGATCCCTGGGTTGGGAGGAGGGAAATGCTACCCACTCCAGTATTCTGGCCTGGAGAATTCCATGGACTCTATAGTCCATGGGGTCGCAAAGAGTCGGACACGACTGAGCGGCTTTCTCTTTCTAAGCCCTCCCTTGGCTTCCCCGGTGGCTCCAGCCGCCTGCCAATGCAGGAATCTCGGTTTCAATCTCAGGGTCCGAAGATCCCCAGAGGAGGACACGGCAACCCACTCCAGTATTCTTGCCTGGGAAATCCCAATGGACAGAAAAGCCTGACAGGCTATAGTCCGTGGGGTCGCAGAGTCGGACACGACCGAGCGATTGAGCACACACACACACACACACACACACAAAAGGCTTCCCTTGGCGCCCCCTTACGGGGGTGTAACAGACCCCCCAATCGGTTCGTCTGCAATCAGGCCCCTTGGGGACCTCAGGTGAGTGAATCTCAGGCTCCCCGCACGGATCCCCAGCTTCTTGTCTCTCCTCAGCTTCCCCCACCTCCAGGAGGCTGCAGGTGGCTTCACGAGCGGGTCGGAAGCAAATCGGACTACGCCTGCCTCCCAGACTTCTGGCAGTCGGGTGGAGACAGGCTCCCGCCCTTTGTGCCCCGGGGCAGAAGCGCACTGGCGCGCCAGCCTCCCCGCGGAGGAGACGCGGGACGCGAAGGGCGGGTCTCCCGTGTCGAGTGGGTCCACACACTTCGTCCTCCTGGGCTCACCCGAAGGCCGCGAGCGGCCCACCCCCAACCCGGTCTTACCCGAGATTCTACGGGAAAGGGGGAGCTGGTCCCTGCAGACGCCCAGTCTCCCCACACTGCTCCCACCCCGCGACCTCCAGGTTGGGATTATCTGGATTCAGGGGTTCTCTGGGCCGCCACTGAAGGGCTCTGTGGGGGGCGGGGGTAGCCAAGGGCCACACGGTCACCCCCAAGCCCCTCAGCGAGGGGCTCGCAGCTGCCGCGGCTGTCACCTGCCGATGGAGCCGGGAGGGCGCAGCGTGCCAGCCGCGCACGGAGGGCTGGGCGGTGTTCTGGAAAACTCCGGGGCCGCGCCTCTGGCAGGATGCACCCAGCTTCCCGTGGGTTCTAATCCTTGGGTTGGGAAAATCTCCTGGCGTAGGAAATGGCAACCCACTCCAGTGTTCTTGCCTGGAAAATTCCATGTCCGCTACACAAGTTTAAAACTTGCTGAGCTTCGGCTTAAGAACAGAGGCTCAGCAAGCTGGGACTGGTTCCCGACTGAACCTGAGACAGCTGGGGTGGCGGGAAGACCAAGCCCTGCCGCGCGGGGCTTCAGCCTTTTCTGGACCCATTTTTTCTGCCCCTTGAGACCCTTCGGCTGAAGTCACCCCACCCCAGGTCCGGCTCTTGAAAGTGTGTCTCTGGATGAATCGTGGAATGAAGGCTCCCCTCTCCCAGTGGAAGACCTGGGAAAGTCTGAATTCCCCTGGTACCCTGGGCTCATTTTTTGTTTGTTTTTGTTTTTGCCTGTTCAAGGATATATACCTGCTGTGCTTAGTCGCTCTGTCGTGTCCGACTCTGTGACCCCACGGACTGTAGCCTGCCAGACTTCTCTGTCCATGGCGATTCTCCAGGCAAGAATACTGGAGTGGGTTGCCATACCCTCCTCTAGGGGATCTTCCCAACCCAGGGATCGAATCCAAGTCTCCCGCATTGCAGGCGAATTCTTTACCATCTGAGCCACCAGAGACATGTACACACACACACACACACACACACACACACACACACAGATCTGGTGGCTCAGATGGTAAAGAATCTGCGTGCAACACAAGATACCCAGACTTGATCCCTGGGTCTGGAAGATCCCCTGGAGGAGGAAATGGCAACCCACTCCAGCATTCTTGCCGGGAAAATCCCCATGGACGGAGGAGCCTGGAGGGCTACAGTCCCGGGGTTGCAAAGAGTCTGATACCTAAACACACATGTGTATACACTTATGGTACAAATTTCCAAGTTTGCAGTGAAAAGTAGTCATTAGCACCATGGTAAATGTAGTTGGGGTCTTCAGAATAGATGATAGTTATCCATCAACCCACTCCAGTGTTCTTGCCTGGAGAATCCCAGGGATGGGGGAGCCTGGCAGGCTGCCGTCTATGGAGTCGCACAGAGTCGGACTGAAGCGACTTAGCAGCAGCAGCAGCAGCATCCATCCACATAGATTTCCTGATTTTCACTGTGGCCTTACAGTGGACATGCAAGAGAATGTTCTCGTTTGTGTGGAAATACCCAGTAAAGTATTTGAAGGCGATCAGGCAACATATTGGCAACTAATGCTCAAATGCATACAGGAAAAAAAAATGTACTGTGCTTACAACTTTCTGTGTTTGTCATTTCAAAACAGAAAAATATAAATATATAAAACATTCATATGAAAGTCCTCCTTTATAAGAATAAACTTCTGTTACCAATGTGTTCAGTTCTTGTGTTTCTTTCTAAAACTCTACTTCTTTTTCTAAAAAATATGTTTTATTATTTACCTTTTTAGTATATATAAATATTTTCTTATTCATTTCCTTTTTGGCTGTGCTGGGTCTTCACTGCTGCTCTCTAGCTGTGGTGAGTGGGGCTACTGTCTAGCTGCAGGGCTCAGGCTACTCTAGCTGGGATGGCTTCTCTTGTGGACGATGGGCTCTGGGGCATGTGGGCTTCAGTATTTGTGGCACACCAGCCCGGCTGTCCCTTGGCACGTGGAATCTTCCCAGACCAGGTGTGGAACTGGTGTCCCCTGCATTACAAGACAGATTCTTAACCACTGGACCGCCAAGAAGTCCTCCCTACACTCCTAAACTCATGCAGATGCAGTTTTCCCGCCCCTTCCTGCATAAAATTGAGCTCTCCACCTCCTCACCTTGGTTTTGTCACTTAGCACTATATATGTGTTTGGGGGTTTTTTGTTTGTCTTTGCCATGCCCTGGGCATGCAGGATCTTAGTTCCCCGACTGAGGATAGAATCCCTGCCCTGCTGCAGTGAACTCGCCAAGTCCTAACCACTGGAGCTCTAGACAGTTCCCTACATGTGTGTCTTTGATGTGTATATTTGATGTATTGACCCTTGTATCATTATGAAATGTTCTTCTTTGTCTCTAGTGAAATTTTTTATTAAAAAAAATTTTTTTTAACATCTATTGCACTGATACCAATTTTGTCCTCTCTCTTATGCTTACTGTTAGCATGGTATTTTTCTTATCCTTTTACTTTCAACTTTTTTATGTCTAAAAAGTTAGATCTAAAGCACAAATAAGCATATGCTTGGGTCTGACTTTCTTACTCAGGCTGACAGGGTATTATTATCTATTGCTTCATAACAGATTATCTCATTAACATCATAAAATAACGCACACTTATTGTCTTACCGTTTCTGATGTTTGGAGTCCAGGAGTGGCTTAACTAGGTGGTTGTGGTGCTGAGTTTTCATGAAGCTACAGTCAAACTATCAGTGAAGTTGCTATCATCTGAAAGAAGTTTTGGCAAACTATGGCAGTGGACTAAATCCACCCAGTGCCTCTATTTGTAAGACTCACAATCTAAGAATGATTCCACACTTTAAAATAGCTGGGGAAAAGTGAAAAAAAAAAAGAATATTTCACAACACTGAAAATGATGTGAAATACACATTTCAGTGTCCATAAATAGTTTTATTGGGAGAAGGCAATGGCACCCAACTCCAGTACTCTTGCCTGAAAAATCCCATGGACAGAAGAGCGTGGTAGGCTGCAGTCCATGGGGCCGCTAAGAGTCGGACACGACTGAGCGACTTCACTTTCACTTTTCACTTTCATGCATTGGAGAAGGAAATGGCAACCCACTCCAGAGTTCTTGCCTGGAGAATCCCAGGGATGGGGAAGCCTGGTGGGCTGCCATCTACGGGGTCGCACAGAGTCGGACACGACTGACTCAGCAGCAGCAGCAGCAGCATGCTCTTTCATTTATGTACGCCTATTGGCTGCTTTTGTGCTTCACCAGTGGATTTCAGGAATTTTTCAGGTCACCCACAACGCCTAATGGGTTTACTATGTGGCTTGGCAGCTTAGCAGTAAAGAATCTGCCTGCCAGTGCAGGAGACTCCGGTTTGAATCTGGGTTGGGAAGATCTCCTAGAGAGGGAAATGGCAACCCACTCCAGTGTTCTTGCCTGGAAAATCCCGTGGACAGAGGAGCTTGGCCAGCTGCAGTCCATGGGATGGCAAAGAGCTGGACATGACTTAGTAACTAAACAACACAACAACAACATTATAGAAAAAGTTTGCAACCCCTCTTCTAAAGGCTTGACTGGGAATGGAGGAGCTTCCCCAAAGAGGGCTCACACATGTGAGTGCTGGCAGGAGTTCAGTCTCTTGCCGCATGAACACTTACCCAGGACTGTTCAAGAAGTTACTGACTCCTCCGGGAGGAGTGATGGAGAAGTGTCAGCAGTAGAACACGCCAAGACAGAAGCCGCAGCGTCTCATAACCCAGTTTGTGCCGCTGCTTCTGCCATATTCTTCTAGTCATACACAGCAACACTGGTAGTTTGGGAGGTGTTCACACAAGGGTGTGAGTATCGTTGGAGGCCACTTTGGGAGCTAACTACCACAAATGATCTCTGACTTTTGATTGGAATGTTTATTTCATTCACACTTGATGTCATGATTGATATGGTTGGCTTTATGCCTGCCGTTTTGCTGTCTGTTTTCACTCTCTGTGACTCCTTCACTACCTTGTCTTGTGTTAAACATCTTTTAGTATACTGTTTAAATTCCTGCGTTGATTTTTTAAAAAACTATATATTTTGAAAGCTGGTTCTTAAATGGTCACTCTAGGGATGACAATATTTATACTGTAAATTATCACAGTCAACTCTAGGTTAATACATATTAAATTCCAGTAAAACATAGCAGACTTGTTCCAACCTATCTGCATTTCCCACCTTATTTTGTGCTACTGTTGTTACATCGCATCCATATATGTTATATACTCACAACATAGTATTTTCACTTTTAGAATCACATTTTTAAAGAAAAAAAAACAAAGAAAAACATTCATTTTAAAAAATGTTTATCCACATATTTGTAATTTCTAGGATCCTTCATTTTTTTCTTCCTGCGGATTTGATGTCATTTTCTTTCAAAGTGAAGGAGTTTCTTTAGTATTTCCAGCAGGGTAGATCAGCTCACAATGAATTCTTGATTTTTGTCTACCGGAGAATGTCTTTCTTTTGACTTCAGTTTTGTTTTTTTTTTTTAACATTTATTGAGCTAGTTTATTATTTTTGGCTGTGTTGGGTCTTAGTTGTGGCATGCGGGATCTTCCTGTGGCCTGCAGGACCCTCTTTCTTTTGCCTTCATTTTGTTTTTTTATATTTATTGAGCTAGTTTATTATTTTTGGCTGTGTTGGGTCTTAGCTGTGGCATGCGGGATCTTCCTGTGGCCTGCAGGACCCTTTGTTTCAGCATGCTGGCCTCTCCGTAGTTGTGGCAAATGGGTTACAGAGTGCTTTATGGTGTGGCCTGTGGGCTTAGCTGCCCTGGGGCGTGTGAGAATTTAGTTCCCCAACCAGGGATTGAACCCTCATCCTCTGCATTGGCAGGAGGATTCTCAATCACTGGACCACCAGGAAGTCCCTTGCTTTCAGTTTTAAAATGTAGTTTTGTTGAATATAGAATTATTGACAGTTTTCTTCTCTTTAGCACTCTGAATAAGTCGTTCAACTGCATTCTGGCCTCCATTGTTTCTGTGAAGAGTTAGTTGTTTCTGTAAACACATGCTGTTCCCCTGTTTGTGTGGAGCTGGTTTTCACTTGCAGCTTTCAAAACTGTCCTTGTCCTTTTTCCTTCTTCCAGCAGTTTGACTATGTTGGGTCTAGGTACGGATCTCTTTGTATTTATCCTACTTGCAGTACATTGAGCTTCTTGGATCTAGAATCTAATGTCTTCCATGAAATTGGGTAAGTTTGCAGCCATTATTTCTTCAGACATTTTGCATCAGTGATACAAAACCAGGATGACCTCCCCAGCTCTTTGGGGGCCCCTCTCCCTAAGCCTCTCTAGGCTCATGTCTGATGTGTATCTCCATGGCCATTCCTGGGCAGTAACTGTTCAGGGTGACAAGAGAGAGTCCAGAGGAGGAGCCTCAGACTGGAGGTTGCCCTGGTCATCCCTCCTCCCTTCCTGACTCCTCCTAGCATCCATCCAGGGTCTGAGGGCCCCAAGAACATCTTTTTTCAGAGTCTGACAAATCCATAGAATCATCTGGAGAACTAAATGAACATATTGATGCCTGGAACCTGCTACTGATATTCCAGGCTGGAACATGTGGAATGATTGATATTTAAGCACTTTTAAACCTACAAAAATGGTATTTTTGTATAGTTTAATCTAATCATGGTCTGGGTTGGGGTCAGATATCAATATTTTTTAAAAGCGCCCCAGGAGATTGCAATGTAGAACTGTTTGAGAACTAGACTAGGTGAATGAATGAGACAATAAACTGAATGAGCAACTGAGTGGGCACTGACAAATAACTGGATATGAGAACAAGCAAGTGAGTAAGTAAAAGAATAAGAGGGAATCAATGTATGCGAGAAAGTATAAATAAATGAATTACTAAACCAACACAAAGGTGATGATAAAGCGATGTCTGAATAAATGGCAGATGGTTATGGTTGGATATTTAGGTGGATGGATGAACATATGCTTTCATGACTGTTTAGAAATATTGCTGGATGATGAGAGAGATAGGTAGAGAGATGAATGGATGAGTGGATGGATGAAGGGCTGGATGAAAAGATGGCTGAACAGATGGATAAATGGATTAGCGAGTGGCTAGATAATTGGACTGGAGAAGGCAATGGCACCCCACTCCAGTACTCTTGCCTGGAAAACCCCATGGACAGGGGAGCCTTGTAGGTTGTAGTCCATGGGGTCGCTAAGAGTCTGACACGACTGAGTGACTTCACTTTCACGCATTGAAGAAGGAAATGGCAACCCACTCCAGTGTTCTTGCCTGTAGAATCCCAGGGAGGGGGAGCCTGGCGGGCTGCCGTCTGTGGGATCACACAGAGTCGGACATGACTGAAGTGACTTAGCAGCAGCAGATATTTGGACGGAGAAGGCAATGGCACTCCACTCCAGTACTCTTGCCTGGAAAATCCTATGGATGGAGGAGCCTGGTAGGGTGCAGTCCATGGGGTCGCTAAGAGTCAGATATGACTGAGCAACTTCACTTTCACTTTTCACTTTCATGCATTGGAGAAGGAAATGGCAACCCACTCCAGTGTTCTTGCCTGGAAAATCCAAGGGACGGGGGAGCCTGGTGGGCTGCCATCTATGGGGTTGCACAGAGTTGAACACGACTGAAGTGACTTAGCAGCAGCAGCAGATATTTGGATGTTGAATAGATTTATGGACTTTTGGCTAGATGGATATAGTGGTGGATGGGACAACAGGTTATGATGCCCGTGGGACTGGAAGAAACACAGGCTGGAATCAAGACTGCTGGGAGAAATATCAATAACCTCAGATATGCAGATGACACCACCCTTATGGCAGAAAGTGAAGAGGAGCTAAAAAGCCTCTTGATGAGAGTGAAAGAGGAGAGTGAAAAAGTTGGCTTAAAGCTCAACATTCAGAAAACGAAGATCATGGCATCTGGTCCCATCACTTCATGGGAAATAGATGGGGAAACAGTAGAAACAGTGTCAGACTTTATTTTTTTGGGCTCCAAAATCACTGCAGATGGTGACTGCAGCCATGAAATTAAAAGACGCTTACTCCTTGGAAGGAAAGTTATGACCAACCTAGATAGTATATTCAAAAGCAGAGACATTACTTTGC
>SJXQ01009374.1:24162-115515 GCA_006408695.1 Aepyceros melampus
CTATAGGATAAGTTCAGTAAACCTCAAACGGAATAAACATCATATCATAAACTATTAAAAATCCCAGGTAGAGAGATAACCTTAAAAGAAGCCACAGGAAAAGCACGTATGACACAAGGGAACAGAGGTGGAAACGGCTGGCTTTCAGAAGGTGCACGAGGTCGGGAGGACAGCAGCGACGCTGAGTCCAGTCGTACACTGCTTGCAGCTCGGTAGTCCAGTAAAAAAGAGACGACAGTCCTGGCGAGGAACAGTGACTATTCAAAGGCCAGCAGGCCCAAATGGCAGTTGGCTTGCATCCCAGAGAACTGTCTTGGCTGAGCTAGAACTCAGGCTTCTTTTCTACTTAAAGGGGAAGGATTAAAATCAAACATTGTCAGCCTCTTGATGGGACGCGTTCATTTCTTCCTTCCTACAGTCATTCACAGGTGGGTCTGGTCAGGATGTTTCCTGTGAGCTTAACAGAAGTATGTAGCTTAACAAAAGTATTTTAGCTTAACAAAAGTATTTAGCTCATTATCTGGGAGGCAGAGATAATAGGGAATTGTGCAAATTATACGTAATGCCCCATCTCTCATTCGCAGAGATACAATTTAAGCTTTCTCTGTGAAGTCACTCAGTTGTGTTCGACTCTTTGTGACCCCATGGGCTGTAGCCTACCAGGCTCCTCTGTCCATGGGATTTTCCAGGCAATAGTCCTGGAGTGGATTGCCATTTCCTTCGCCAGGGGATCTTCCCAACCCAGGGATCGAACCCCGGGCTCCTGCATTGTAAACAGACACTTTACCGTCTGAGCCACCAGGGAAGACTAATTTAAGCTTAATAGAATACAAAGGTTCTTCCCTGTTAGGTTTCTCCACTGTCAATGTCCATTCCACAAACTTGTGGGGAAAAGGATTGAGACCACTCGGGCTCTTTCCTGCCAAATGGAGAGATGAATATTTCTTAGAATCTTCAGTCAGCAGTAAAAATCCTCTTTCTTTTTTTTAATCTACAGCTGTTTGAATCTGATAAAACCCTTTGTGCTTTGTCCCACCAGCGTTACCATCTCTAGGGATGACTTTCCAACTCTTGAAATAAGGCATGTTGGCGCTTGGCTCCGTCACGTTATCCCTGTTTCAGCCAGAAATTGCACGGATGCTGCTGTGTCAGGGTTGGAGTCAATTTTCTTCGTACAAGTGCTGAATTTCTTAGCGAAGTCCTCATCTCTCTTGGCTGTAAAGTGGTTCAGTGGGATCTGTCATTACGTCCAGCAGCTAGACACATCACACTGAGAGTGGACGCCAGAAGGGCATGCCCAAGGGTCTGTCCATTCTTGCAGATACCTCCTTCAAATTCACTGGCAGCAACAGCAATCAGGTCAGCAACATCGTCTCAGACGGCCCATGATCACATTTTTGATAAGGTCTCTGTGTCCTGGGGCATCGGTGATGGTACTTGCTGGTATCAAATGTCCACAGGGAGATATCAATGATGATACTACGCTTGCATTCAGCTTTCAGTTTGTCCAGGATCCAGGCATCCTCTTCAGAGACTTTCTGTCCAAGTGGGATATGCTTTCACCCACACTGAAAAAAACGTCCACAAATATTAGTGGTTATCTTTTCACAGACCCAGGAGGGAGTGTGGTTGGTGAAGCGGGGAAGACCTCTGTCTCCTTTTCTGGAGTTCTCATGAGCACCATCTGTATAGGCTTAAAGTGCAGTCTGGTGTGATTCTGATGCCAAGCTGTCTTGGTGAAAAACTTCAGGATGAGCTCTATCACCAGAAAGTTCATCAGCTCATCCCACACCATTTTAGCCTGGGCTTCTATGGGGAATTAGGCACCTCAAGTCCAAGGGCGCCCCGGGCCTTGTTCTTCATCATCATGACCGTCTCTATCATATGAGAGGCTCTCATCTTTTCTCATTTTTCTTTCTATGTCTTGGCCTGGGGCAATAATTTATTCGTGTCATCTATCTGGCCGTAAGGGCATTATTCCTTCTTCGATAGTGCCTTGCCTGTCTCCAGGTTACTTGCCTTTCAGATGTTCAATGCAGCCCCCGGAGAGCGGCATTTTGCCTTGTATCTTTCTTCTGCTGTTCCCTGTTGAACACTTTATAAGCAACACCAACCAACTGAGAAGTGTTCATTCTAAATGTAACACCTAGTCTTTGCAACTTTCTCCTGATCGAGGTACTTTGCTCAAAACAAGGTCATATTTACCATTCTAACATTTTCAGGGGCTTCTGGGCCTGCATTAGTACGGCACCTGTGTGTGTGAGTCACTCAGTCGTGTCTGACACTACGACCATGGACTGTAGCCCACCAAGCTCCTCTGTCTATGGGCGTCTCCAGGGAAGAAGACTGGAGTGGGTCGCCATTTCTTTCTCCAGGGGATCTTCCTGACCCAGGGATCAAATCTGTGTCTCCTGCATTAGCAGGCAGAGTCTTTACTGTCTGAGCCACCAGGGAAGCCCTGTAGTCTTAATAAATCCTTTCTAAAATTTCAGAGAGGTCTTCATTGTTTCGCTGAATTTTTCAATATTGTTCAAACTCTTTAGCTTTGGTTTGTTTCCCTTTTCAAAGCCCTGCCTGATGCATACTAAGTGGGGACCTAATAAAGGCAGTCTTCCCTCATGAGGTCCCAGTGTGGTTCAGCCATGGTTACTGCCAAGCATTAACTGCCAAGGGGTCGAGGATCCTCCCTATAAGAATGGCTGTGATCTCACCGCTTACAGACACCTGAGAAACCCAGCAGGCGGGCCATTTGCATTCAGCCTCCCGTGTAACATTCACAGGGTCCTCAAGACACTGAAGTGGCTTGCCATTGCCTTCTCCAGTGGACCACGTTTTGTCACAGCTCTCCACCATGTTGAAAGTGAAACAGGAGAGTGAAAAAGTTGGCTCCGAAATCACTGCAGATGATGACTGCAGCCATGAAATTAAAAGACGCTTACTCCTTGGAAAGAAAGTTATGACCAACCTAGATAGCATATTGAAAAGCAGAGACATTACTTTGCCAAAAAAGGTCTGTCTAATCAAGGCTATGGTTTTGCCAGTGATCATGTATGGATGTGAGAGTTGACTGTGAAGAAAGCTGAGTGCCAAAGAATTGATGCTTTTGAACTGTGGTGTTGGAGAAGACTCTTGAGAATCCCTTGGACTGCAAGGAGATTCAACCAGTCCATCTCAAAGGAGATCAGTCTGGGGTGTTCATTGGAAGGATTGATGCTAAAGCTGAAACTCCAATACTTTGGCTATCTCAAGCGAAGTGTTGACTCATTGGAAAAGACCCTGATGTTGGGAGGGATTGAGGGCAGGAGGAGAAGGGGACGACAGAGGATGAGATGGCTGGATGGCATCACCAACTCGATGGACATGAGTTTGAGGGAACTCTGAGATTTGGTGATGGACAGGGAGGCCTGGCGTGCTGTGATTCATGGGGTCCCAAGGAGTCGGACCCGACTGAGTGACTGAACTGAACTAAACTTGGTTGGTCATAGCTTTTCTTCCAAGGAGCAAGTGTCTTTTAATTTCATGGCTGCAGTCACCAATCTGCAGTGGTTTTGGAGCACAAGAAAATAAAGTCTGTCACTGTTTCCACTGTTCCCCTATCTATTTCTCATGAAGTGATGGGACTGGATGCCATGATTAATTTTCTGAATATTGAGCTTTAAGCCAACTTTTTCACTCTCCTCTTTCACTTTCATCAAGAGGCTTTTTAGTTCCTCTTCACTTTCTGCCTTAAGGGTGGTGTCATCTGCATATTTGAAGTTACTGATATTTCTCCTGGCAATCTTGATTCCAGCTTGTGCTTCTTCCAGCCCAGCATTTCTCATGATGTACTCTGCGTATAACTTGAATAAGCACTGTGACAATATACAGCCTTGATGTACTCCTTTTCCTATTTGGAACCAGTCTATTGTTCCATGTCTAGTTCTAACTGCTGCTTCCTGACCTGCATACAGGTTTCTCAAGACGCAGGTCAGGTGGTCTGATATTCCCATATCTTTGAGAATTTTCCACAAGAAATACCTGGAGTAACAGGCAAATTTGGCCTTGGAGTACAGAATGAAGCAGGGAAAAGGCCAATAGAGTTTTGCCAAAGGATGCACTGGTCATAGCAAACACCCTCTTTCAACAACACAAGAGAAGACATCACCAGATGGTTAACACCAAAATCAGATTGATTATATTCTTTGCTGCCAAAGATGGAGAAGCTCTATACAGTCAACAAAAACAAAACCCGGAGCTGACTGTGGCTCAGATCATGAGCTCCTGATTGCCAAATTCAGACTTAAATTGAAGAAAGTGGGGAAAACCACGAGACCATTCAGGTATGACCTAAATCAAATCCCTTATGATTATACAGTAGAAGTGAGAAATAGATTTAAGGGACTAGATCTGATAGATAGAGTGCCTGATGAACTATGGACAGAGGTTTGTGACATTGTACAGGAGACAGGTATCAAGACCATCCCCATAGAAAAGAAATGCAAAAAAGCAAAATGGATGTCTGGGGAGGCCTTACAAATAGCTGTGAAAAGAAGAGAAGCAAAAAGCAAAGGAGAAAAGGAAAGATATAAGCATCGAATGCAGAGTTCCAAAGAATAGCAAGAAGAGATAAGAAAGCCATCTTCAGCAATCAATGCAAAGAAATAGAGGAAAAGAACAGAAGGGGAAAGACTAGAGATCTCTTCAAGAAAATTAGAAGTACCAAGGGAACATTTCATGCAAAGATGGGCTCGATAAAGGACAGAAATCGTAAGGGCCTAACAGAAGCAGAAGATACTAAGAAGAGGTGACAAGAATACACAGAACTGTACAAAAAAGATCTTCACGACCCAGATAATCATGATGATGTGATGACTCATCTAGAGCCAGACATCCTAGAATGCGAAGTCAAGGGGGCCTTAGAAAGCATCACTACGAACAAAGCTAGTGGAGGTGATGGAATTCCAGTTGAGCTGTTTCAAATCCTGAAAGATGATGCTGTGAAAGTGCTGCACTCAATATGCCAGCAAATTTGGAAAACTCAGCAGTGGCCACAGGACTGGAAAATGTCAGTTTTCATTCCAACCTCAAAGAAAGGCAATGCCAAAGAATGCTCAAACTACCACACAATGGCACTCATCTCACATGCTAGTAAAGTAATGCTCAAAATTCTCCAAGCCAGACTTCAGCAATACATGAACTGTGAACTTTCAGATGTTCAAGCTGGTTTTAGAACAGGCAGAGGAACCAGAGATCAAATTGCCAACATCCGCTGGATCATGGAAAAAGAGAGAGAGTTCCAGAAAAACATCTATTTCTGCTTTATTGACTATGCCAAAGCATTTGACTGTGTGGACCAACCTAAACAGCATATTAAAAAGCAGAGACATTACTTTACTGACAAAGGTCCATCTAGTCAAAGCTATGGTTTTTCCAGTGGTCATGTACGGATGTGAGAGTTGGACTATAAAGAAAGCTGAGCACAGAAGAATTGATGCTTTTGAACTGTGGTGTTGGAGAAGACTCTCAAGAGTCCCCTGGGCTGCAAGGAGATCCAACCAGTTCATCCTAAAGGAAATCAGTCCTGAGTGTTCATTGGAAGGACTGATGTTGAAGCTGAAACTCCATTACTTGGCCACCTGATGCAAAGAGCTGACTCATTGGAAAAGACCCTGATGCTGGGAAAGATAGAAGGTGGGAGGAGAAGGGGATGACAGAGGATGAGATGGTTGGATGGCATCACTGACTCAATGGACATGAGTTTGAGTGAGCTCTGGGGGTTGGTGATGGACAGGGAAGCCTGGCATGCTGCAGTCCCCAGTGTCGCAAAGAGTTGGACACGACTGAGTGACTGAACTAATGAGATAACAGCCCCTGGAGAAGGCAATGGCACCGGCTCCAGCACTCTTGCCTGGAGAATCCCATGGACGGAGCAGCCTGGTAGGGTACAGTCCACTGGGTTTCAAAGAGACTCAACTGAAGTGACATAGCACGCACACCTGAGATAGCCAGGGAGGCAGTCCTGCCCTAGGAGTGGCTCTTGGCCCAAACTGGCTGCCCTGTTGGGTCTTAGATGGTAATACCAGGCCAAGTCCTTGTGCCCCAGAAACTAACACAGGATTTTCTAAGCGCCCTGGTGTCAGGAACTGTGGCAGGGTAGGAAGGGAAGGTGGTGGACGGCGGGGGTGTATTAGCGGAGCTGCAGGAGTGGCTGAGACATCTAGTTCAGCCCAGGAGTTAAGGTTTGAAGCACCGTATCCTCAGTCTCATTTCCTTCGTTTTCTTCCTTTCCCTGATGTAACAGTCCACATGCTTGCAATAAAGGATCTCATCCTCTTCCTTCTTCATAAAAGAGCCCCAGGGGGGAAGCTCTGTGAGGCTGCAAATCGCCATTGGTCCTTTCTAACCATTGAAAGGATACACTTTTGCTTTGGCACCAAGCAACCGGGCGGTATTCTAGGAGGGGCTTTCGGTGATTTTAAGAACCAAATGGAACCTTTCTCTTTCCCCTGGGAGTATCCCACTCTTGGACAGGAGGAGCTTTTTTTCCCCCTGTTCCTTTCCTCCATTTGACCTCAGTAAAAGTTTTGAATATCACAAAATTGATTTGGCTCTAAATGGAGAAAAAATTGCTGTTGCTTAGTCATTAAGTCATGTCTGACTCTCTTGCAACCCCATGAACTGTAGCCGGCCATGCTCCTCTGTCCATGGGATTCTCCAGGGGCAAGAACACTGGAGCGGGTTGCCATGCCCTCCTCCAGGGCATCTTCCCAGCCCAGGGACTGAACCCGCATCTCCTGCACTGGCAGCCAGATTCTTCACCACTGCACCACCCAAGGAGCCCTGGAGCAACAGCACCGAACAAGAAGAGACGAAACCCTTAACGGACAAACAGAAAATCCTGGCCTTGTGGTTTTACATATACCAACAACACCGGAGAGCACAAACTATGTAGTTAACACGGCCGGGGGACAGCACGTGGTGACAGGGCCCGGTGCTGACCCCAACTAAAACCCTAACACTTACTGCGGCCACGCCTTGTTACAATAAAATATCCCCCTCTCAGTCGGGGGTTCATGGCCTTCATTAGATCGCTTACCCAAAGTGTGCCCGAGGAAATCTTCTTTAGGGGTAGTGAAACATTCCCCTCTGTTAAAGCCAAATTCAAGACCACAAAACATAAAAGGCACACAAATGCTAGCCTCAGAGAAAAAAAGGAAACAGAGACTGGTTCCCAAACGGGGTAAAAGTGCAGCAACTATTTCCTCTTCCCCACAGGCACCCCTCCTCAAATACCAAAAACCTGACTCATTCAGGAGAAAAAGCCCCTACAGAGAGGAATAAAGCTTCAGGGTGCGTACACTGGAGCGGCCTACCCCACTGTAGGCAGTTTGTCTTCTCCCAACGTTGATTCCTTCCTCCAACTGCCAAGTGCTGGGTCAGCCAGTGCCACCTTGGGGAATTGTGAAGCAACGACTGGCATCTGCAGCTGGTTAGAGTCTCACCCAGAAACCTCCCAGGGTGGCGAGGGGGCCGGGGCATCTGGCCACAGGCAGCAAAGCCCCTGGTTGGCTCCCCGGGATTAGTTACCTAGTCCAAGCTCACACTGCTTGCTGTGCTGCAGCTGTGAGCTCCGGGAAACATTCGCTCAGGACCATGCAGAGAGTGGAGTGCGGTCTATCACAGCAGCGGGCCCGAGGCAGAGTCTCCTCTTAGCCAAGGACCCCGACCGGTTTCTGTGAAAACCTTATATACCCTAAGTGTACGTGCCCAAACCCACCTCCCCCAACTCCCTGAAACTAGTCTGAACAAAGGAAAAGAAATAGTCAGTTGACCAGTATACCTTAAGCCTAGGGAGTTAACACTGAACAGTTATCAATAGGCCTTGGTCATACCCCAATAAGCATAATAGAACGTGTGATTCTATTCGGTCACACAGATCCTTAGGGTATTCTTTTAGGCGATGGGCAGTCAGGCACGAGCCCTGGGGCGCTTCCCTCCTGGCGCCTGGTTTTCCAGTTGGTATGTTGTTTCCATAGATGCTGGGCATAGAGCTCACAGTCCACAGTCCAGCCCAGGATGGAGTCCTGCTTTCAGGATGGAGCCTGTTCTGTTTCCTCCTTCATTAGCACTGTATGCCAACAAATCGAGAAACAAGTTGTTGGGACAAGGAAGAATGACTTTATTCAGAAAGCCGGCAGACCAGAAAGATGATGGACTCAGGCCCCGAAGAATCCTCTTTCCTGAGTTAGGATTCAGGCAGTTTTCATACTGAAAGGGAAAGGAGTCAAGTCAACCACTTCCTGGTTCCAATCAGACTCAGAAGAGATGAGTTCCTTTCTTCCTTCCTGCAGCCGCTTACGGTGGGCCTAGTCGGGGATGTTTCCTCTGAGCTAAACAAAGGTATTTTCATTTAACCCTCCTTATCTGGGAGGCAGGGTTCCCAGAGACGGGCCATTACGTATAATTCAAGCTTACATGCCACATCCCTTTAGTGATGAATTTGGAGAATGCAAACGTTCTTCCCTATAACAATAGAATGACATTTTAAAAATGCTGAAAGCCTGAAATTTCATATCAAACAAAATATCCTTGCAAAACACAAGCAAAAAATAAAAAAAAGTTTCGGATAAACAAGGCATATCTGCCCTACAAGAAAGAGATAGTCTGTAACCAAAAGGAAATTAAATTCAATGATATTTTGGAACTGCAGTTAGAGAGACTGTTGACAATATAAGCGGTTTAAAGCTATGTTTCTTTCTTTTCTTAAATTCTTTACAAACAATTGACTATTTTAAATTCAAATATAGTAACTGTACGGGGCCTCCTTCATGACTCAGAGGTAAAAGAATCCACCTGCCAAAGGCACAGGTTTGATTCCTGAGTCAGGCAGAGCCCTTGGAGTCGGAAATGGCAACCCACTCCAGTGTTCTTGCCTGGAGAGTCGCATGGACAGAAAAGCCTGGCGGGCTACAGTCCACGGGGTCACCAAAGGGCCGGGCATGACTCAGAAACTAAACAGTAAGAGCATAATAACCGTGCAGCAGAGTTACGGTAAGTGCGGAAGACGACGCTTTAACCACAGCACGAGAGGGAGCAAATGGAATTGTTTGACCTTCGATAAGAGATGGGATAACCTTCATTAAAGATAGAATGTAGTGGAGAAATGAAGTGACACCATGGAGTCCGTCAGGCCCTCCTGCCCCACTGTCCCTCGGCCTCATACCGTGTGTCTACAGCGACACCGCTCACCGTGGGGGCACTGGGCCAGCGGCCACTTCTGTCTGTCCTAGTGTATCAGTAATCTCTGAAGCAGAGAAGGCGATGGCCCCCCACTCCTGTGCTCCTGCCTGGAAAGTCCCAGGGACGGAGGAGCCTGGCGGGTGCGGTCCATGGGTCGCTAAGAGTCGGACAGGACTGAGCGACTTCACTTTCACTTTTCACTTTCATGATTGGAGAAGGACATGGCAACCCACTCCAGTGTTCTTGCCTGGAGAATCCCAGGGACAGGGGAGCTTGATGGGCTGCCGTCTATGGGGTCCACAGAGGCGGACACGACGGAAGCGACTTAGCAGCAGCAGCAGCAGTCTTTGAAGATTTGCCACCACCGCTGCTGCTGCTGCTTCCTGGGGAGAATACATGTGTCTGCAGTCCCCACAGCTCCTTGAGTCTTCTTCCAGCTTCCCTGATCTGCAGTTCCGTTCAGTCGCTCAGCTGACTCTTTGTGACCCCGTGGACTGCAGCATGCCAGGCTTCCCTGTTCATCACAAACTCCCAGAGTTTACTCAAACTCATGTCCGTTGAGTCACTAATGCCATCCAACCATCTCATCCTCCGTCATCCCCTTCTCCCACCTTCAATCTTTCCCAGCATCAGGATCTTTTCCAATGAATCAGCTCTTTGCATCAGGTGGCCAAAGTATTGGAGTTTCAGCTTCAACATCAGTCCTTCCAGGGAACACTCAGGACTGATCTCCTTTACGATGGACTGGTTGCAGTCCAAGAGACTCTCAAGAGTCTTCTCCAACACCACAGTTCAAAAGCATCAATTCTTCCATGCTCAGCTTTCTCTATAGTCCAACTCTCACATCTGCACATGACTACTGGAAAAACCATAACCTTAACAAGATGGCCCTTTGTTGACAAAGTAATGTCTCTGCTTTCTAATATGCTGTGTAGGTTGGTCATAACTTTTCTTCCAAGGAGTAAGTGTCTTTTAATTTCATGGCTGCAGTCATCATCTGCAGTGATTTTGGAGCCTCAAAAAATAAAGTCAGCCACTGTTTGCACTGTTTGCCCATCTATTTGCCATTAAGTGATGGGACCGGATGTCATGATCTTAGTTTTCTGAGTGTTGAGCTTTAAGCCAACTTTTTCACTCTCCTCTTTGACTTTCATCAAGAGGCTTTTAGTTCCTCTTCACTTTCTGCCATAAGGGTGGTGTCATCTGCATATTTGAAATTATTGATATTTCTCCCAGCATTTGGAATGGACCAAATGTCTTATGGACTTCTTGGATATGACCAAATACCCTGCAAGGGCAATGACAAGTGTCCTTGTAGGAGGGACACAGAAGGAGATTAGAATACATAAGAGAAGACTATGTAAGGATGATGGAAGTAGGGAGAAAAAGTAAAGTAATGTAGGATCACAAGCCTAGGGATGTGGAAAACTTCTTCAGGCTCAAAAGGCAAGGACATAGATTCTCCCCTAAAGACTCCAGAAGCTGGCTTTGCCAACACTTTTATTTTTATCCGATAAGACCCATTTAAGGCTTCCCTGGTGGCTCAGAAAACAAAGAATCCACCTGCAATGAAGGAGACTTGGGTTTGATCCCTGGGTCAGGAAGATCCCCTGGAAAAGGAAATGGCCACCCACTCCAGTATTCCAGCCTGGAGGATTCTATGGACAGAGGAGTCTGGAGGGCTACAGTCCATGAGGTCACCAAGAGTTGGACATGACTGAGCGACTAATGTTTTCACACTTTCACTTTCAAGACCCAATTTTAAGTGTCTGACTACCAGAAACATAAGGTAATAATTGTTGGTTTAAGTCGCTAAGTTTTAAAAATAGTTTTCATTGCAGTATAGTTGATCTACATGGTTTACAATTTCGGGTTAGTTTCAGGTGTCCAGCAAGGTGGCTCTGTTATATGTTTACGTATATCCACTCCCCTCGGATTCTTTTCCCATGGAGGCCATTACGGAGTGTCAGGTAGCGTCCCCTGTGCTCTTCAGTAGACCCTATTAGTTTTCTATTTTATATATAGTAGTGTGTATACATCAGTCCCAATCTCCCAATTTATCTTTCCCCTCCCTCATGCCCTGGTGACTGTAAGTTTGCTTTCTGTATCTGTGACTCCAGTTGTTTGGTAGATAAGTTCCTTTGTATCCCTTTTTAAGATTTCACATATACGTATCTCACGTGATGTTGTTTGTCTGTGTCTGACTTACTTCAGTCAGTGTGCCAACCTTTAGACCCAGCCAGTTTGTTGCAAATGGCATTATTTTTATTTTTATGGCAGAGCAATACACTGTTGTACATTTTTACCACATCTTCTTTATCCGTTCCTCTGTTGATGGACATTTAGGTTGCTCCCATGTCGTGGCTATTATAAATAGTGCTGCAACAAACATTGGGGTGCATGTATATCTTTTAAATGATTGCTTTCTCGGGATATATGTCCAGGAGTGGGATTGATGGATCATATGGTAGATCACGTCACTGGAGCATCAGTCACTAAATTTGTGGTAATTTGTTACAACAATAGGAAACTGATACAGCAGAGATCTAAAATCTTATTGAAAATATGAAGTTAGGCTATACAACTCAACTTAACCAAGTTTCTGTAGTAAAAAGCTAGTCAGAAAACCAAACTTTCACTGATGGCCACATAATTTAATTCCGTATAGTACCTCAAAGCACTTCTGAGGGCACCCAAGAACAAAAGCAATGATGCAGAAGCGTTTTGAAAGATCCTTTGGGAGACTCTGTAGGAAGAAGAGAAGAACACCAAAGAAGAGACTTTCAAAGGAGACCTTTTATTTTCAAATTAGAAGCATGAAAAAGCAACATTCTTCCCTGAAAGAAGTCTTCTTCTAAGAAGAAAATGGGATATGTTAGCACTAATGATTGACACTGGGTAATTTCAACTCTGAGACATTTCTCACCATAAAGGAAAAGCATGACAGCAGGGAGCCAAGCTTCTAATGTTTTGTAATAGACAAGAGAAAGAAGATAGAACTGTTACGTAATGTAACAGAAAAAGAAGATAGAACTGGTACAGAAGTGTGGCCTGAGCAGTGCCTGAGCCCCAGATAAGTGGGTGGTTTTTGTTGCTCGTGCAGACTACCACATTTGTTTGCACTGCTCGTGTCGACTAACACATTTGTTTGCACTGATGTTTTTTTTTTCCCTGATAAGAAACACTTGAAATGGACAATAGTACCATAACAATATTTCTTTGGGGTGCATTTCCACTGATGCCAGCCACAAGGAGCATTCTTGAACCCAAAATTGAGCAATACCTGTTGAGTTCTTTCTTTCTCTTTTGCCACATGGATATAAAATGGCATTTTTTGGGAAAAAAAATATGCTATACTGTGGCAACCCATTTGCCACATATGGCCTTGGCCTCGGTATTTGGGGAAAGTGTAACCCATTCTTATCTCACAGGACTGTTCTGTCAGAAACCAAGAGATGGGGTTCCCTTCTGAACTCAGAATACCAAATCCTGCAAAATTCTGGAGACAGCGTTCGATATATTTCAAGCTCTTCTCATTTTTTCCCAACTCCCAGTGCTCATTCACAAGCCTTGCATGGGAGACATCCAAGAAGATGCTCTGAAAGGTTTCTTTCCTGTCAAGAAAAAAATGTACATTTATTCAGCCAACATTTAGAAAGCATCAGGATGGCAGAAAATATGACACCTCCCTTTCCTTAAGGATCCACAGCCCAGAGGAAGAAATAGATGTACACTTCACACACACACACACACACACAACTATTTATATGCCTGCTTAAAAATGTTCCCAAATAATTCAAAATGAGAAAATCCTCAGTCATTTATGATACATGTAATAGCAGAGAGTCGGCTAGGTATAGTATACCATATCTCAAGAAGCCCAACCAAACACCCCACAAAGGAGAATCACAGTATATGTTCCTAAAAGAACAAGGACTGTAAGCCGTGCAACCTTCCATGTGGCTGAATTTTCTTTAAAGTTTCTTGTATGAAAAATGCGGGATTGAGAGGTACAAGCTACGATGTATAAAAGGGATAGGCTACAAGGATATACAGTGCAAAGAAACATATTCATTATGTTGAGATGACTTTTAAATGAAATACAGCCTAAAAAACATGGAGCCTCTATACTGTACCCCTGAGACTCATATGACGTAAGTCAACTAAACTTCCATTTAAAAATTTAGATTTCAAGTTATTCTTCACGAAATATCTACACACACAAGATATGTTTCTTCCTGAGATAGTTCAACAAAACGTACATCACAGGGAGATGAGAGCCATGTTGACCTTACCGCTGCACGTGTCCCGAAACCCATCACCACATACCACTAGAGAAGTACAAAAATGCAGTTTCAGGAGCAGAAACATAGGAAAAAAGGATATTGGATTTCTTTTGTGTGTGTGGTAATAATCAGGATTTTAGTCCTGATTCTATTATTGGACAAGTTACCTGAGTGCATTTTCTCATCTGCAAAATCAGAATAACATCTTCTGTGGGAAGCAGTGGTTGGTGCAGAAGGAAGATCTCAAAGAAGTTCTACCCCTTCTCAAGGAGGAAGAGTTTCCAGGAACTTGTCAGTTTCACAGTCGCTTCACATTTGCCACTGGGTGGGGTCACAAGGACTCTCAGCTGTCTACACATAGGTGAGGCTTTCTCTCTATCATCCTCAAACTGATTCTGGTCCTGTTTCCTCAAAGATCTCCAGCAGCCTCACATGCCTTCCTCCTGTGCTACAGTTAAACCCAGAGGGGCAAGACATCCAAATGTATATTTGAGTTTAGAGGAAATAAAGAACCGCCTTAGGACAGGCACTTCATTCCAGATTTCCTGTTATAATGTCAAGTATTATTTAATCCCTATCTACCATTTTTCTCCATGCAAACATTTCTTTTATGATTCTCATGGGAACACAGTTGAGCCAGAGCACGGTTCAAGTATTATTGACTCTCCTGGCTAAATAAATTCTACGTGTTTAGTGTATATTTAGATTTTATTTATTTTTTAATGTAGTGATACAATTATTAAGCATAAATGGATGTCAGTGGAAAATAATTGTTTCCTTTTACTCTGATTCCTTATCACACAGTTACCTTCTCCAGAGGCAGCTAGTGATGTGATACATTTGCGTCCAGAGGCAGCTAGTGATGTGATACATTTGCGGAACCTTCCAGAGGCAGCTAGTGATGTGATACATTTGCGGAACCTTCCAGAGGCACTGTTTGGAATTTTAGATGTGTTCTGCTGTGAGACTCTGTCTACACGATTCTCCCATCTTAGTTGTTGCTGATGTTGTTGCTTCACTAAGAATATATTTTTGTTGTTGCTGTTGCTTCAGAATATATTTTTGGAATTGCTTCCTTATTAGTTCACAGAGGGCTGCTTCATTCTTGTTAACGGCTGTATATTATTCCAGCATTTGGACTGTATCTTAGTAAATCTATCCATGTCCCTACTGAAGGATGGGGTTTTTTTTTTTAATATGCTATGCTATCATATGTTCATACATCATGCACACCAACCAATTTGGCAAAATCTATTTAATGCACATGTTATTTTACGCAGGCATTTCAATTCGAGGAGTTCAGTTTTCAGTAAAACGTATACAACTTATGCAATGATCTATTTGTGAAGTCATTTATTGCAGAACTTTTGTTATCAGGAAGAACTGGAGAGAAAGCCAGTGTGTGAATATGGGCACACAGAGTTGCACATCTCCCTCTTGTGGTAATCTATGCAGCTGTCAAAATGAATGAGGGGTGCCCGTACGAGCTTACGTGAAAGATGCATAAAACACCTTGCTGAGTGCAAAGAGTACACTGCAGTATAGTCATGCGTATGTTGTAGAGAAAAAAGCTAACAAAACAGCTCATACATACAGAGTTCTAAAAGCAATGCTAAGAGCATCTACACATGGACAGAGAGATTTCTGGAAATCCAAGTGGGCAAGCCTTCACTTTCTACTTTGTGTATTTGTATCCTTTGCATAGCGCTTCCCTGGTGGATCAGTGGTAAAGAATTTTGCAATGCAGGAGATGCATGTTTGATCCTTGGGTTGGAAAGATCCTTTGGAGAAGGAAATGGCAACCCACTCCAGTTTTCTTGCCTGGGAAACTCATGGACAGAGGAGCCTGGCGGGCTACAGTTCTTTGGGGTTGCAAAGGAGTCAAGTACAACTTGGCGACTACACACACACACACGGACTTTGCATAGTATGAAGTATTTTTTTTTGTCAAAAAATGAATAGTTTCAGTAAAAGTTTTTCAATTCCACATGATGTCCAATATTCTTCCAGGAGCACTCTTGTGAGATCTAAGGAAGTTGAAAAGAATCTACTCTAACGAAGTTCCTGTCTAAGCTCAGCAAACATTATCGAAAACAGTTCCCTTTCTTACCTGTGCAGCTCTGAACACCATTATAATTGTCTCCGATCCTACATTTACAAGTCTGGCCCATAGCGCAACTGAAGTGTTCTATCAGAAATTTCAGAAGCAAAAGGCAAAAATCTCACCTTTTATCTTCAAGCACTTTAGGAGTTTTTAATAACTTCATCAAATCCATCTTGTCACCACTCGAAGCCTCGAGTGTTGGTTTCTCAAACACAAAAAGCATGGTTCTCAGATAATCCACCTGCACTGATTTTGAAGCTGCAACTTTCTGTAACGCCTCGCCCAAGCTCTCTTGACAACCTGTGGAGAGGAGAAGAGCAAGCATCATTTCACACCTTTCATAAATTAAATGGGACATCTTTGGCTTTAATTTAGATCAGTCACCTTGGATCTGGAAGGCTTGTTCCCAGTTGATGACCTGCGGGCATGCTAGGACTTCCTCTAACTTGTCAGGAGCTTTGGTGAAGATGTGGTAAGTGTTGGTATAATAATCCAGGTCATCCTTCATCTCCTGACATAACAAACACCAATCACAATTACACAGTGACATCACTCACAAAACTCTCTGCCTGTGTCCCGAGTGCTAGAGACTAATTTGCTGGATAGGCTTTGTTGCTGTTGTGTGAGAGAGGTGCAGACATTTCCGTGGACTCCTTTGTAGAATAAGCCACTGGAAGGGGCTCCTTCCTGGTGGTGCCCTGGAGTCAGCTGCCCTTGGGGTGACAGGCAAGCAGTCCCAGTGTCTGAGATGGAAAGTGCAGCGCAAAGAGCGTGTGTTAAAGGCCCAGAAGAGTGGGGGCCTGCGGGGTGGAGGGAAGCACACAGAACAGGGCTGGGGTCCAGGCTCCTGGTCTGTGAGAAGGTGAGCCTCGGCTAATTCTGAAAGTGAATTCCCAGGCGGCGCTGTGGCAAAGAAGCCACCTGCCGGTGCAGGAGACGTGAGAGATGCAAGTTCAGTCCCTGGTGGGGAAGACCCCCTGGAGGAGGGCAGTGCACCCCACTCCAGTATTCTGGCCTGGAGAATCCCATGGACAGCGGGGCCTGGCTCGCCCCCAGGGGCCGCTGCAGGCGGCGCTGGGTTCTAGCACTGCCGATGACTATCTGCATGGACAAGGGGGCGGGGGCTGCTAAAGCATCGCTGCCCTGGGAAGGATGGGGTTCGCGACTCATACTCCCCTGAAAGATGAAGACGCTCTTATGAAACAAGCATGGCGTCTACTGTCTCACAAACCTCTGACATCGTCATTTTTGTCAACTTCATCTTCTGTGTGAGGAAAGCACGGTCTTAGACCTCACACTCAGCACTGCTCAAAGGACTGCCGGGCTGCGGTTATCGAGTCACAGGGAAAGCAAAACCCTTCCTGACCGTTTGCAACCACAGGCATCTAGGGTGAGGTGGACGCCTCTCCTCGGAGTCTTAACAGGACAGAGCTGACTGAATGGAGCGACTTCCCGGGCCGGGCCACTGGCTCTGCGGTCCTCTCCCGCGCTTCCCCTCACCGTCCTGCCCTGTCCTCCAAGCACCCTTCCCAAATCGGCATGAATCCTGCCCCCGCCCCCGCGGCCCCTCACTGCAGCCCCTGGTCCCCGTCCTGAGGGTTTGCAGCCTGACCCTCAGGAGCCAGGGGCCTCACCTCCTTCTGAGGCCGTATGACGACTGTCTGATACTCTGGCCAGGCGTCCACCAGCACCTCCAGGTTGAACGGGTTTTTATTTCTAATGTGGAAAAGGGCGCCATACACCTACAAGGGCAAAAACAAAGCAGGAAGGATGAAGTTTCTCTTTGAGACAGGGTCTTGCCTGTGGCAAGGAAGTAAAAGCAGGAGTTAGAAGGACTTGATGGGGGACTTCCCTCATAGTCCAGGGCCTAACACTCCCAGCCCCCAGTGCAGGGGGCCCAGGTTCGATCCCTGGTCAGGGAACCGGACCCACATGGCGCAACTAAGGGCTCACATTCTGCGGCGAGAGATCCCAGGCCCTGTAACTGAGGCCCCGTGCAGCCACAGAAACAAATAAACACTTTTTTAAAAGAAGGACTTGAAACGGCAGGACTAGTGTTTCCAGGATGGCATGTTGGACTATTCGTCAAAAGACATACTGCAAAATGGTGCGGGAAGGATCCCCCAAAGTCCAAGTTAATAACGAACGAACTGGCTTCTCAAACATGCATTCATTCATTTTTTGAAAAATCCATACTATTGATATTTTTCCTATTTAAACGTTAATACCACACCATTTATTCAGCATCTGCCTATTATATATTAAATTTGTGTCAAATACAGAGAATTCAAAGGTGGATATGATGTAGCCGCTGCCTTCAAGTTAAGTCTACAAGGGCAAAGAGATACACAGTCTAATCTTAAAAAGGCACATGTTCTGATAGGTCTGTGCACATGGTCAGGTGGGGTCGCAAAGAGGCAAAGTCACTACCCGTCCAGAAGTGGTGGGAGACTTACAGAAAGACTAACATTTAAATTGGACCATGAAAAATAAATGAACCTGGCAAAGTAAAGAGAAGAGGAAGACAAGCAATTTCCGTTAGAAGAAGGAGCGTGATCGGAGGCTTGAAGGTGCCGAGATTCCATCCCACCTGCTGAACTGTGAGGCGTCAGTGATCGTAACGCTGAGTACATCTCCCGTGTTGGGAAATGAAGAGACGTTTTTGATAACCGTTTGTATATCCAGTTAAGGAGTATGGGCTTTCTGCTTTGGACATGAACCACCACCAGCATTTTAAAGCAAGGGAGTGATGTGATCATGTGTGTGTCAGATAGATACTCTGGTTATCACGTTGCAGGTGACCAATAGCTCGGGACAGTTAAGGACGTCCACTACACAGAGCAGCAGAATTGATTCAAAAGATACTGTAGGGCCTTTCCTGCTGGTCTAGTGGCTCAGACCCTGAGCTCCCAGCGCGGCGGGGAGCAGGCTCGACCCCTGGTCAAGGAGTAGACCCTGCATGCTGCAGCTAAGACCCAGCGCAGATAAATGAGCAAAAATCGATTTTAAAATGATATTGTGCGTGTATGGCTGAGTCCCTGTGCTGTTCGCCTGAAACTGCCACGACATCGCTAATCAGCTATACCCCAATACAAAATAAAAAGTTTTTTCAGAAGATACTGAAGAATCCCCAGGGAAGTAAAGGAGGTGATTGGACGTGGGTGTTAAGATAGTCCCAGGCAGGAGGAATCTTGGACTTGCACCTCCATCTGCCCTGGAAAGTCCTGACCCCGAGTCTATCTTCACACCTTAGTCCTCTCTTCCTCCATCTCCCCCTACTCCCTTACCTTCAAGGACTCAGGGATGCTCTCTTCCAAGGATTCATACAAAATCTGAAGTTGCTGGGGTTCAGGAAGCACAAACATCTTACGTAGCAGCCAAGCCCCTTCCCTGAGGAAGACACTCTGAGGAAAGAAACACACCAACAAAAACACCTGGAGATCTGAGACAGGTATCCCAGAAGAGCAAGAAGTCCCCGAGGACAGCCACGCATTGCTCGAGGTACAGTATCATACCCAAGGTTGTGCCCAAGTACCAACTGGCAAAATCCAGAAACTGGAACTGTATGTTAACAACCTTGAAAACAGAGAAAACCTTGTGTTCAATAATTCCACTTCTAGGAACTCATATCAAGGAGATAGTAGCAGACACCATAAGAACGTAAACATAAAATTTACTGAATCAACGTAGTATATAAGTAAGATACATTTATGAACATTCTTCAGTCTCATACACACAAATATCTGACTGCATATATATTATATCATATATTTATATGTATATCACATGTACTCGATCAAGGAATATAGAATACTTAAAGACATACAAGAGTAGCCATATTTTCTAAAAATTAACAAATACAAGAAATTCCAAGCAATTTTGATGGCTTATAAAAAAAGCGCAACTTTTTTTAAATCTTGACAGTCCTGAAAGATCCAGCATCCTGAGTATGTGTGTATGTGCGCCCAGTCTGCCCGACTCTTTGTGACCCCATGGACTGCAGCCTGCCAGGCTCCTCGGCCCTTGGAGTTTTCCAGGCAAGCATACTGGAACAGGTTGCTATTTCCTTCTCCAGGAGATCTTCCCAACCCAGAGATCGAACCCATATCTCTGGCATCTCCTGCAGTGGCAGGCAGGTTCTTTACCACTAGTGCCACCTGGGAAGCCCCGTACGTGTGTGGAAAAAAAAGGTGAAAGTGTTAGTTGCTAAGTTGTGTCTGACTCTTTGTGACCCCATGGACGGGAGCTCCTCTGTCCATGGAATTCTCCAGGCAAGAAATACTGGAGTGGGTAGTCATTCCCTTCTCCAGCGGACCTTCCCGACCCAGGGATCAAACCCAGGCCTCCACCGTCTGGGCCATCAGGGAAGCCCATTCGTGCGTATAGCCAAAACAAGACAAGTAAAGATGGAATGGCCAAGAACGTGATCGCTGGAGTAGGCAGTCATGTTACTTGAATGTCTCTGAGCTTCACTTTCTTTATCTATAAAATAGGCATACTAAATAACTCCTTTGTAGGCTGTTTTGAGGATTATGTCGTCACAAAATGTATGTGATGTGTTTTGCGAAGTGATAGATGGTATGCATGTGTGTGTAAGTATCTGTAAGTGTGCACGTGTGTGTGTGTGTATATACTTGAGGGAAAATTAGTAGATCTTCAAATTCAAGCAAGAGAAAATAGGGTTTGAATGGCTTCTAATGTTTGTTAGTGAAAGTACAGCCTGGGAATACACACAGGGATTCCCCAGCATTGCTTAAGACCAGGTTCAGATGAAAACCCTCACTTGGAAGGGGTATTTATCCACATGGGTGAGCTCAGCACCCAGAGACTAGAGGCAGAAGATTCAGACTGAAACAAACTAGGGTTAGATTTTCCAGGCTTAGAGCAGCAGAAAAGGTAATGGCAAAGTAAATACTTGAGAATGAGATGACGACACTCGAAATTGAATTGTGGGATCTAGGTGAGAAAAGGGGTTTCCCTGATGCCTCGGATGTAAAGAACCCACCTGCAATGCAGGAGACCTGGGTTCGATCCCTGGGCTGGGATGGTTTCCTGGAGAAGAGAAGGGAAAGGCAACCCACGGCAGCATGCTTGCCCGGAGAATGTCCTTGGACAGACGAGCTCGGCCGGCTACCATCCATGGAGTCGCAAAGAGTTGGACATGACTGAGCAAAACTAACATTTTTACTTTCAGGAGAGAGAAAGAAAGAAGTAAAATAGGAGACAGGTCCAACCAAGTGGGAAAAGATGTGGAGTGTAAGAAGAATTTACTTTATGAGGCTAAAAGAACAGCAGTGGCGATGGACAGGGGAATATATTCATAGAATAGGGGGTTGGAAT
Source organism: Aepyceros melampus (assembly GCA_006408695.1). Classification (NCBI taxonomy): domain Eukaryota; kingdom Metazoa; phylum Chordata; class Mammalia; order Artiodactyla; family Bovidae; genus Aepyceros; species Aepyceros melampus. The sequence continues at coordinate 45,112 of SJXQ01009374.1, forward strand.
GAGGAATTAGGCTGTTAGAGATGGGGCTGTCAGAGGTAGATCAGTTCTGGATAGATGGCTGTAGGCTTCAAGATGACATAGTAGGAGTTGGGAAGGGACTGGGAGCTGCAGGTGTCAGACCTGTCACCAGAATGTGGCCAGCGTTTGAGGGTCGAGTGCCGAATGTATCAATAAACAGAGTGGGGTCTGGCAGAAAGCAGCCTGAAAGAGTAAAGCTTCATCTTAGCCATGTGGCCCGGCACTCAAAGGAAGACATTTGCTATGCAAATAACACTTTCAAAGCATGGATTGAAGACCAGGGGCATGCAGACTCTCATCTTTACTCAGGATTCCTATGGGTGCCTGAAGGGTGGCAGGGAAAGGCACGGGTTGATCAGTAGTCTATAATTCAGGGAAAGGATCTGAGAAGCCTGACAGTTCAAACCACTGGCTTTGTATTCAAAATACTTGATTCTCAAAGGACTTTGTAGCTCCAGGGACCTACAATTTCCTTGAGAAATTCGTTCTCAGCCCTGGGACACTGGTGAGTGCTCTTCCAAGGTTTGCAGGGGGGAAATGAATGAACAAACACACGTTCTCTAGAATCGGGCTTCCCTGGTGCCTCAGCTGGTAAAGAGTCCGCCTGCAAGGCAGGAGACCCCGGTTTGATTCCTGGGTTGGGAAGATCCCCTGGAGAGGGATAGGCTACACACTCCAGTATTCTTAGGCTTCCTTGGTGGCTCAGCTGGTAAAGAATCCACCTGAAATGTGGCAGACCCGGGTTCAATCTCTGGGTTGGGAAGACCCCTTGAAGAAGGGAAAGGCAACCCGCCCCAGTATTCTGGCCTGGAGAATTCCATGGACTGTAAAATGAATGAACAAATACACATTCTTTAGAATAGGACCTAATTAGTTGAAAGGTTGAAAAGAGACAAGAGTTTGGCTGTCTAAAACAATTCTGCTTACCTGAAATTTCTTCGTAGACTTGTGTGCAGAGCACCTTCTGCAGTTGCTCAGTGTGACAATGGAGAAATTTCTCTGAAGACCACAAATAGTCTCACCCACAATAAATCCCACCTGATTCAGGTTGTCCCTGTTTAGCGTAAAGCTCCAAGTTGCGGATTCTTACTGAGCAAACTGGAGGTCCTGTTCATTTACATGAATGAAGTCAGCGGCTTCGTGCACCAGAGAAAGACTGGGAACGTGTTCCATACTGAGCAGATTCTACATTTATAAGTTTCCCACCACAGCTTCCACACTAGCGCTTGTAGCCAATTGGCTAATCCAAAGCAGTAATAATAAGGTAATTTGCAAAAATGACCTAGCTGCAGCAACATTCAAATACATCATTTGGGCAAACAAAAGATGGAAAATTTGGCTTCGTTGTGAAATACTCAGCCTCGGGACTTTAAGCTCTTGTGACCTCAGTGTCTCCAGAGGTTGAGATTCTTGCTTCCAATGCAGGTGGCACAGGTTTGATCCCTGGTTGGGTAACTAGGATCCCACAAGCCACATGGCATGGCCAAAGATATACATATATAATTTTAAAAGTTAAATTTAAAAATTCCAAAAGAGTATGATCTACTTTAACATTTTGGAGACCCTGAAATAGAGGAAAGGGATACTAAGTCGTCAAAATCTTACACATTTTCTGGAATGTTGTGAATCAACTTGAGAAGTTTTAATCATTCAGGAAATGAGAAAGATAAATGTCATTGCACACAAACAAGGAAGATGATGTTGAAAGGCAACATTGTCCCTGAGGTCACAAAGCTAGCCAGCATTAGCGCCTCGAGCTGAAGCCAAAGAGCAGGATCTGTTACGAAACTATGCTTCTTCAGTAAGTGATCCCTCACCCCTGGCTAGGTCATATCTCCTTACAAACCTACCTCACTCACTTCAGGCGACATATTAAAAACCACTAATGAGGATTTAGAATTCGCTATCTACATGCTTGCTAAGGAAGGCACCATTTCTTTTCTTTTCCTTCTTGCCTATTTCAGTAATTCCATTTTTTGAATCAAAAATTGTTCACACAACCTATGAAAGAACTTTTACATATTTGCAATTTTGTGTGATTAACTTGTTAACAAAGTTGCTCACAGTTACACAATTTACTAATTCACCCCCTTTTAAAAATTGTCTACTTCGTGCCAGGAAATGCATAATTTTTTATGTAGTTAAGATTGCACTGTGGATAGTTGAGGCTTGCACAGTTTTGAATATCACACTAAGTATTTTCAAAGAGGTACAACCACATTTAAAGTCACCAGCAGTTCAAGATCCTCCCGTTGAACAATTTTTGCTGAGAGTTCAGAGGTACAGAGTCTGCTGCCTGACCCGAACTCATGAACTGAGAATCTGGCTACTCTGTTGAATCAGCAAGAGGAACTTCTTTAGAAATTCTGATAGAGAGCAGACTTATCAAGAGGTCTCCCAGCCCAAGTGTCCTACTGTCTTTTTAGAAGCTGGCAGAGAAGACTCTGGAGAGGGAAATGGCAACCCATTCCAGTGTTCTCACCTGGAAAATCCCATGAACAGAGGAGCCTATCGGGCTACAGTCCATGGGGTCACAAAGAATCCAACACAACTTAGGGACTAAATCATCACTATCAGAGAAGACCCTGGTCCTTGAAAGACCGTGAAAAAACTGTCCTAAGGTTTGAAAGCAAGAGGCGCTCCAGGTGAATTCTCTAAGAAACCAGGAACTTACTGCCAGCCCAAAGCAGTGTGCAAACATCCATCACCATCTCAAGGTGACCTTGAAGGAGTTCACTCTAATGTGTGTCTGGGTTGAGTGACCCTTTGACCTTTGAAAAGTTAAAAGAAAGTGAAGACACTGTGTTATGTCCAAGTCTTTGCCACCCCATGGACTGTAGCCCACCAGCTTCCTCCATCCATGGGATTCTCCAGGCAAGAGTGCTGGAGTGGGTTGCCATCCCTTCTCCAGGAGATCTTCCCAACTCTGGGATTGAACCTGGGTCTTGCGCATTGTAGGCAGACGCTTTACCGTCTGAGCCACCACGGAAGTCCACCTTTGACCTTTAGGTCCCTCCAAAGTACTCTAGGAGATCTTGCAAAGTCAAGTCTCCTCGGGATCTTAGGGGTTTTTATAGACGAGTGCTGGCTGCTGCTCAGATGTGCACTCCTTCCTGAGGCAGCGGCTGCATCCCAGCGTCACACTGCCAAGGGTTAGGGCAAGGACATCAGTGTGAAAGCAGAGTCCCAGAGACCCCCGAGACACTGCGAGAGAATGCAGGGGCGAGTCTGCACCAGCCTTCCACAGCCACCCAGCCTCGCAGTCCCCAAGCTCCAAGAGAGTCAGAGCCTCCCAGAGGTTCAGAGAAGCCCGGTTCACTGCCTTTTATCATGGTATTAGGCGTATTAAAGATGTGATATTAGGCATAATAAAAGTAAGACAGATACAATTTTTAAATTATGGTAGCTTTATTATATAGCTTTAAATGTGTTGTTTTGTTGTTCACTCACTCAGTCACGTCTGACTCTTTGCAACCCCATGGACTGCAGCACGCCAGGCCTCCCTGTCCATCACCATAGCCTAGAGCTTGCTCAGACTCATATCCATTGAGTCGGTGATGCCATCCAACCATCTCATCCTCTGTCATCCCCTTCTCCTCCCACCTTCAATCTTTCTCAGCATGAGAGTCTTTTCCAGTGAGTCAGCTCTTTGCATCAGGTGACCAAAAGTATTAGAGCTTCAGCATCAGTCCTTCCAATGAATATTCAGGGATAATTTCCTCTGGATTTACTGGTTTGATCTCCTTGCTGTCCACCTGTACATTCCATATATTTATGCCTTTGGCAACAAAAAAGAGCAAGGGTTACTACCATGGAACGCTTGTGAGTGTTTTGGCTCACAAGACCAGCACAGGACTTGTGGAATGTTAATTCAGAGTGGACTCTTGACAGGGTATACGTGATAGTGAATGTTTTGTTTCAGTTCTGTCAGCGTCCCTGTGTATATCACCTCATTGGGAAGTCACACCAGAAGATCGAGTTTGGGACTCTTTGTGAAAGTGGGGCCAATTACATGAGCCCCCCCCCCATCCCACTATCCATTCATCATGGACCTGCAGAGCCCCCGAAGGGGGAAGTTCAGGCTAGACAGCTGGGAGAGGCCACAGATCGGAGGGGAGAGAGGTCATTGGACACTCAGCCTGAAGTTGTCAAAGCTGAGTAGTGTGGACGTGGTGCCTGTGAAAGCACAGCTCACTGCCACCCTCCAGACAGCCCACCTTTCCTCTAGAGACCAGGCTACCATAATCATTTCAAGAAGCTATCCTGTGACTAAGAGCAAAGAATTAATATAATGTGATGAGTGGGTTTCCCTGGTGGCTCGGTCAGTAAAGAACCCGCCCGCAATGCAAGAGACCCAAATTCAATCTCTGTGTCGGGAAGATCCCCTGGAGAAGGGAATAGCAACCCATTCCCCGTATCCTTGCCTGGAGAATCCCATGGATAGAGGAGCCTGGTGGGCTACAGTCCATGGGGTTGCGAAGAGTCACACACGACTGAGCAACTAACACACGTGGATATCAGAACCACACTGGTCCCAGAAAGCCCTGAGGCAGTGACACATAAACCCTTCTGTTCCGATCCCCAGGCTAGATGCATCAGAAAAGGTGACTTGAAGTGTCTTCAGAATGACCACTCTTAGATGACAGATTGTCCTTTAAGACACCCTCCCGGCTGTCTACGGTCTGGGTGGACCCTAGCCCTCTGCACCCTGTAAGCCTGGGCTGAGCTCCAGAGAGACTCCAGAGTGATGGTGAAGGCTGCTACAAGGAAGACTGCTCTGGCCAGGGGATCAGAGAACCTGGCAAGCTCAACAGCCCTGCAAATAGAAGGCGAGTCCAGCAGGAAGCTGCACTCCCGGCCAAGACCCCGAGACAGCGTGTGGAAGAAGTTCAGGTGGCCTGGAGGCAGATGAAAAGCAGCACTGGCAGTGGAAGCAGACAGGGAAGGACAAATCATGTCTTAGCCACTGCCTCACCTGCAATAAATCATCTTTAGAGCCGTAGTTTCCCCATCTATAAAATAAGGGTGACTTGGGCTCTTGGGAGTGCTAAAAAAGATGTCGTGTATGAAAGTAGCTAACAAATAGGAGTGGCTTGATAAAAGCTGATTCTTACATGTTTCTAGAAGAAACTTTTAGCCATTTGTGATTCTCAGTTTTAATTCTTGAGATGAAATCTCCGGGTGGTTCAGTGGTTTAAAAAATCCCCCTGCAGTGCAGGAGACGTGGGAGATGGTAGGTTTGATCCCTGGGTTCGGAAGATCCCCTGGAGGAAGGCATGGTGACCCACCCATTCTAGCCTGGAGAATCCTATGGACAGAGGAGCCTGGCGGGCTACAGTCCATGGGGTCACAAAGAACCAGACACGATTGAGGTGACTGCGCATGCGCACACGCATGCAATCTTAGGAAATAACTGGCTGTTACAAAGATGTGAAGGCAGGCAAGTTTCATCACAGAAAGATTAGGAAAAACGAAAATCAGAAAACCATTCAAATGTCCAACCATTGGAAAGTGGTTACATAAGTTATGTTGTACCCAGTCAGTGGTGTTAGCAAACCTGTCCCATGTCAAGAGAATATGTTCACGAATATGTTGTTAAATGAAGGAAGCAGATTGCAAAATAATATGGAGAGTGTGTCAGTCTTGTAAAAATGTTGCCTATGTGATTTTTACTTCTCATCAAGGACTCCCCTCTGGATCTTGTTCCGTGATCAACACATTGCCCCTCCCCCAAGATTAGGCAGCTGCCTACACATGACAGGACCGCCATACACATGCGCAGGTCCTGAGCGCACCTCAGCTCAGTGGAAGAAATCCGAGGGCAAACGCCCCCTCCTGCTGAAGCACAGGACCACCTCAGTGCGTGCGGAGCTCAGGACAAGAATGTGAGTCCACACACCATACTCTCAATATTCTGGCTACAAAAAACACCTGTTGCATCGGGGATTTTGTTCTTCTTCTTGTTGCTACATCATGTCCACCTCTTTTGCGACCCCACGGACTGCAGCCCACCAGGCTCCTCTGTCCATGGGATTCTCCAGGCAAGAGTACTGGAGTGGGTTGCCATGCCCTCCTCCAGGGGATATTCCTGACCCAAGGATTGAACCTGGGTCTCCTGCTTTGGCAGGCAGATTCTTTACAGCTGAGCCACCTGCGGAGCCATATGGTCAATTAACCTATGACAAAAGTGGCAAGAATATACAAAAGGGAAATACACCCCTTCAATAAGTGGCATTGTGGAAACTACAGCTACAAGCAAAAGAATCAAAGTAGACTACTTTCTCATCCATATTTAAAAAAACTCAAAATGGATCAAAGACTTAAACATAGGATGTGAAACCATAAAAATTCCTAGTAGAAAACATAGGTGGTACATTCTTTGACACTGATCTCAACAATCAGGCAAGAAAAACAAAATCAAAAATAAATAAATAGGACTATATCAAACTAAAAAGCTTTTGCACAGTAAAGGAAACTATCAATAAAATGTAAAGGAAGCCGACTGAATGGGAAAAAAATATTTTCTGATGATATATCTGATAGTTAGTGTCCAGAATATATAAAGAACTCATGCAACTCAACATCAAAAACACAAACATCAGTATGAATCAGCCATGGATTTCACATTGATGGGTGGTTGGTAGAAACCAACACAATACTGTAAAACAATTATCCTTCAATTAAAAATAAATAAATTTTTAAAACTGAATTTTCTTTACACATATATTATTGAAGTATAGTTGACTTACAATGTTTTGAGTGCTTAGCAAGGTGATTCAGTAATACATAACACATATATTATTTTTCAGATTATTTTCCATTGTAGATTATCACAAGATATTACAGGTCCCTGTGCTATATAGTGAACTTCTGTTGCTTGAGAAACAATCTGATTTTAATATGGGCAGAGGAAATACATATTTTTCCAAAGAAAAAATACAGATGGCTAGCAGATAAAATCACAAATCATTAAGGAAATGCAAATCAAAACCACGATGAGATATCATCCTATACCTGTCAGAATGGCTGTCATCTAAGAGACAACAAATAACAGTTGGCAAGCGTGTGGGGAAAAGTGAATCCTCATGCATTGTTAGTAGAAATGTAAATTGCTATAGCCATTTTGGAAAGTGGTATGAAGCTTCCTCAAAAATTTTAAAATGGAACTATCATACAATCCAGCAATGACACTTATGGGATTTTTCTGAAGAAAATAAAAATACTAAACCAAAAACATATATGCACTCCTATGCTTATTGTAGCATTATTACAATAGCCAAGCTATGGGTGAGATGGTTGGCTGGCATCATCGACTCAACGGTCATGGTTTGAGTAAGCTCTGGGAGATGGTGAAGGACAGTGAAACCTGGCGAGCTGCAATCCATGGGGTTGCAAAGAGTTGGGCACGACTGAGCGACTGAACAACAATGTATGGAAGCAACCTAAGCATCTCTCAGTAGATGACCGGATAAAGAAAATGTGGCATATATATATATATATATATGCACATATATGTAAACCAGCCACAAGAAAAGAGTGAGTTCTCACCATCTGAGAAAGCATGGATGAACCTACAAGGTGTTATGCTAAGTGGAATAAGTCAGAAAGAGAAAGACACATATTGTATGATTTTACTTATTTGTGAAATCGAAAAAACTAAGTGAATGAACAAACATAAAAAAACAGAAACAGAGCCAGAGCCGGGAGACGGGTGGAGCATGAGTGAAGTTTTTTGCAACTGCCAGTTGCAAAAAAAAAAAAGAGTCCCAGTGCTGAAGTGCGCCGCATGGGGAATACAGTCAAAATGTAATCCTTTGTATGCTGACAGATGGCACCTAGACTTGTTGTGGTGACCATTTTATAGGTCAAGAGAAATATCAAATCACTATTTTATGCTCATTGGAAAAGACCCTGATGCTGGGAAAGAGTGAGGGCAGGAGGAGAAGGGGATGACAGAGGACGAGATGGCTGGATGGCATCACCGACTCAATGCACATGAGTCTGAGCAAGCTCTGGGAGTTGGTGGTGGACAGGGAGGCCTGGCGTGCTGCAGTCCATGGGGTGGCAGAGAGTCGGTCACGACGGGGCGACTGAGTAAAAACAATCTAGTCCACACAACCAACATAGTATTGTCAATCAATTATACTTCAATTACAAAGTAATAATAAAATGAAATGAAACAATAAATAAATAGGGATACCCAGTGAGGTCAGAGGAAAACCAAGATAGTATATTGTCTTGAAATCCAAATGAAAAAAAGTCATCCAAGGATGTTCATCATGTCAGCAGTTCTTAAGAGATTAAGATGAAATGCAAAAATGGATCATTGGATTTAATAACACAGAGATCGCGGATGATCCTGACAAAAGACTTTCAGTGAATCCATAGCAGTAAAACCCAATTAGATAAGATTCAGGACAGAATACTGGAGCGGGTAGCCTTTCCCTTCTCCAGGGGATCTTCCCAACCCAGGGATTGAACCCAGGTCTCCTGCATTGCAGACAGATTCCTTACTAGCTGAGCCAGAAGGGAAGCCCAAGAACACTGGAGCAGATAGCAACGTCGCTTCACCAGGGAATCTTCCCGACCCAGGAGTTGAACCAGGGTCTGCTGCATTGCAGGTGGATTCTTTACCAGTTGAGCTATGAGGGAAGCCCAAAGTGGGTGTTGCTGCTGCTGTTGCTGCTGCTAAGTCGCTTCAGTTGTGTCCGACTCTGTGCAACCCCATAGACGGCAGCCCAACAGGCTCCCCTGTCCCTGGGATTCTCCAGGCAAGACTACTGGAGTGGGGTGCCATTGACTTCTCCGAAAAGTGGGTGTAGGAGAGGGCAAAGTGATGGGTCTGGAGGGACTGGCAGGGCTGCCATGATATTAGAGTCTGGGTTCTTTGAGAAATGAGCTGAAAAGGAAGTAGTTGCTAAAGAATGGAAAATACAAAGTCATAATTGTGGAGGGGTGTCCTTACTGGTAATGACAAGGTTTTGCATGTGACCACAAATAGGTAGTTGAAGGAAGATGGAGAAAAAAGAGCATTGAAAAAAGATAGTTTCAAGGACCTGAGAGGCCAGCTGTTAGATATACCCTTCACACATTTGTTGGGATCACCAAGAATTAAGACAGTGAATGTACTAGGGCAAGTGTCCATAAACCAGGACCTAAAATCCCTGAGAAATTAGAGGTAACACACTTGGGATGGGTAGATGAAAGCAACAGAGAGGGTCATGGGTTAAGCAAGCTGATTCCATGAGATTCAAAACTAGAAAATTTTAGGGAATCACTAGAGAGAATGGTTTCAGTGTGTCTGCCCTCTGATGCCCTCTTGCAACATCTACCATCTTGCTTGGGTTTCTCTTACCTTGGGCGTGGAGTATCTCTTCAGGGCTGCTCCAGCAAAACACAGCCACTGCTCCTTACCTTGGACAAGGCATATCTCCTTACTGCAGCCATTCCTGACCTTCAACGTGAGATAGCTCCTCTAGGCCCTCCTGAGCCTGTGCAGCCATCGCTCCTCAGGTTGCTCCTCCCGGGCGCCGGCCTTGGCCTCCAGCATGGGTGGCTCCTCCCAGCCACCTCCCCTAGGCTTGAGGTGGCTCCTCAGGGTCATTGCCCCTGACCTCGGACGCAGGGTGTCTCCTCCTGGCTGCTGCCGACCTCGGACATGGGATAGCTCCTCTTGGCCACCACCCCTGACCTCGGACGTGGGGTAGCTCCTCTCGGCCACTGCCCTTGACCTCGGACGTGGGGTGTCTCCTCCCAGCAACCGCCCCTGACCTTGGACACGAGGTGACTCCTCCTGGCTGCCGCCACTGACCTGGGACACAGGGTAGCTCCTCTCTGGCATTCCTGTGCCATCGCGCCTGGCACTCTAGGCTGCTGCTCCTGACCTCAGAAGTGGGGTAGGTCCTCTCGGCTGTGCTCAGTGTGCCGGCTCACAGCCACCTGCGCTCAGTGTGAAGAAAGTAGGGAAAACTGCTAGACCATTCAGGTATGACCTAAATCAAATCCCTTATGATTATACAGTGGAAGTGAGAAATAGATTTAAGGGCCTAGATCTGATAGATAGAGTGCCTGATGAACTATGGAATGAGGTTTGTGACATTGTACAGGAGACAGGGACCAAGACCATCCCCATGGAAAAGAAATGCAAAAAAGCAAAATGGCTGTCTGGGGAGGCCTTACAAATAGCTGTGAAAAGAAGAGAGGTGAAAAGCAATTTATGATTATACAGTGGAAGTGAGAAATAGATTTAAGGGCCTAGATCTGATAGATAGAGTGCCTGATGAACTATGGAATGAGGTTTGTGACATTGTACAGGAGACAGGGATCAAGACCATCCCCATGGCAAAGAAATGCAAAAAAGCAAAATGGCTGTCTGGGGAGGCCTTACAAATAGCTGTGAAAAGAAGAGAAGCGAAAAGCAAAGGAGAAAAGGAAAGATATAAGCATCTGAATGCAGAGTTCCAAAGAATAGCAAGAAGAGAGAAGAAATCCTTCTTCAGCGATCAATGCAAAGAAATAGATGAAAAGAACGGAATGGGCAAGACTAGAGATCTCTTCAAGAAAATTAGAGATACCAAGGGAACATTTCATGCAAAGATGAGCTCGATAAAGGATAGAAATGGTATGGACCTAACAGAAGCAGAAGATATTAAGAAGGAGTGGCAAGAATACACAGAAGAACTGTACAAAAAAGATCTCCATGACCCAGATAATCACGATGGTGTGATCACTCACCTAGAGCCAGACATCCTGGAATGTGAAGTCAAGTGGGCCTTAGAAAGCATCACTATGAACAAAGCTAGTGGAGTTGATGGAATTCCAGTTGAGCTATTTCAAATCCTGAAAGATGATGCTGTGAAAGTGCTGCACTCAATATGCCAGCAAATTTGGGAAACTCAGCAGTGGCCACAGGACTGGAAAAGGTCAGTTTTCATTCCAATTCCAAAGAAAGGCAATGCCAAAGAATGCTCAAATTGGTTATTACAGTAAATCAAAAGAATGTCTCAAGGTTGTAAAGGTCTTACTAGACCCCACAATTTACAAACTAACAAAAGATTAGAACTAACAAAAGAAAGATCTTACCAGACCCACTCCCTGGCTGACTCCTTTCAACCCTATGGACTGTGCATGGAATTTTCCAGGCCAGAAAACTGAAGTGAGTAGCCTTTCCCTCCTCCAGGGGATCTTCCCAACCCAGGGATTAGAACCCAGGTTTTCTGCATTGCAGGAGGAATCTTTACCAGCTGAGCCACAGGGAAGCCCACTCCCATAGTATACATTTTAATGTAACATGATTAGTCAGAAGATTCTCAGAAAGAGAAACAAGTCCTCAGGCAAGATACATTGTTGTTATATAATCTTTAGTACAGAGTTTAAGCTGAGTTGTTTTGTTGTGTAATCATCAGCTCTGGGCTTAAAGAAAAAAATATTTTATGTGACTAGGACTAAGGAATGTAAAAAAAAAAGAAAAAAAAAGTTTGTCCTTTTCTCCTCTTTAAGAATTCTAGACCCCTCTCTCCTCTTTGGGGACCCGGGACTTCTTATCAACCTACCTAGAAACTGGCTCTCTCAAGCTTGTCTAGTAGACTGTGACTTGGGGTTCCATGTCCACAGGCAGGAAACCTGGTGGGAGAGGGATGGGAAAGGACTCAGGATGTCAAAGAGTGCTCCAGGGCAGGTGGTGGGGGTTTAGTCCCTAAGCCATGTCTGACTCTTGCAACTGCAGGGACTGTAGCCCACCAGGCTCCTCTATCCCTGGGATTCTCCAGGCAAGAATACTGGAGTGGGTTGCCATGCCCTCCTCCAGGGGATCTTCCTGACTCAGGATAGAACCTGGCTTTCCTGCATTGCAGGTGGTTTCTTCATTGACTTAGCCACCAGGGAAGCCCTCTCCAGGGCAGACAGACTCTTAAAAGTTCGAGGTTCCCAGCTTTATGGAATGAGAGCGATTCCTCTCTGAAAAAGAAGAGTGTGTATCAGACCTATGAAAACAGTGGTTTAATTCATTGAGTCCAGACAACTGTGGGCCAGGTATGTGCTAATCACTCCATGTACATAATCAGTTTTTTTTATTATGGTAAAATATACATAATTTGAAATTCACTATTTGAACCATTTTAAGAGTACAATTCTGTAGCATTAAGGAGAGTCATAAAGTCGTACAGCCATCATGACTATCCATTTTCAGAACCCTTCATCAAACAGAAACTCTGTACCCGTTAAGCAATAACCCTTCGTTCCTTTCCACCCACCCTCACCCCCAGTCCCTGGCAACCTCTATCCTGCTTTGTCTCTATGAATGTGCCTACTTTAAGTATTTCATATAAGTGGAATATATATTATTTTTCCCTTTGTGTCTGGATTATTTCTTTTAGCATGGTGTTCTTAAAGGTTCTTCCATATTGAGTCTGTATCAGTACTTCATTCCTGTTTATGGCTGAATGATATTCTATTTTATGAATATGGTACATTTTGTTTATCCATTTGTCCATTGATAGACATTTGGCTTGTTTCCATATTTTTTCTATTGTGAATAATACTTTTGTGAAAATGGGTACACAAGTATTTGAATCCTTTCTTCCAGTTCTTTTGGATCTGTATCTTGGAATGGAATTGCTAGATCGTATGGTAAATCTTTGTTTAACTTTTTGAGGAATGTGTACGGAATCAGACTTAATCCCTCTTGAGAACACTGTGAGATACAACATCATCATCCTTTCTCCTGCACCTTTTATACTGAATTCATCTCCAGCCCAGGTAGTTCTTCCCTGAAATATATCCCAAACCCGTACACTTGTCTGGACCTCCACGGCCACCATCTTGGTCTCACTTTTCCTCATTTCTTTCTCCAGGACCACTCCACAGCCTTCTAACTGGTTCCCTGCTGCTGTACCATGCTCTCATATCCATTCTCTTCTCAGCAATCAGCCTGTTCTCTTGAACTCATAAGGCAAATTGGCTTATGTCTTGCCCCTAGTTCAAGTTGATCTGTAGCTTCCCAGTGGCCTCAGACTAGCAGTCAGGTCTCTCTCATGGCCTCTGAGGTCATGCATATCCTGGGTCTGTCTTACCACACATCTCTTGGTTGACTTTCCTCTTGCTTTCTACATTCTAGACCATATTTCCTACAAATATATTATACACGTGCCTGAGATGGAGACCCACAGACCCCAGGGCAGGTGCCTCCAGCCACCAACAGATCACCCATCTAGTCCCACGGCCCATACAAAGAGTAACGTTTCCTAGGTGGGCCACAGTGTGAACAAGGGGAGAAAGTTCTGCCATGCCAGCCCTCTTTCGTGTTCTTGAACGCCCTTGATGTCTTTTCCTCCTTGGAGCTTTGCTGTGCACCATTCGTCTGTCTTGTAAAATACTCATCTACTTACCCTCACCTCTAGCCCCCTCTCCATGGCATCCCCACCCTTTGCAGTGCCCACTTCTTTCCTAGCTGACTTGCAATCAGCTTCAGTTTTCAGCTTCAGAGTTAGGAGCACAGACTATGGAGCCAGACTATGTGGATTTGTAGCCTGTCTTCCCTACTCTCAGCAGGATGCCTTTGGACCAGCTTCTTTATTGTATTTACAGATAGAGCAATTCCCAAAGAGAGGGAGGCAGTATGAGCTGAGTAAACAACCAAAACAAACTTCGCCTAGCATTACCTCCCATGGGCTAGACTTTGGTGGTGATATTCCACCTGGGTTCATTTAATCTGCACAGTAAATATATGCAGTTAGGTGCCATATTATTATCATCTGCATTTCCGTGTTGCAGATGGGAAACTTGAGGCTTGGTGAGGATAAGCAACTTCCTGATACATGGCTTAGCCAAGACCAAGACTTTCCAATTGCAGGTGCTTTAAACCCCAGAGCATCATTGCTCTATTTCAGTTATATACAGAGTATATATACAGAGAAAGTATACAGAATGTTGTTTGCCTGGGGACAGTGAAGCCTCACCCTCCAGCATTGGTCAGGATCCTATTGTAGTCAACAGACCCCATTCTGGCTAAGTTAAGCAGAAGGAGATTTCACATAGGGATGTAGGTGCTTAGAAAAGCAGAAAGAACGGTTTTAGCCCTCCAAATCACTCTATTCTGTAACAGGTTATATTTTACAAGGAAGGCATAAAGAATAACTTCCATCCTACATGCTCTTTTGCAACTGAGTTTGCCACTCCCTCACCAAGAGATGGAGACTGCATCTTCATCTTTGTGAATGTGGGTTGGTTGTGTGACATCATTTGACCAACAGAGAGTAGTGGAAGTGATGCTGTGCCTATTCTTGTCACAGCCCTTAGTTTCCGGTGACTTTGGCTTCCTGCTTTTTTGAAATGTTGCTCTTGGGCTGCTCCTTCTCTGAGCCCAAAGGCTATGCTGTGACAGCCTGAGCAACATGGAGAAGCTGCAAAAGCATCATGTAGGTGCTTCAGTCAACATTGCTGGGTGAACTACCAGCCCATGCTGCTGCTGCTGCTGCTGCTGCTGCTAAGTCGCTTCAGTTGTGTCCGACTCTGTGCGACCCCATAGACGGCAGCCCACCAGGCTCCTCCGTCCCTGGAATTCTTCAGGCAAGAACACTGGAGTGGGTTGCCATTCCCTTCTCCAATGCATGAAAGTGAAAAGTGAAAGTGAAGTCGCTCAGTCGTGTCCGACTCTAGCCGGTATCAATTGTCAGCCATGTGAGTGAGCCTCCTGGACACCCAGCCCAGTTGAGCCTTCAGATACCCGCATCCCAGCCAACATCTAAATGTAATTTCATAAGAGACCTCAAGGGAGAATTGCTTACCTGAGTCCCGTAAATGCATGAGAAATATTAATATGCAGTTGTTTTAATTCAGTAAGTCTGGAGATGGTTCATTACACAGTAACAGATAACCGAAACAATCCTGACTCTGAGTATGTTGTTATTGATGCTCAAACTACTGAATTGGGAGTGAAAGTGAAGTGAAAGTGAAGTCGCTCAGTCGTGTCCAACACTTTGCGACCCCATGGACTGTAGCCTACCAGGCTCCTCCGTCCATGGGATTCTCCAGGCAGGAGTACTGGAGTGGGTTGCCATTTCCTTCTCCAGGGGATCTTCCTGACCCAGGGATCGAACCCGGGTCTCCTGCATTCCAGGCAGACACTTTAACCTCTGAGCCACCAGGGAAGTCCCCACCTGCAAAATGAGGAAGCTGCCAGCTTCTAGACTTCAGGTCACACCATCTCTTCCATGAACCACACTTACAAGTGGACAATGCATTCTGCCTCTGTGCCAATAAAAATTCTTGAAAGTGCATCTGATTGGTGGAACCCAAAGCATCAGTACTGGGTGAAGAGCATCCTAGCTGCAAGGAAGCCTGGGAAATGTAGTTGTTTTAAAGCTTCCCAGGCTTTATTAAGATAACAGAGGACTGAATTGGTGTTGAGAAAAGCAATCCACAGTATGAACCACCCATCCTAATTTCTCAATGACTTTTTCAAGACTCAAGAAATTGAAAAGAATGCTTTTTAAATGTGTGCTGCATAATTCAAGCTGTCTTTTCAACCAAAATATCTTTTGCATTCGTTACCCCATAGCCCACTGGGACACAGTTAGTTTATCACACTAAATAATAAGAGTGTTCAAAGAAATCTTATCAGTATCTGAGTATCTATATTCTTCTGGGAGTTTTATGATCTTTGCTATCTTTTTAGCAAATACAAAAAGCAGTTGAAACAAATGACAATGCTTTGATGCTTGGTTGTATTTTAACCAAAATAATGTAGATGTCTTGGTGGGGTGCATGGTACAGATAGAATTGAATGTTTTACAGTCTTGAAACAACAGAGAAAATGTATGTATTTAATGGAGTATTGTTGCTTTACAATGTTGGGTTAGTTTCGGCTGTACAGCAAAGTGAATTAGCCACACATATGCATATAGCCCCTCTTCCTTGGATTTCCCTCCCATTTAGGGCAAATTAAAATTTATTTTCAACTTGTACTTTTTATTGAGGTAAAACTCATATAACATAAAGCTCACATTTTTAACTTTTTAAAAGTGAACAATTTAAGTGTATGTAGTACATTCACAGTGTTGTGATTTGTTATTGTGTTGTTGCTCAGTTGTGTCTGACTCTTGCAACCTCATGGACTGTAGTCTACCAAGCTCCTCTGTTCATGGGATTTCCCAAACACGAGTACTGGAGTGGGTTGCTGTTTCCTCCTGCATCTAGTTACAGACCATTTCATCACCCTAAACAGAACCTTCATACCCAGGGAGTTACTCTACCTTCCTCTGTATCCCTAGTTCCTCCCAACCACTAACTGCTTTCTATCTCTATGGATTCTCCTCTTCTGGATATTTCATGAAAATGGAACCATACAATAAGTAACCCTTGGTGTCTGGCTGCTTTCACTCTGCATAATATTTTCAAGGTTCATCTTTGTTGTAGCCTGATATAGCACCTCATTCCTTTTATGATGGAACAATATTCCATTGTATGAACACATCACCTTTTGTTTATCCATTCATCTGTTGATGGGCATTTTGGCTGTTGTGAATGGCACTATTTTGAATAGGACTCCTATGAATTTCAGCGTGGAGGTTTTTGTTTGAATACCTCTTTTCAGTTCCTTTGGGTCCTCCACCTAGGAGTAGAATTGCTGAGTCATATGGTCTTAGTGGATTGTTTTCATTGCAAAACTTCCTTGCCTAAAAATGTCTTGCCTTTTGATGAGATTAAAAGGGCTTTTTTGCATTGTAGGCTTTGGCTTTCCTGTTGATATGTCAGCAGCTCTGCACTGAAGCAGGCTGATCTTTGCCTGTTAGTTGGTGGGTGCATTTGGCTTTTTCTTTTTTTCTCCTAAAAGAGACTCTAATTTTTCAGCATTCAGTGACAAAATAACTCCCTGTCTAGAAACAAGATTTTGGGAGGCAAGGACATTTTCTGACATCATCTTTGTCCTTCTTTTCCCAACAATGTTATGTCAAATGGATTAAAATTTTATTGTGAAAAATGCACAGAAGTTTTCCCAAATGTATTTTGCTGTGGCCTGTCAGAATTATTACTGTTGGGAGCAGGATTGCCTTTCTCCCTCTACACCTCTTGAGTTCTTGTGGCTGAACTCATCATATAAAATTGACACGAAATAGATTAGCAGGAGAAAAAGAAATGAGTGTAGACAGAGGTCTCATACTCATAGAAATGGTATCCAAGAAGTAGCAAAGCAGGCAACCTTTATACTTTTTAGACAAACAATAAATTTGTGAGGAATTGACAAGACAAAGGAACTTGAGTTTTGGGTGCTCCTTAGTGAAGAATCTAAACAGAGCTTGGGCTTGGAGTAATAATTTAAAGAAGTAACAAGGCTGGCATATACAAGCGCCTCAGCCTGAATTCCTATCTCTGTGGTAAAGGAGTCTTTCTGCCTCCAGATATAGAGAGTACACCCTTCACAGGAGAGGTCTATTTCCTACTTTCAGGAGACAGAGAGCAGGGTCACAGAGTGCTGGCTATTTCTTAAATAACTCTGAAGTGAAGTAGCTCAGTCATGTCTGATTCTCTGTGACCCCATGGACGGTAGCCAGCCAGGCTCCTCTGTGCATGGAATTCTCTAGGCCAGAATACTGGAGAGAGTAGCCTGTCCCTTCTCCAGGGGATCTTCCCAACCAGGAATTGAACCAGGGTCTCCTGCATTGCAGGCGGATTCTTCAACAGCTGAGCTACCAGGGAAGCCCTGTCCAAAATAATCAATATGCCACTGTGGCATATTTTGAGGTGGCCCACCCTGGACCCCAACATTACCTATGCAATTACTGTTTTATGTAATGATTGTATAAAATCATTAAGTGAATTGTACAGCAGGACAGTGATTATGTGCCTGAAGTCTACAGTCAGAATACCTGGGTTTGAATCCTAATTCTACCACTTAATAATTTAAAATCTTGTTTCTTAATCTCTCTGTGCTCCAGTTTTCCCACCTGTAAAATGGGGTTAATAATAGTACCTATGTAAGGATGTGAAGTCCTTAGAGCTGTACCCAGCATGAGATCTGCACTGAAAAAGCTTGTTGAATGCACATTCACGAATTGGTCCAGATAATTATAGTACCTTTATATAATAAGATAACAGTGCAGGTTCTTTTAAAGGAGGATATTATGGATTTTCTAATTTAAAATTTTAAATCTTGTACTGGGGTATAGTCAGTTAACAATGTCGTGATGGTTTCGGGTGAATGGTGAAGGGACTCAGCCATACATAAGCTTGTATCTGTTTTCCTCCAAATCCTCATGCCCTCCAGGCAAGCACGTAACAGAGAGCAGAGTTTCAAGTGCTATACAATAGGTTTTTGTTGGTTATCCATTTTAAATATAGTGATGTTTACCTGACCTTCCCGAAGTCCTTAACTATCCCTTTCCCCACTGGCAACCATGAGGTCATTCTCCAAGTCTCTTGAGTCTGTTTTGTAAGTAAGGTCATTTCTATCACTTCTTTTTAGATTCCCATGCAAGGAATGTCATATGATATTTCTCCTCTGCCTGACTTACTTCACTCAGTATGACACTGCCTGCATCCATCCATGTTGCTGCAAATGGCCTTATTTCATTGCTGAGTAGTATTCCATTGTGCGTGTGTGTGTATGTCTATGGACATTTAGGTATTTAGGTTGTTTCTGTATCTTGGCTCTTGTAAACAGTGCTGCAATGAACATTAGGGTGTATGTATCTTTTTGGGTCTTGTTTCTCTCTGGATATATTTCCAGGAATGGGATTGTAGGGTCATATGGTAGCTCTATTTTTAGTTTTTTACGGAACATCCATAATGTTCTCCATAGTGGCTGTACCAATTTACATTCCCACCACCAGTGTAGGAAGATTCCCTTCTCTCTACACCCCCTCCAGCATTTGTTTGTGGATTTTTTGATGATAGCCATTCTGGCTGGTGTGAAGTGATATCTCATTGTAGTTTTGATTTGCATTTGTCTAATAATTAGCGATGGTGAATGTCTTTTCACATGCTTCTTGGCCATCTGTGCATCTTCTTTGGAGAAATGTCTATTTAGGTCTTTTGCTCGTTTGTTGATGGGGTTGTTTGTTTTGATGCTGTTAAGTGTCATGAGCTGTTTGTAAATTTTGGAGACTAATCCTTGTCAGTCATGTCATTTGCAAATATTTTTTCCCAGTCTGTGGGTTGTCTTTTCATTTGTTTATTGTTCCTTTTGCTATGCAAAAGATTTTTGAATTTAAATAGGTCCCATTTGTTTATTTTTGTTTTTATTTCCATTATTCTGGGAGACAGATCATAAAAAAATATTGCAGCAATTTTTGTCAGAGGGTTCTGCCTATGTTTTTCTGTAGAGGTTTTATAGT
Organism: Aepyceros melampus; assembly: GCA_006408695.1. Lineage (NCBI taxonomy): Eukaryota > Metazoa > Chordata > Mammalia > Artiodactyla > Bovidae > Aepyceros > Aepyceros melampus. The sequence goes on from SJXQ01009374.1 coordinate 64,461, forward strand.
GTCCAGTCTCACATTTAGGCCTGTAATCCATTTTGAACTTATTTTTGTGTATGGTGTTAAGGAATGATCTAAAATCACATTTTTCCATGTAGCTGTCCAGCACCATTTGTTGAAGAGACTCTCTTTCCAACATTGTGTAGTCTTGCCTCCTTTGTCTAGATTAATTGACCGTAGGTTCATGGTTTATTTCTAGGTTTTCTAGATGATCTTATGGATTTTAATTTTAACAGTGCCAGATGGTTAAGAATCCGCCCACAATATGGGAGATCCAGGTTCGGTCCCTGGGTCGGGAAGATATCCCCGGAGGAGGGAATGGCAACCCACTCTAGTACTCTTACCTAGAGAATTCCATGGACAGAGGAGACTGGTGGGCTACAGTCCATGGAGTCTCAAAGAATGAGACAGGACTGAGCAACTAACACTTTCACTTTCACCATTCCCTATAAAAGAACATTATTCCCCGAAAATATAACATACAAATGTTATTGAAGAAACATTATGGAATAATCACTTAATAACTGATTTAAAGTACCTAAAAAGATATTACAAAGTTTAAAAACAGTATTTACTAATGACAAGACACCATATACTATAATAATTACAACCCACATTTTTGGTTTTGACGTCAAGATCCAATTCATTCTCCGTCTGTTTTTTCAAAGTACTTAGCAACTACCACATTCAAGACTCACTGATAAGTAAGTAAGTAAGTAAGTAAAGTCACTCAGTCGTGTCCGACTCTTTGTGACCCCATGTTCTGCAGCCCACCAGGCTCCTCAGTCCATGAGATTCTCCAAGCAAGAATACTGGAGTGGGTTGCCATTTCCTTCTCCACACTGATAAGTATAGAATAGTAAACTAAGAAGACATTATCCTCATAGAATTTCTAATCCAGTGGTAGAGACAGAAATGAAGAACAAGTTAACAATTGTGTAATTACAGTTTCCCAGAAGAACTAGGTGAGGAGAATATTAGAAATGAATAACGCATGTATAGTGTTTAGGGGAGTTTCTGATCCTTTGAATACATACATATAAATTATCTATGATTATTCATTATTCCAATAATTATTATCATTTTTCCAGTGTATTCACCTGTTTAAAAAAAAATCCATCATCTTAAAGTTTCCTGCCCTCTAGTGGGGACTTTGAGTCATAGCCGCACAAGCAGCTGAGGACTCAGTCCACCACCAGGGAAGTTGCTCAGTCGTATCCGACTCTTTGAGATCCCATGACTATAGCCTACCAGGCTCCTCCATCCATGGAATTTTCCAGGCAAGAGTACTGGCGTAGGTTGCCATTTCCTTCTCCAGGCAATCTTCCCGACCCAGGGATCAAACCCAGGTCTCCCGCATTGCAGGCAGATGCTTTACCGTCTGAGCTACCAGTTGAGTGCTTTTGATGTTTCAGCAGCTGTTTAATGAGCTTCTGCTGGTTGAGATGCCCAGCGCAGTACTGGATAAACCATGCAAGACTCTGCCAGCCACAGGGACCCATGTGCACGTTACTTCCTCCAGAGGGCCTCCTCATGCACGCTTGCTGCCATGTGACCTCACCATCCTCCACGGGCACCGTCTACAGCTGGTCAGTGGCCTATGCAGTGGCCTGGGATAAAAGCTCTACTGAAGAACGCTTTCCTTACAGGAGGGTGATAGGCCCGGCTAATCAGCCTTCAAAACATATCAAGACAGAGCCAATTAATCCAGTCAGAGAAAAGAGATGGAAAGTATTTGAGCCATGAGGATGGCAACGTGTCAGAGCAAAGAATGCCTTCTACTGACCAGCCAGGGCTGCCTCCCACTTCGAAGGTAATGCAGTTACCCACCCACCCCAGGCAAGTCCAGGTGGAGTTATGACTGTTGCCTTTTTCCTACCTTCTCAGAATATTTTTACTGTCACTGAGTTAACCCAGGTAGTTCCAGTATTAAAGAACCCAACAGAGATGCTTTGAATATTCAACCCATTTCTTCATTGCAACCTCCTGAGAAGCAGATATTATCATCGCTGTCTTAAGAGCTCAGAGAGGTTGAGTTACTTACCCAAGGTCTCACAGCTAAGAACTAGCAGCACAGAACTCACACCTTGCTCTCAAAGTCATGTTCATTCCACTATTCTATAACCCATATTCCACTGTGTTGAAACTGGATCTCATGGAAACATGAGATCACATGTTCTCCCACATTTGATTTTAGCAAAGCTCTTTTTAAAAATAACTAGGTTCATCACAGCACTGTTTATAATAGCCAGGACATGGAAGCAACCTAGATGTCCATCAGAAGATGAATGGATAAGAAAGCTGTGGTATACATATACACAATGGAGTATTACTTGGCCATTAAAAAGAATCCATTTGAATCAGTTCTAATGAGGTGAATGAAACTGAAGCCTATTATACAGAGTGAAGTAAGCCAGAAAGAAAAACACCAATACAGTATACTAACACATATATATGGAATTTAGAAAGAAGGTAACGATAACCCTGTATGCGAGACAGCAAAAGAGACACAGATGTATAGAACAGTCTTTTGGACTCTGAGGGGGAGGGCGAGGGTGGGATGATATGGGAGAATGGCATTGAAACATGTATAATATCATATGTGAAATGAATTGCCAGTCCAGGTTTGAGGCATGATACAGGGTGCTTGGGGCTGGTGCACTGGGACGACCCAGAGGGATGGTACAGGGAGGGAGGAGGGAGGGAGTTCAGGATGGGGAACACAGGTACACCCATGGTGGATTCAAGTCAATGTATGGCAAAACCAATACAATATTGTAAAGTAAAATTAATTAATTAAAAAATAATAAAGTAAAAAGTTTTAAAAAATTAAAAAAATGAAAACTAGGTTAAACAGCTTCAATCAGGTCATCAGATAATATTTCTGTACAAGCTTTAAAAATATGCTGACATCTAGGAACAGTTTGATCTGTTGCCCCATAATCTGTTTGCCAAAGGATAGTGCAGGGAGGGTGGCATGAAAGAAGGGATGTGCTGTAGGCCTGAGTTGTTGGCTTCATCTTAACACAGGTGTGGCCTGGGCCCTCTGCGCTGCTGCCGGTCTCTTGACCTCTTACACGTTCAGGGGAAAATAGCAAATCTCATTTCACAGACTGATAGTCTGGACTTTACCCACGGCTGTTCGATCTGTAAATGTTGCCTTGTCTTGTTACCCTGGCAATGGGTTTCTGCTCAGATGTGTTACCCAAGTCGCAGGCTCTGCTCTGTGTTGGCCAGTGTGGTAGATGGATGAACAGCATGTTCATTTGTGCATAGATCCAGATGTTTGCACTAAAGCACCAGGGGAGTGCATGGAAAGTCCTGTCATTCTCAGTCTGTTTTTACCAAAGATTTCAACCGCATCTCTGTCTTTTGAATCCCAGGAGGTATTGTTAACTGCCCCCATGGGCTCATAGAAGTCACCCAACTTGAGAGTTGCTCAATTTGGCATATTTTTCCTATTGATTTTTTTTAGATTTAACTTGACTTTTGGATATACTGATGGGCTATTTTTGTGTATTATGTGGATTTGGAGATGGGATGATCCCAAGAACATAAGGGTATTTGAGGACTGGAGTCAGGTTAAACACTGACTGAACCTTTAACCTCCTGGAAGTTATTTTTCCATTTGTCCCAGGCTGCTTGGTTCTTTCTCCCCAGAAGCTCTGGGTAGAGACAGACCCAGCAGCCTTCCTACTTCTTCACTGGTGAATCATGAAGGAATAAGCCTTTTCTGAGTCTCTACTTAGCTTCTGTGCCCCTAAATTTAGCCCTGCTCTCCTGGGAGAGGGGGCATTCCACTCACTCATCAAAAGAGAAGGAGAAAAGCAGTGAAACGGTCTCTGACTTAAAATGTAGATCATTTGGGCCTTTAGAAAGCTTGTGAATATGGAGGGAGAGAGAAGCAGGTGTTTATAGCTCTGACTTCTCCCTACTGCCATCTGTAGAAGCAAGAATGCACGGGGTAAGAGGTTGGAGAAAAGTTTTGGTCCATCCAGAAACTGGAATTTGTACTTTGCTTGAAGGCTAGTTGACATACTACCTGAAGACACCGGCTGTTTGCTGACAACAGTCATATCCACCCCTGAAAGTTCCTGTGTTGAATTCACTTGGGGGGTCCAAGCAGAAGGTGAACCCAAGTTAAAGAGACATCAAGTCACCTTTAACTATATCAAAACAAAACTCCCCTGAAATAAAACAGCTGAAAATGTTTATAACAAAGGTAGCACTGCAGAGTGGTGGGGGTGGAAAGATGATTGTTTTAATGAATGGTGTTTAGTCAATGAATATCCCATGGGAAAAAAATAGTCTTGACCTCTGTCTTAAATTATACCCCAGACTCAATACTAGATGAGTTGTAGGTCCAAATATAAAAAACAAATCTTCTGAAAGAAATCATAGAGTAATATTTATTTATTTGGGGAAGGCAAAGAATGTTTAAACAGGACAGAAAAAAAATGACTACTAATAAAGGATATTTTTGGTAAAATGGACTACATTAAGATTAAGGAATTCTTGATTTCTCATTGGAGATACCATTAAAAGTAAAAATACAAGTCACACAGTGGATATACAAACATCAGTCCATAAATACGTACCTAGAAAATATAACAAACTATAAATCAAAAAAAAAAAAAAAAAAGAGATCCAGTACAGAAATAGTCAAAAGACTTAGATACTTTAAAAAAAAAAAAAAAGGCCAATAAGCATACAGAAAATGTTCAGTCCTGAACATCACTAAAGTCAGTAGTTGTGCTTGTTATTTTCTAATTTTGCTTAGATATACTGTTTATTTTTGGTTGTGCTGGGTCTTCTGTGCTTTGCATGAGCTTCCTCTAGTTGCAGCAAGCGAGGGCTACTCCCCACTGCAGGGCGTGGGTTTCTCTTTGCGGTGGGTCTAGGGCTGTGGCTTCGGTAGCTGCAGACTCAGTAGCTGTGGCTCCGCGTTCTGGAGCACAGGCTGGGTAGTTGTGGTGCACAGGCTTAGCTGCCGAGTGATATCTGGGATCTTCCCAGACCAGGGACTGAACCCACGTGCCCTGCATCGGCAGGTGGATTTCTATCCACTGTGCCACTAGGGAAGTCCAGGAGCTGTGCTTTTTACAATAGGTATAAGATGAATGAAATGTTCACCTCAACTTCATTGTTTTCACCTGGTAGTTCAATAATACGTATAACTGTTAGTTGAAATGAAATTTGTCCCTGCCATAATCTAACTGAACTGAATATACATTTTTTGTTTGAAACTATGATCATCTCTTCTATCTATGGAACAAATTCCATTTTGAATTCTCTATCTGGGATAATAATCATTTGTCCTACTGTGTTTTACTTGGTCATTCTACCACCAAACTTCAGAATGATTCATACTACTTTCCATTATTTCCTATAGATATTGTGCAGTCAGTTAAGCAAAGATTTCTTAAATAGGACACAGAATTCTTGGTTAACATTGGTTTGTTTGTTTTTTAAGAACTTTGAGCCAATATTCCATGTCAGCATGGACTTGTCTTTGTTCAGTGTCATCAATTGTTTACTCACCTTTTTCATCAGTTCTTTTTGTGCACAAATGATGTTTCATATCCCTTTAATGTACGATCCAGTTTACAGTCATAAATACCAACATTGGCCAGACATACTCCTGAAGACTGGTTGTAAAACACATTAACAGGAGCAATAAAATATTTTCCCTTGAACTTTGATCGTAACAGCTAGTTTCTACAGTTCCTACGGTGTTTTTAAGTGTAAGTTTTATGATTTCTACAGTAAGATGTGGTGAGGCCAGCAGATCAGATATCTGTCATTGAAAAGGTAGCTTATTACTCACAGTTCTCAAGGAGAGGGGCATACCATGTCCCGCATGAACCACACAGGGAAGCACCAGGATCAGGAGGCAGAAAGAAGGGTAGAAATGTGAATCAGAGCTGTTAGTGTGGTTTCCACAGGAAGAAGAGGAGAGGCAGGGTAAACAGGCTTCGGGGAGGCTAGTTTGAGTGATTTCAGTGGGTACAGAGGCAAAGGGACTGTCTCTGGTTGCCCCGTGGCTGGCATCACAGCCTGGTGATGGCAGGCCTTGGATTTGAATTTTCAGAATCCTTGCTCCCAGCTCAGCTCGGCTGGATAGTGGGGTCCCATGAATTTAGTTCTTAGCTGGGGGAACAAATATCATACTGGTGGGAGACACAGCTGGGGAAGTTGTGGGGAAACCTTAGTCCTTTGTGCTTGTGACACGTGGTGAGAAGTCACACTATGGATTTTTTAAAAACTATTGATTGATTGATTGGTTGAATTGGGCTTCATTACTGCATGCAGGCTTTCCTAATTGAAGTGAGCGGGCGCTTCTCACTGTGGTGGCTCCTCTTGCTGCGGAGCATGGGCTCTGGGCCCAGAGGCTTAGTAGCTCTGGAGCCCGGGTTTAATTGCCCTGCAACATGTGGGACCTTCCCGGACCGTGGGGTGGAGCCCGAGCCCCCTGCATTGCCAGACTGACTCCCAGCCACTGGACCACCAGGGAAGTCCCTGGATTTTTAAGACGGTATTTGTTTTCCTTTTTGGCTCTGGGGTAGCTAGGGCAGGTGGATCGTGGCTCTGAGTGTGAGAGCCTGGTAGAGGAGGCTATGGGTCGTGTGGCCTCCGGTGAGTCCTGCAGGCTGGAGATGAGTCCTGTCCTAGCTCTAGAAATTGTCTAGCCTTGGAAGGGGCAGTCTTTTCAGGGTCAGGAAGCCCCCAGATGTAAAAACATCAGAATAAAGACATGCTTAATACACTTTGTTTGAAAGATTTTGTGTTAATTAAATACTATATTTTCTACTACAATGGGAAATTATTACCATTAATCTGAAGCATATTTGTGTTTTGCTAGAAATAATTTCATGCTATCAAGAGGGTTGGAGTTACTTTCCAGTATCATCATCCAACAAACATAGTAACATTCCAGAGGTTTTCTGCTCACTGATTTTGCTGGTTTCATGGATATATTTTCTTTATCTTGCAAGGAGCAACCCAGGGTTACATTTGTTATTTCTGAATTATGCATTTGACCTGAATAATTCTGTTTTCCATCTCAATGTTTTAATTTGTAGCCAAAGAATCATTTAGCAAATAATATGAAATTGCAAGGATTTAATCTGACTTGAAGTTCAAGGTGTGGATTTGATAAGAATAACTATTTTATTCATTTTCATTATTTCCATGGGTAATTGTTTGTTAATAAATAATTTATAATGCCTTATTTCTGGATTTTACATGATTATGCTCAATAAAGTTTCTAATCTTTATTGTTGCCAGTTTTTAAAAATGTAAGCAGCATTCTTATTAGAAATTTTCTATTTGTCGCTTTTCAGTATTTTTGGGGGGGATCTTTCCTGGTGGCTTAGACGGTAAAGCATCTGCCTATAACTCGAGTAGACCCAGGTTCAGTCTCTGGGTCAGGAAGATCCCCTGGAGAAGGAAATGGCAACCCACTCCAGTACTCTTACCTGCAAAATCCCATGGACGGAGGAGCCTGGCAGGCTACAGTCCACAGGGTCACAAAGCATTGGACACAACTGAGCGACTTCACTTTTTCACCATTTTTCTTTTGTATTATCTATTTCTAGTATGATCTTGACTTGTATCAATTTCAGTGATCTAAAAGATTTTAAAAATTGTGTGTAATTGTTACCAAATATTCAAAATTTGAATATATGTTTATCTAAAAGTGTAAATTAAGAGTAAGAAAATTAAAAAATTAGAATAGCCTCATATTTTCAAAAGTTATTTTTCTTTTTAAAGAGTCACAATTGCCTCAAAAAGTAGAGAAAAAATAAAAGCTTATCAAAGGCAAACTTTTTACTTATTTGTGAAATTAAATCTTGTCAAATACTTTTTTTTAAGTTGGAGTATAGTTGATGTAACTTTATTTATTTAGTTTTGGCTGTGCTGGGTCTTCCTTGCTGTGAGGCTTTTCCCTAGCTGCAGTGAGTGGGGCTCCTCTCTAGCTGCAGTGAGCAGGCTTCTGATCACAGTAGCTTGTCTTGTTGCCAAGGACAGGCTCTAGGGCACGGGCTCAATAGCTGTGGCACCTGGGCTTAGCTGGTGCTCCACAGCATGTGGCATCTTCCCAGATCAGGGATCAAACTCATGTCTCCTGCACTGACAGGCGGATTCTTTACCACTGAGCCATCAGGTAAGCCCTTGTCAAATACTTTTATGAAAAACAACACTGCTCAATCCTCTTAGTCAATTGAGGATTAGTCAATTATCAATTGACTGATTAGTCAATCTGTCTACTTGTAAAGAATTATCATTAATGTCACAGTTCATATGTTACCCAGGTGGCTCAGTGGTAAAGAATCTGCTGCCAGTGCAGGACACAAGGGTTCTATCCCTGGGTCAGGAAGATCCCCTGAAGTAGAAAATGGCAACCCACTCCAGTATTCTTGCCTGAAAAATTCTGTGGACAGAGGAGCCTGGTGGGCTACAGTCCCTGGGGTTGCAAAGAGTCAGAGATGACTGAGCGACTGAATAGGCTCTCATATGTTACATGTAGACCTATATGTTTATATAAATTCAAGAGCAATACGAATTCTGTAATATTGCAGAATGTTCCTGGGGTGCCATGTGCAACTGGTGCAAACACTACATTCTTTTGTGAGTACCTCAGGAACTGAGAATTAAAACTTAAAGGGGAGCAAGAAGAAGAAATCTCTAGCTTTATGGGTAAGTTATACATTGCAATGGAAGAACCAACCACCTCAAGACTGAGAAACGTTGAGTTAATAACAGGTACATGCTACTCTATATAAATAGCAGGGCCTACCTTATAGTATAGGGAACTATCCTCAATATCTTGTCATAACCTATAAGGGAAAAGAATCTGAAAAATAATCTAACTGAAACTAACACATCATTGTAAATCAACTATACTTCAATTAAAATAAGAGTCAATACACATCATTCTTTTCTCTTTCCTTTTGCTTCTTCTACCCAATTCCTCCCTGTACTCTAAAATGGACCATCTCCTGCATGAGCAGCAATCCAAATATGTCACAGCTCTACTCAGATTGTGACAATGCAAGCAAACTCAGAATTGAGGCTTGGGGACTTCTCTGGTGGTCCAGTGGTTAAGACTGAGCTTTCTATGCAGCAGGCACAGGTTCGATCCCTGGTTGAGGAACTAAAATCCCACATGACTATGCCTAAAAACAAGCAGAGGCTTACAAGAACAGTGGTGTATTAATTCTCAGAAGCTGGCCAGACATATTCTTAACTGGTTTCACTGAGGTTCATTCCAGTGGCATGCACGTATTTGGGGGAGTTTAGCACTGATGGATTCTTAAATTTGAACAAAGAATGTTCAAACTACTGCACAATTGCACTATCTCACATGATAGTAAAGTAATGCTCAGAATTTTCCAAGCCAGGCTTCAACAGTACGTGAAACTTGAAATTCCAGATGTTCAAGCTGGATTTAGAAAAGGCAGAGGAACCAGAGATCAAATTCCCAACATCTGCTGGATCATGGAAAAAGCAAGAGAGTTCCAGAAAAACATCTATTTCTGCTTTATTGACTATGCCAAAGCCTTTGACTGTGTGGATCACAATAAACTGTGGAAAATTCTGAAAAAGATGGGAATACCAAACCACTTGACCTGCCTCTTGAGAAACCTATATGCAGGTCCGGAAGCAACAGTTAGTACTGGACTTGGAACAACAGACTGGTTCCAAATAGGAAAAGGAATATGTCAAGGCTGTATGTTGTCACCCTGCTTATTTAACTTATATGCAGAGTACATCATGCGAAATGTTGGGCTGGAAGAAGCCCAAGCTGGAATCAAGATTGCCGGGAGAAATATCAATAAACTCAGATATGCAGATGACACCACCCTTATGGCAGAAAAGTGAGGAGGAGCTAAAAAGCCTCTTGATGAAAGTGAAAGAAGAGAGTGAAAAAGTTGGCTTAAAGCTCAACATTCAGAAAATGAAGATCATGGCATCTGGTTCCATCACCTCATGGCAAATAGCTGGGAAAACAGTGGAAATAGTGGCAGACTGTATTTTGGGGGGCTCTAAAATCTCTGCAGATGGTGATTGCAGTCATGAAATTAAAAGACGCTTACTCCTTGGAAGGAAAGTTATGACCAGCCTAGACAGTATATTAAAAAGTAGAAACATTACTTTGCCAACTAAGGTCCATCTAGTCAAGGCTATGGTTTTTCCAGTGGTCATGTATGGATGTGAGAGTTGGACTGTGAAGAAAGCTGAGCGCCAAAGAATTGATGGTTTTGAACTGTGGTGTTGGAGAAGACTCTTGAGAGTCCCTTGGACTGCAAGGAGATCAAACCAGTCCATCCTAAAGGAGATCAGTCCCGAGTGTTCTTTGGAAGGACTGATGCTAAAGCGAAACTCCAATACTTTGGCCACCTGATGCAAAGAGCTGACTCATTTGAAAAGACTCTGATGCTGGGAAAGACTGAGCGCAGGAGAAAGGGATGACAGAGGATGAGATGGTTGGATGGCATCACCAACTCAATGAGATGAGTCTGAGTGAACTCTGGGAGTTGGTGATGGACAGGGAGGCCTGGCGTGCTGCGATTCATGGGGTTGCAAAGAGTTAGACATGACTGAGCGACTGAACTGAATTCTTAAAATCAGTTCTTTCACCTTTTTTATATTCATACCTGTAGGTAATGATAGAGTCCTATAGGTTCTACCTCCAGAATAACCATCTTTTTTCAAACTTTAGCATTCTGAGAGTTGCCTACCAAGAGCTTATTTAAAATGCAGAATCACTGGGTCCCACCTCCAGGAATTCTAATTCTGTAGATGAAGCCCAGGAATCTGCATTTGTTAGGCATTCCTGGGACTACCCTCTAAGAAACTACTGGTCTACACCAGCACCTCTTCAATTCCATGCATAGGAACGTTTCAGGTCCTCCAGCTTCTCCCTGCATAGGTTCCCCACTAATATCCCTACCCTGAGCCATGCTAATATTGTGATCCTCATTACCAGCTAACATTTAAATCACCTGGAGAACTTTAAAAATTTAACTGATGACTGTGCCTCACCTACAGCAATCAGGTTATATTCTCTGGGAGTAGGGCCCCAGATTCCTGAATAATTACAAAGCAAACCCAGTAGATTTGACTCTGCAGTCTGAGTTGAGAATGACCATTCCAATCCATAAACTGCTTCCCATGGTCTCTTTTCCCTGCCTTAAAGTATTCTAGTTTTCCTGGTAGCCCAGTGGTAAAGAATCTACCTGCCAAAACAGGAGACGTGCATTCGATCTCTGGTTCAGGAAGATACCCTAGAGAAGGAAAGGTCAACCCACCCCAGTATTCTTACCTGGGAAACCCCATGGATAGAAGAGCCTGGTGGGCTACAGTTCATGGGGTCGCAAAAGAGTCAGACATGACTTGGCACTACACAACAAGCATTCTGAGAGTTCTTCTTTCCTCCAGGAGAGCTTCGCAGCCTGTATCGAAGAGAAGGCAAACAGGCTACAGGTGTGGCACTTTAGGACACTGATGGACCAGGAATCAGGCTGCTCAAGGTCCTGTGGGCTGCAGTGCGAGGAGTGTTTCCTGCGACTCCTTGGATAGGAGCGCGAGCTGAGTCACCTTTGTCTTCCTCTCCTCCACTCTGTATTCACCACTGCCTGTGGCAGAGCGGTTCCCATCAAGATGGCGGAAGGGGAACATGCCCCAGGTGCCGAGGAAGCTCAGCCCCAAGGTATGGCTGGTTAGGGAAGGGCGTGGGGTGGGTGGAAGGCTCAGCTGCCGTGGTAGCCCCCAGATATATGTCTTCACATGTATTCTGTTCTTTGGCCCGATGGTTGTTGACGTGCTCTCTGCATGGTTACAGGGTGACTACTCCAACTGTGCATGTGTGTTTTAGAAATAAGTTGCATTGCTATTTTGAAAGATTTGGTTTGAGAGCTTGAAAATGGGTTTCAAATTTCTTGGCCTTATCTCAGTCAATTTGAACACTGTTGTGCAATGAAAGAGGAAAAAGTGTCTCTTTTAAACAGTATTTCAGATGTTGGTTGTTCCATTGTTTAACCTGCTTATGCGATTAAAATGTTTTTTTGTGTTTGGTTGATGGTTACTAGCTGTAATAAGAGATAACTTAGAAAAGTGTGATTAAGAATTGTTATGTGTAGCACAACCTAGCAAAAAAATGTTCCCAAATATTAAAGGCAATTATCTACCAGACCTCAAGTTTTCAATGATATTAGTTTTACTCAAAACTGTAAAAAATATTACAGTTTAATGTTACAAAAATATTACAGTTTACTCAAAAAACTCTATGAAGTAGGTGAAAATTCAAAAGCTGGGAACATATTTGCAACATAAGTAGGTGAAAATTCACAAGCTGGGAACATATTTGCAACATAAAATCAATGAAGAGCTGATGTCTAGAATGGAAAAGGGACAACAATAATCAATAAAAAGAATGAACAGTAGGAAAAAAGACTTGAACAAATGCTTCACAAAAGAGAAAATCTTTTGTGTAGTCATTAAGCATATTAAAAATACCCAGCATTATTAGAAATCACAGAAATACAAAAGAAAACCAGAAAATATAATTACACAGCCACTAAATTGGATTTATTCTCATTTAAATTTTGAAATCTGAGGATCCTGTGTTGGTGAGTATGTGAAGTAACAAGAGCTCTTATTTCTATAAGTACCCGGTAAAACTTGGCATTACCTAATAAAATTGAGCATGGTGTGTGGTCAGCAGCATTGGCATCACCTGAGAGCTTGTTGCTGCTGCTGCTGCTAAGTCGCGTCAGTCATGTCCAACTCTGTGTGACCCCAGAGACAGCAGCCCACCAGGCTCCCCTATCCCTGGGGTTCTCCAGGCAAGAACATTGGAGTGGGTTGCCATTTCCTTCTCCAATGCATGAAAGTGAAAAGTGAAAGGGAAGTCGCTCAGTCGTGTCTGACTCCTAGTGACCCCATGGACTGCAGCCCACCAGGCTCCTCTGTCCATGGGATTTTCCAGGCAAGAGTACTGGAGTGGGGTGCCACTGCCTTCTCCTGAGAGCTTGTTAGGACTGCAGAATCTGCAGACCCTGTCCCAGACCTACTCAGCATCTTAAGATCTCCAGCTGATTCCATGTGCATGCTCATGTTTGAGAAGTACTGCTCCATGACCTACTGATCCCATTTCACACGTATACCTTAAAGCAGCTATTCCCAAGCCTTTTGGCACCAGATGGCTTTCGTGGAAGACAATTTTTTCACGTACTGGTGTGGAGGGTGGTTTTAGGATGATTCAAGCACATTACATTTATTTTGTCCTTTATTTCCTTTATTATTACATCAGCTCTACTTCAGATGCTCAGGCATTAGATCCCAGAGGTTGGGGAACTCTGCCTTAAAGAACTTCTTTCATGGCAGAATAAAACAGACAAATTATGGTATAGCCATATAATGGAATACTATACAGTCAGGAACCCAAAGATCAACCATGTGGCATATTAACGTGGGTGACACTCAGAAGCATTAGACTGAGTGCAAGGAGCAGATCTCAGAATAATACATTTAGAATAATTTCATTTATATTTGCACACGTGCCTTATTTTACAAGTGTATCTTTAAGAAAATAAGCTCGAAGTTTCACATTAAACTAAGATGATTTGTGGAATTTTTATATGAATTCAATATTTAATATCCTTCCTAATAGGTTGTATCTGAGTTTTGTATTAAACCAAGTAAAATATTAGTATTTCACTAAGACACATGGAATATGTGTTCAGTCGAATCCCACTCTTTGCAGCCCAGTGGGCTGTAGCCCACTAGGCTCCTCTGTCCATGGAGATTTCCAGCCAAGAATATTGCAGTGGGTTGCCATTTCCTCCTGCAGGGCCTCTTCCTGACCCAGGGATGGAACCTGGGTTTCCTGGGTCTCCTGCCTTGCAGGAGGATTCTTTACCCACTGAGCATGCACATATGGAGATGTCCCCAAACCTTATGTACCTTAACCCAGTGGGCTATTCCATTATTGTTTATGTGTGTACTGTGACTTAAAACACAGTTCAATGCAGAGACCTCGAAGCCAAATTATTTCAAAGGCCTTCCAGATCCCAGCCTTTCCTCATGGCTTCATTTGTTGCTCTGCTCCACATTCCAGTTGGACTTCTTGCCCTTCTCCAAAGCCACCACCATGCCACTAAGCCGTCCCAAGGGATGCCCTTCTTTCTTTCCCTTAGGCTTTAGTCAAACACAACCTCATTTGTAAAGGGTTTTCTCTATTCCAAGACAGTGTAACTCATTATTTTCCAGACCCTTCGTGTGTGTGTGTGTGTGTATGTGTGAGTGTGCATGTGCACACATGTGTGTGCTCAGTTGTGTCCGACTCTTTGCAACCCAGTGGACTATAGCCCACCAGGCTCCTCTGTCCATGCAGATTTCCAGGCGAGAATACTGGAGTGGGTTGTCATCTCCTACTCCATCCAGACCCCTGTGATGACCAACTAATCAGATAGTGAGTTGTTCTCACCTTTTCCCTCTGCTAGACCACGAACAACTCTAGAGCAGTGTGCTATGCTTACAGTATATCCATATAAAGGAATACTGCATTTGCCTTCTTCTCATGACATTAGTTATTCTTGGAACTGTAAATCATATATTCACCTTCATTATTATGTGAGTTTGGTAACAAGTGCAAAATGCTTGCTATTATCTCTAGATTTATTAGTTATCCTCATCAGGGAAAACATCTTATGTGACAATTATGCTGTCCAACTACTGAGATTTTTATAGAGTCTTTAGTGAACTCTAATATCTTTAATATTTTAAATAGCTGATGATGTATACTTCCAGTTACAAAGTGTATTACCACTTGGTCAGTGGTAAAGCAACCAAGCTTAGCAACTATGAAATTTTGTTTGCAGGCTGGTAGAAAAGATCTATAAAACTCTATGAAGAAGGGGAAAAAAGACCCTGATATGCTCATCTCCTGAAATGCTTCTTGAAGTTAAAGGGTTATCTGTTAATGATCTTCTGTGACATTTTGGCTGTTTCCCCATCTCACTCTATCGGAATGAAACCCACTGACCACAATCATGGTCAGAAGTCTGAGCTTCAGGCAGTCCCCTGGCTGTATTGTACATCTCCTCAACTGTTGATTCTCAGCCTTGGCTGCATATCCGATCATCTGGTGCCCAGGTAACACCCAAGAGCCAAATTAAAATCTCTGGGGGTTGAACCCTATTTATTTTCTTTAAAGCTCTCTAGTTGATTTCAATGTGCTACCAAGATTGAGAGCCACAGCCCTATCTACCAAAACTTGCCCCGTGCTTTCTCCTTCCTGCCAAGTCCCTTTGATGGTATCTCCTGGAATCCAGATCAGGACCTCTGTCCGTATCTTCAGAGTGCTCTTGGAATCCATCACCTCCTCCTTAACAGGAATCACCCAAAGTTCTCCCTTTCCAGCCTTTTACACCCCACATACTTCAGATCAGGAGATGACTGGGGTTTTGCTTGTTCCCAGTACCCACAGAAAGCACTTTTATTTGTAAAATCTCCTACTCCTTTGAGACTCATTCATGCCATTCTTACCATCCTTATTCGCTCCATCTGCTGGGTTATCACCCCCCTCATTCACTGAAGACGGTTTACCTCAAAGATGCTTTCTGTCACTCTTCCCATATTCTCAGCAACCCATCCAATCTCCTCGTCTCAGATCCTTGACTGGCTGAGTTCTGACTACCTTTCCCTACCCTTACCTCACCGCCCTCTGATGGTCCCCTTAAACCTTGTCTTCGTTAGAAAACACGTTACTTCTAAAATCTGTTTTTTAAATCCCTCTCTGCCCACCATCTTCTGTCTAGTTTGCTTGCTCAATCACTCCCACTGCCACACTTCTTTGATTTATTGAGATCTCTGATTCCCCAGACCCATCACTTTTTTTCCATCTCCACCAGCTTCCTTCTGGTTTCTCCTCTCTACTCACCTAAGTTTGATTCTATCCTGTATCAGTATAGTCAATCTTTTGAAAACACTACCAACTCGTTTGCATTCTCCCTCTACTGGAATCACCTTAGGACACATTCCTGTTCGCACTCTGACTGTCCACCTTCGATTGCCTGCACGGAAGGGGCTGAATGTGACTGGAGAGGCACTGAACACAGCTTTGAAGTCTGAACAAACTTCCTATCCTGCACTCAGCCCTGCCCAGAAACGGTGCTCTGCTTCCTCATTTTGAAAACTATTTCATACTTTTCCCTTACAATTGCCTTCTTACTCTCCTCCAATTTCCATCTTAAAAAATAGAAGCTATAAGATGAAAATTCCATCTTCCTATTTCCAAACCCACAATCCTGTTTAAATTTGTGTGCATCTTTATGCATGGGTTTATTTCTCGGTTTTCTATTATGGTCTGTTGAACTATGTGTTGGTTTTTATACCAATATCATACTGTTTCAATTAATATAGTTTTCTAATATAGTTTGAAATCAGGGAGTGTAATGCCTCCAGCTTTGTTCTTCTATCTCAAGATTATTTTGGCACTTTGGGGTTTTTGTACTTCCATATAAATTTTGGAATTGTCTGTTCTATTTCTGTGAAAAAATGCCATTTAAATTTAGTAGGGATTGCATTGAATCTGTAGATTGCTCTGGATAGTGTTAAAATGGACATTTTAATAGTATTCTTCCAATCCATGAGCACAGAATATCTTTCCATTTATTTGTACCTTCAATTTTTACATCAGTGTCTTATGGTTCTCAGTGTACAGGTCTTTTACTTCCTTGGTTAAATTTGTTTCTAGGTATTCCATTCTATTTGATATAATTGTAAATGGGATTGTTAATTTCTCTTATAGTTTAATAGTGTACAGAAATGCAACAGACGTCTATGTTTTGGTATCCTATGAATTTTCTAAATTCATTCATTCCAACAGATTTTTTTTTTAAGTGGAGTCTTTACAACTTTTTATATATAAAAAATGTCATCTGCAAACAGTGACCGTTTTTCTTCTTCCTTTTTATGCCCTTGGTTTCTTCCCCCCCCTCCACCTCTAGTTGCTCAGGCTAGGTCTTCTAATACTCTGCTCTTCTAATACTCCACTGTTGACAGTAGGCATCCTTGTCTATTTCCTGATCAGCTCACCATTGAGTATAATGTTTGCTCTGGATTTGTCATTTATGGCCTTGATTGTATTGAAGTACATTCCCTCTGCATCCACTTTTTGGAAGTTTTTTTTTTTTTTTATCATAAATGGATCTTGAATATTGTCAAATGCCTTTTCTGTTTCTATTGGTGCTCATATGTTTTTATCCTTCATTTTGTTATTATGGTGTATCACATTGATTTTTACAGATGTTGAACTAGCATCACTGACAAGATGGACATGGGTTTGGGTGGACTCTGGGAGTTGGTGATGGACAGGGAGGCCTGGCATGCTGTGGTTCATGGGGTTGCAAAGAGTCGGACATGACTGAGCAACTGAACTGAGCTAGTCTTCTGTCCCTGGAATAAATACCACTTGATCATGGTTTATAATCCTTTTGTGCACTGTTGAATTTGGTTTGCCAATATTTGTTAAGAATATTTGCATCTGTATTTATCAGGAATGTTGGCCTGTAATTTTCTTGCAGCATCTTCTTCTGGGTTTTGGTACCAAGGTAATGCTGGTCTTGTAAAATTAGTTTGCTTCTACTCTTTTTAGAGAGTTTGAGAAGGACTGCTATTAATTCTTCTTTGAATGTTTCATAGATTTCACCAGGGAAGCTATCTGGTTGTGGACTCTTCTTAGGAGGCTTTTGATTACAAATTCAATCTCCTTATTAGTAATCAGTCTGTTCATATTTTACATTTCTTTGTGATTCAGTTTCTTGTTTCCTGTCTGAGAATTTATTCATTTCTTTTAGGTTGTCCCATTTATGTATAATTGTTCATAGTAGTCTCTTATGATCTTTTATATTTCTGTGGTCAAAAAAATCAATATTTTTTCTTTTTAAAATTTACTTTTAATTGATTATTGTTTTACAATATTGGTTTGATTTCTATCATACATCAACATAAATTAGCTATAGGTGTACATATATCCCCTCCCTCTTGAACTTCCCTCCCACCACTTCCCACCCCTCTAGATTGTTCTAAAGCCCCAGTTTGAGTTCCCTGAGCCATACAGCAAATTTCCATCGGCTGTCTGTCTTGCATGTTGTTGTCGTCAGTCACCCAGTTGTGTCCGACTTTGCAGCCCCATGGACTGCAGCACGCCAGGCTTCCCTGTCCCTCATCGTATCCCAGAGTTTGCCCAAGCTCATGTTCATTGCTTTGATGACGCTGTCCAGTCATCTCAACCTCTGACACCATTTTCTCCTTCTGCTCTCAATCTTTCCCAGCATTAGGGACTTTTCCAACAAGTCATGTTTGCATCAGATGACCAAATACTGGAGCTTCAGCTTCAGCATCAGTCCTTCCAGAGAATATTCAGGGTTGATCTCCCTTAAGATTGACTGGTTTGATCCCCTTGCTGTCCAAGGCACTTTCAGGAGTCTTCTCCAGCACCACAGTTCAAAGGCATCAATTCTTTGGTGTTCTGCCTTCTTTACAGTCAGCTCTCCCAACCATACATGACCACTGGGAAGACCATAGCCTTGACTGTACTGACCTTTGTCGGCAGAGGAGTGTCTCTGCTTTTCAACACACTGTCTAGGTTTATCATAACTTTCCTGCCAAGAAAAAATTGTCTTCTGATTTCATGGCTGCAGTCACCATCTGCAGTTATTTTGAAGCCCAAGAAGAAATCTGTCACAACTTCCGCCTTTCTCCATTCTATTTGCTATGTAACAATGGGGGCAGATGCCATGATATTAGTTTTTTTTAAATATATAGTCTCTCTTTGATTCTCCTCTTCCACCCTCATCAAGAGGCTTTTTAGTTCCTCTTCGATTTCTGTCATTAGAGTGGTATCATCCACATATCTGAGGTTGCTGATGTTTCTCCCGCCTATCTTGATTCCAGTTTGTAATTCATCCACTGTGACATTTCTCATGATGTGCTCAGTGTATAGACTAAACAAACAGGGTGACAGCAGACAGCCCTGTCATACTCCTTTCTCGATCTTGAATTAGTTATTCCATATAAGGTTCTAACTGCTGCTTCTTGACCTGCATACAGATTTCTCAGGAGACAGGTAAGATGGTCTGGTGTTCCCATCTCTTTAAGAGCTTCCCACAGTTTGTCATGGTCCACACAGTCAGAAGCTTTAGCATAGTCGATGAAACAGAGTTAGATGTTTTCCTGACGTTCTCTTGCTTTCTCTATAATCCAGCAAATGCTGGCAATTTGATCTCTAGATCCTATGTCTTTTCTAAACCCAGCTTGGATATTTGAAAGTTCTTGGTTTGCATAATGCTGAAGCCTAGAATGCAAGATTTTAAGCTCAGCTGTTAAAGAATCCCTCATAGCTCAGCTGTTAAAGAATCCACCTGCAATGCAGGAGACCCCGGTTCTATTCCTGGCTTGGGAAGATCCACTGGAGAAGGGATAGGCTACCCACTCCAGTATTCTTGAGCTTCCCTTGTGGGTCAGCTGGTAAAGAATCCACCTGCAATGTGGGAGACCTGGGTTTGATCTTGGGTTGGGAAGATCCCCTGGAGAAGGGAAAGGCTACCCACTCCAGTATTCTGGCTTGGAGAATTCTGTGGATTGTATAGTCCATGGGGTCACAAAGAGTTGAACATGATTGAGCAACTTTCACTTTCACTTTACTATCGTGGGAGATGAATATGATTGTCTGATAGTTAGCACATTCTTTGGTACTACTGTTCTTGGAAACTAGGATGAGATTGACCTTTTCCATTCCTGTGGCCACTTCTGGGTCTTCTAGATTTGCTGACATAGTGAAAGCAAAACCTTGATGGCTTCATTAGGGATCTGCATAGTTCTGCCAGAATTTCATCACATCTGCTAGCTTTATTAACAGCAATGCTTCTTAAAGCCCACTTGACTTTGCACTCCAGAGTGTCTGGCTCAGGGTATCTAACCACACCATCGTAGTAATCTGGCTCATTAAGATCTTTTTGATACAGTTCCTCCCTGTATTCCTTCCATCCATCTTGATCTCTTCTGCATCTGCTAGGTCTCTACCATTTTCATCCTTTATTGTACCCATCTTTGGGTGGAATGCTCCCTTGATATATTCAGTTTTCCTGAAGAGATCTCTAGTCTTTCTTCCCCCTCCTTTTTTTTTTTCTATTATTAAGCACTGTTCATTGAAGGAGGATTTCTTGTCTCTTCTATCTGTTCTTTGGAACTCTGCCTTTAATTGAATGTATCTTTCCCTCTCTCCGTTCTTCTGACCCTGTACTTCTTGTCAACCTGCCTAGGAATTGACTCTCTCACTTTCGCTATTTGTAAAGCCTCCTCAGATAACCACTTTGCCTTCTTGCTGTTCTTTTTCTTTGGGGTGATTTTGTTCACTGCCTCCTATACAGACCTCTGTCCATAGTTCTTCAGATACACTGTTAACTAGATCTAGTTCTTTAAATCTATTTGTTACCTCTACTTCAAATTCCTATGGGATTAAGTCATACCTGGCTGGCCAAGTGTTTTTCTTGATTTTCTTTAGTTTAAGCCTGAATTTTGATATGAGAAGTGATGATCCGAGCCACAGTCAGCTCCAGGTCTTGTTTTTGCTGACTGTATACAGCTTCTCCATCTTCGGCTGCAAAGAATGTCATCAATTTGATTTCAGTATTGACCATTTGGTGATGTCCATGTGTAAAGTCTTCTCTTGTGTTGTTGAAAAAGGGTATTTTCTATGACCAGTGCATCCTCTTGGCAGAATTCAGTTAGTCTTTTCTCTGCTTCATTTTGTTATCCAAGGCCAAATTTGCCTGTTATTCCAGGTATATCTTGACTTCCTATTTTTGCATTCTAATCCCCAATAATGAATTGAACATTTTTTTAAGGTGTTAGTTCTAGGAGGTCTTCTAGGTCTTCATGGAACTGATCAACTTCAACGGCATTGGTGGTAGGGGCATAGACTTGGATTACTGTGAGGTTGAATGGCTTGCCTTGGAAACAAACAAATATCATTCTGTCATTTTTGAGGTTGCACCCAAGACTTTTCAGACTCTTTCATTGATTATAAGGGCTACTACATTTCTTCTATGGGATTCTTGCCCACAGTAGCAGATATAATGGTCTTCTAAATTAAATTTGGCCATTCCCATCCATTTTACTTCGCTGATTCCTAGGATGTCAATGTTTATTCTTACCATCTCCTGCTTGACCATGTCCGATTTTCCTTGATTCATGGGCCTAACATTCCAGGTTCCTAGGCAATACTGTTCTTTGCAGCATTGGATTTTACTTTCATCACCAGACACATCCACAACTGAGCACTGTATCAGCTTTGGCCCAGCCACTTCATTCATTCTGGAGTTGCTGGTAATTCTCTTCCACTCTTCCCCACTAGCATGTTGGTCGCCTTCAGACCTGGGGGACTCATCTTTTGATATCATATCTTTTTGGTCTTTTATACAGTGCATGAGGTTTTCATGGCAAGTATACTGGAGTGGTTTGCCATGCCCTCCACGTTTTGTCAGAACTCTGTGCTCTGACTCATCCATCTAGGGTGCACAGCACAGCTCATGGCTTCATTGAGTTACCCAACCCCTTCACCATGACAAGGCTGTGATCTTTGAAGGGGCTGTTTTGCATATGTTAATGTATATGCTTCTATGCTTCTCTCTCCATTCATCTCACCCTCTCCTTCTCCCCAACCCTTGTCCATAAATCTGTTCCCTATGTCATCTTCTCCATTGTTGCCCTGGGAATAGGTTCATCAGTACCATCTTTCTAGATTCCATATATCTGTTCCATATGTTCCATAATATATGATATTTGTTTCTCTTTCTGACTTACCTCACTCTGTATAATAGGCTCTAAGTTCATCCGCCTCATTAGAACTGACTCACATGCATTCCATTTTATGGCTGAGTAGTATTCCTTCGTATATATGTACCACAACTTCTTTATCCATTCATCTTTTGATAGACATCTAGGTTGCTTCCATATCCAAGCTACTGTAAACAGTGCCGCAAGGAATATTGGGGTACATGTGTCTTTTTCAGTTTTAGTTTCCTCAGGGTATATGCCTAGAAAGTGGTATTGCTGGATCACACAGTGGCTTTATTCCTAGTTTTTTAAGGAAATCTCCATACTGTCTTCCATGGTGGCTATATCAGTTTATATTCTGTGGCATCAATTGTTATGTCTCTTCCTTCATTATTGATTTTGAGTTTTCTTTTTCTTGTGTCTAGCTAAAGTTTTATCAATTTATCTTTTCAAATAACTATCTATTGGTTTTCTTTTCTTTTTTTCTATTGTCTTTTTAGTCTCTATTTCATTTATTTCTGCTCTTTATTTCCTTCTCCCTACTAACACTGGGCTTTGCTTATTCTTTTGAAGTGTACAGTTATTTGAGAATTTTCTTGTTTCTTGAAGTGGGTGTTATTACTATGGACTTTTGTCTTAAAACTGCTTTTGCTGCATCATGTAGGTTTTGGTATGTTGTATGTCCATTTTCATTTGTCACAAGGTAGTTTTTTATTTCTTCGTGTCATTGTTGTCCAGTAGCATATTGTTCAGTCTCTGTGTATTTGTGAATATTCTGGTTTTCTTCTTGTAATTGATTCTAAATTCATACCATTATAGTCAGAAAAGATACTTGATAAATTTCAGTCTCCTTAAATTTAAAAAGCTTTGGTTTGTGGCCTCGCATGTTGTCTATCCTGGGGACTATTTAAGTACACTTTACAAACATGTATTGTTATGGATGGAATGTTACTATATGTCAGGTCTGTCTGGTCGAATATGCTATTAAAGGCCAATGTTTCCTATTTTTTTTTGTCTATTCTACTCACTGACATACTCAGAGTATTAAAGTTCCCTACTGTTATTACATTGCTGTCTATTTCTCCAAAATATATATTTGCTTTATATATTTAGGTCCTCATGAATTTAAAAAAAATTTATTGGAGTAGAGTTGATATATAATATTAGTTTCAGATATACAGAAAAGTGATTCTGTTTTTCATTCTTTTTCAGATTTTCTGCCATATAAAAGTTATTACAGAATATTGAGTAGACTTCCCTGTGCCATTCAGTAGCTCCTTGTCAGTTGTCTACTTTATATATAGTATTGTGTGTATGTTAATCCCAAGCTCTTAATTTATCTCTCCCCCAACATTTCCCCTTTGGTAACCATCACTTTGTTTTAAAAATCTGAGTCTGTTTCTGTTTTAAAAATAAGTTCACTTACATGATTTTTTAAAATTAGATTCCCCATATAAGGGATATCATATGGTGTTTGTCTTTCTCTTTCTGACTTACTTCAGTTAGTATGATAATCTCTAGGTCCATACATGTTGCTGCAAATGGCATTTCATTGTTTTCTATGGCTGGGTGATATTCCATTGTGCATATATACCACATCTTTAACTGTTCATCCGTCAGTGGATATTTAGTTTTCTTCCATGTCATGGCTATTGTTAATAGTGCTACAATGAACATTGGCATGCGTGTATTTTGGCAAATTATGGTTTTCTCTGGATGTATGCCCAGGAGTGGGATTGCTGGATCCAACATTATAGGAAGGTTCCGTTTCCTCCACACCTTCTCTCATTGTTTGTAGAGTTTTTGATGGTCATTCTAACAGCATGAGGCGATACCTCATTGTAGTTTTGATTTGCATTTCTCTGATAGTGACATGGAGCATCTTTTCATGTGCCTTTTGGCCATCTGTATGTCTTTTAGAGAAAGAAATGTCTGTTTAAATCTTCTGCCCATCTTTTTTTTTGATTGAGTTGTTTGGTATTTTTTGAAATACAACTGCTCGAGCTGTTTGTATATTTTAGAGATTAATCCATTGTCAATTGCTTTGTTTGCAAATATTTTCTCCCGTTCTGTGGATTGTCCTTTCATTCTGTTTATGGTTTCGTTGTCCAAAAGGTTGTAAATGTAATTAGGTCATATTTGTTTATTTTTGCTTTTATTTTCATTACTCTAGGAGGTGGTTCATAAGAAATATTGCTGTGATTTATGCCTGTATTTTCCTCTGAGCTTTATAGTGTCCAGTCTTACATTTAGGTCTTGGCTTCATTTTGAGTTTATTTTGTGCATGTTGTTAGAGAATGCTCTGATTTCATTTTTGTTACATGTTCACCATATAGTTTCCCCAACACTACTTATTGAAGAGACTGTCTTTTCTCCATTTTATATTCTTGCCTTCTTTATTGTAGATTAATTGACTACAGATGTGTCTTTGTTCATCAGTGATATTGGCCTATAATTTTTTTTGTGGTATCTTTGGTTTGGGAATAAGTGTGATGATGGCTTCATAGAATGAGTTCATAAATATTCCTTCCTCTGCAATTTTTTGGTATAGTTTCAGAAGGATAGGTGTTTACATGTCTCTAAGTGTTCAATAAAATTTGCCTGTGAAGTCCTCTGACCTTGGACTTTGGTTTTTTGGGAGTTTTTGAATCACAGTGTTAATTTCTGAAGTTTTCATTGGTCTGTTCATATTTTCTCTTGCTTCCTGGCTCAGTCTTTGAAGATTGCTCTTTTCTAAGAATTTGTCCATTTCTTCTAGATTATCCATTTTACTGGCATATAGTTGCTTATAGTCCCTTATGGTCCTCTTATTGTATTTCTGTGGTGTCTGTTGTAACTTCACTGTTTCATTTCTAGTTTTATTGATTTGAGCCCTCTCCCTTGTTTTCATGATGAGTCTGGCTAAAGGTTTATCAATTTTGCTTATCTTTTCAAAGGACCAGCTTTTAGTTTCATTGATTTTCTGTTGTTTCCTGTGTCTCTATTTCTACTCTGACGGTTGTGATTTCTCTCCTTGCATTAACTTTACATTTTGTTTGTTCTTCTTTCTCTAGTTGTTTAATTGTAAGGTTAGGTTTTTTATTTGAGATTTTTCTTCTTTCCTGAGGTAAGCTTATACACTAGAAACTTCCCTCTTAGAACTGCTTTTGCTGTGTCTCATATATTTTGGATTATTATGTTTTCATTTTCATTTGTCTCTATCAAAATCATTTCCTCTTTTGATTTCTTCAGTGATCCAGTGGTTGTTTCATAACATATATTTAGCCTCAATATGTTTTTGTTTTTGCAATTTTTTCTTCTAGTTGATTTCTGAATCTCATAGCTTGGGCTTCATCAGATCTGAATAAGAGCCTTTCTGGGTAGAGTATTTTTGGTTGCAGGTATTTCTCTTTCATCACTTTAAATATATTGTGGCACTCCCTTCTGGCCTGCAGAGTTTCTGCTGAGAAATCAACTGCTAACCTTATGGGAGTTCCCTTGTCTGTTATTTGTTACTTTTCCTTTGTTGCTTTTAATATTTCCTTTGTCTTTAATTTTTGTCCATTTGATTAATATGCGTCTTGGCATGTTCCTTCATGGGTTTATCTTGTGTGGGACACTGCACTTCCTGGACTTAGGTGACTGTTTTCTTTCCCGTGTTAGGGCAGTTTTCAACTATTATCTCTTCAGTATTTGCTCAGGCCCTTTCTCTCCCTCTTCTCCCTTTGGGACCCCTATAATGCAAATATTGGTGCTTTTGACAATGTGCTAGAGGTCTCTTAAACTGTTCTCATTTCTTTTCATTCTTTTTTCTTTATTCTGTTGTGTGGCAGTGATTTCCATCACACTGTAGCTTGCTGATTTGTTCTTCTGCCTCATTTATTCTGCTATTGACTCCTTCTAGTGTATTTTTTATTTCAGTTATTGTATTTGCAACTCTTTTTTGTGGTTCTCTACATTTTCTAACTCTTTACTAAAAACTTGTTACTTCTCACTCTGTGCATCCATTCTTTGCCCAAGTTTTGGGATCATTTTTGTGATCATTACTCTGAACTCTTTCTCAGGAAGATAGGCTCTCTCCATTTTACTAAGTTGTTCTTTTGGGGGTTTATCTTGTTCTTTTATCTAGAATGTATTCCTTTTCCATCTCATCTTGTTTAAATTTCTGTTTGTATTTTTATGTATGTAGTAGCTTAGTTACATTTCTCAACCTTGGAGAAGTGGCCCTCCATAGGGAATGTCCTGTTTACCAGCAATACACTCCCATTCTGTCATGCAAGGGCCAGGAACCAGCTGGTCCCAGGGTAGATACTGATCTGGGTTGCAGACTCAGTTCTGCAGGCTTGTGGATCATAGTTTCTTTGCTTTTGGTGTCTGCCAAGTGGTAGGTCGGAGAAGGCAATGGCACCCCACTCCAGTTCTCTTGCCTGGAAAATCCCATGGATGGAGGAGCCTGGTGGGCTGCAGTCCATGGGGTCGCCAAGAGTTGGACATGACTGAGCGACTTCCCTTTCACTTTTCACTTTCATGCATTGGAGAAGGAAATGGCAACCCACTCCAGTGTTCTTGCCTGGAGAATCCCAGGGATGGTGGAGCCTGGTGGGCTGCTGTCTGTGGGGTCGCACAGAGTCGGACAGGACTGAAGTGACTTAGCAGCAGCAGCAAGTGGTAGGTAGATCTGAGTTTTGGCCCTGATGGGCAGAGGCATATCTAGAGGTGGCTGTAGGCTCAATAAGTCTTTAAGCAGCCTGTCTGCTGATGAGTAGGGCTATGTTCCTGCTCTGTTGGTTGTTTTGTCTGAGGCTTCCCAGCAGCAGAGCTTACAAGCTGTTGTTATTGTAGAGTTGCTCAGTCATGTCTGACTCTTTGCAACCCCATGGACTGCAGCACACCAGGCTTCCATGTCTTCACTACCTCCTGGAGTATGGTCAAACTCAGGCCCATTGAGTTGGTGATGCATCCAACCATCTCATCCTCCTGCCCTCAACCTTTCCCAGCATCAGGGTCTTTTCCAGTGAGTTAGCTTTTTGCATCAGGTGGCCAAGTATTAGAGCTTCAGCTTCTGCATCAGTCCTTCCAGTGAATAGTCAGAGTTGATTTCCTTTAGGATTGACTGGTTTGTTCTCCTTGCAGTCCAAGGGACTCTCAAGAGTATTCTCCAGAACCGCAATTCAAGAGCATCAATTCTTTGGCACTTAGCCTTCTTTATGGTCCAACTCATATATCTGTACATGACTGCTGGAAAAACTAAAGCTTTGACTAGATAGACCTTTGTTGGCAAAGTGATGCCTCTGCTTTTAATATGTTATCTAGATTTGTCATAACTTTTCTTCCAAGGAGCAGGCATCTCTTAATTTCATGGCTGAAGGCACCATCTGTAGTGATTTTCAAGCCCAAGAAAATAAAATGTCACTGCTTCCATGCTTTCCCCTTCTATTTGCCATGAAGTAATGGGACTGGATGCCATGATCTTAGTTTTCTGAATGTTGAGTTTCAAGCCAGCTTTTTCACTCTCCTCTTTCACCTTCATCAAGAGTCTTTTTAGTTCCTCTTCACTTTCTGTCATAAAGGTGGTGTCATCTGCATATTTAAGGTTATTGATATTTCTCCCCGCAATCTTGATGCCAGCTTTGCTTTATCCAGCCCAGCATTTCACATGATGTACTCTGCATAGAAGTTAAGTAAGCAGGATGACAATATGCAGCCGTCATGTACTCTTTTCCCAATTTAGAACCAGTCTGTTGTTCCATGTCTAGTTCTAACTGTTGCTTCTTAACCTGCATACAGGTATATCAGGAGGCAGGTAGGGTAGTCAGATACTACCAGCTCTTTAAGAATTTTTCACAGTTTATTGTGATCCATACAGTCAAAGTTTTTAGTGTTGTCAATGAAGCAGATGTTTTTCTGGAATTCTCTTTTTCTATGATCAGTGCATGTTGGCAATTTGATCTCTGGTTCCTCTGCCTTTTCCAAATTCAGCTTGTACTTCTGGAAGTTCTCAGTTCACATATCGTTGAAGCATAAATTAAAGGAATTTGAGCATTACCTTGCTATTATGTGAAATGACAACAGTTGTGCGGTAGTTTGAACATTATTTGGCATTGCCTTTTTTGGGGATTGGAATGAAAACTGACCGTTTCCAGTCCTGTGGCCACTGCTGAGTTTTCCAAATTTGCTGGCATATTGAGTGCAGCACTTGACCAGCAGCATCTTTTAGGATTTGAAATAGTGCAGCTGGAATCCCATCACCTTCAGTAGCTTTGTTCATAGTAATGCTTCCTAGGGCCCACTTGACTTCACACTCCATGATGTCTGGCTCTAGGTGAATGACCACACCATCATGGTTATCTGGGTCATTAAGACCTTTTTTGTATAGTTCTTCTGTGTATTCTTGCCACCTCTTCTTAATATCTTATACTTCTTTAGGTTCATACTGTTTCTGTCCTTTATTGTACCTATCTTTGCATGAAGTGTCCCATCTATAGCTCTAATTTTCTTGAAGAGATCTCTGGTCTTTCCCATTCTATTGTTTTCCCCTATTTCTTTGCGTTGTTCACTTAAGAAGGCTTTTTCATCTCTCCTTGCTATTCTTTGGAACTCTACATTCAGATGGATATATCTTTTTCTCCTTTTCCTTTCACTTCTCTTCTTTTCTAGCTATTTGTAAGACCTCCTCAGATAGCCATTGTTGCATTTCTTTTTCTTGGGGATGGTTTCGGTCACTGTCCCCTGTACAGTGTTATGAACCTCCATCCATAGTTCTATCAGATCTAATCCCTTGAATCTATTTGTCACTTCCATTGTACAATCATAAGGGATTTGGTTTAGGTCGTACCTGAATGCCTTGTAGTTTTCCATACTTACTTCAATTTGAGTCTGAATTTTGCAATAAGGAGCTCATGAGCTGAGCCATGGTCAGCTCCTGGTCATTTTTGCTGGCTGTATAGAGCTCTCCATCTTTGGCTGGAAAGAATACAATCAATCTGATTTTGGTGTTGACCACCTGGTGATGTCCATGTGCGGAGTTGTACAGGCTGTTAGGTGGGGCCAGGTCTCTGTGCCAAAGACCTAAAATGTCTGCCGCCAGCTAGAGTTCATGTAGGCCCCTCCGCCAGACTTTCTGACCCCAGGGAGAGCCACAGAGGCCCCCCTACCTCCCCAGGAGATTCTCCAAGACAAGTAGGTTTGGCCCAGGCTCCTATGGAGTTGCTGCTTCTGTTCCGGAACCTGGTATATGTGAGACTTTGTGTGTGTCCTCCAAGAGAGGAGTCTCTGCTTCTTCCAGTCCTGTGCAGCTCCTGGAAGTCCTGCTGGCCTTCAATGCCGAAGGTTCTGGGGGCTCCTTTTCCTGATGCCAGACTTCTAGGCTGGGCAGCCTGGTGTGGGACTCAGAGCTCTCACTACTTTTTTAAAACATTGTTTGTTTATGGCTGTACTTGGTCTTCTTGTGGCATGAGAGCGTTCTCTAGGTGCTGTGAGTGGGCTTCTTGCAGTGGCTTCTTTTATTGTGGGGCACAAACTCTAGGTGCATGGGTTTCATTAGTTGTAGCTTGCAGCCTCTAAGGTGCACAGGCTCAGTTGCTCTGCAGCCTGTGGAATCTTCCCAGACCAGGGATCGAAACTGTGTCCCCTGCACTGGCAGGAGGACTCTTACCCACTGCACCACCAGGGAAGTGCAGCTCTCACTTCTGTGGGAGGTCTATTTTATGGTAATTCCCCAGATCACGGGTCACCCACCTGGATAGTGTGGGATTTGGTTATATTGTAACTGTCTACTACTGTCTCATGGTTTCTTCTTTATGTCTTTGGATGTAGAATATCTTTTTAAGGTAGGTTTCAATCTTCTTCATCAACAGTTGTTCAGCAGTTAGTTGTGATTTTGGTGTACCCATGAGAGGAAGTGAACTCAAGGTTGTCCAACTTTCCCATCTTGTCTTCTGAAAGCTCCACACCTTCCCCAGTTCTTTCTTGATACACAAGGAATTCCCTTTCTCAGTTATCCTTTTTCCCATAAAATTGATCTCTACTTTGGTATCATTTCCATTTGCATACTAGCAACCCACTGTCTTAGGGACTTCCCTGGTGGCTCAGATGGTAAAGTGTCTGTCTACAGTGTGGGAGACTCGGGTTCAATCCCTGAGTTGAAAAGATCCTCTGGAGAAGGAAATGGCAATCCACTCCAGTACTATTGCCTGGAAAATCCCATGGACAGAGGAGCCTGGAAGGCTACAGTCCATGGGGTCTCAAAGAGTCAGACACGACTGAGCAACTTCACTTTCAACCCACTGTCTTATACACAAAATGTCTACTAACACATTATTGACTGGAGGATTTTTGCAGAAACTAACACCTGTGGCCAGCAATTTGTTGTGTATGTGAATATTGAAACGTCTCTGGTCAATAACGCATGAGCTGGGTCTCTCAGCTTGCCTTTAGAGAAATTTTTGCATGAGTTCTACAGACCCTGCTTCCTTATCTTTTTAATCTATTTACTAAAATTTTTTGTTTTAACTTTATGAGTATATTCCTACTATGAAAAATACACTTACAGATAAAACTAAAACCCATCAATCTCTACCTATTCTCTCCAGAAGTGACTGCTGTAATTAGTTAGAAATGTTTCCTTCAAGATCTTCTCATGTTAATTTATACTTAGATTGACCTAGAGATATCTAGCATGTCTTATTATTTACACAAATAAAATTGTACTGTTCTGTATTGTTCATATTCTGTAACATTTTTTTTCACCCACTTTGAAATTTTCCTATTTTGTATCAATATTTCATTCTTGCTGGTGAAAAATTAGTCAATGAACTGATTAATCAATCAGTTAATCTAAGAAACTATTGGAAAATTTTTTGAGCCAAATTTGAGACTTACAACCCAGAAAGAGCATCTGAGAAAGTGCCAAAAACTGTTCTATCAGTTAGAAGTCGACTTAGTTTGTAAATTTTTTGTGACAGAGGGCTGTACATTAAATGACATATTTTTAAATTTTATTTTTAATTGGAGGATAATTGCTTCATAATATTGCATTGGCTTCTGCCATACAACTGCAGCCAGCCACAAACGCACATGACCCCCTCCCTCCTGAACCCCCTCCCCTACCCCATCCCACCCCTCTTGGTTGTCAGAGCACTGAGTTGCGCTCCCTGTGTTATTCAGCAGCTTCCCATCAGCTCTCTCTCTCACATGTGGCGGTGTCTACATGTCAATGCTATTCTCTCAATTTGTCCCATCCTCTCCTTCTCTCACTGTGTCGTCTGTTCTCTATGTCTGTGTCTCTGTTCTCACCCTGCAGATGGGTTTATTAATACCATTTTTTCTAGAAACCCATGAAGTGAAGTGAAATGAGTGCACTCAGCTGTGTTCACTCTTTGCAATGCCATGGACTGTAATCCACCAGGCTCCTGTGTCCATGGAACTCTCCAGGCAAGAATACTAGAGTGGATTGCCTTTGCCTTCTCCAGCGGATCTTCCCAGCCCAGGTCTCCTGCGTTGCAGGTGGCTTCTTTACTATCTGAGCCACAAGGGAAGCTGCGTTAATACACAAAATGTTTTTTTTTTCCTTTCTCTGACTTACTTCACTCTGTATAACAGGCTCTGAGTTCATTCACCTCACTGACTTTTTATGGCTGAATAGAATTCCATTTTATATAACTTCTTTATCCATTCACCTATCAGTGGACATCTAGGTTGCTTCTACGTCTGAGCTATTGTAAATTGTGCTGTATGAACATTGAAGTGCATGTGTCTTTCTCAGTGTATGTACCCAGTAGTGGGATTGCTGGGTCATAAGGTAGGTTTATTCCTAGTTTTTAAAGGAAACTCCATACTGTATCAATCATTCCATAGTGACTATAAATTTACATTCCCACCAACAGTGCAGGAGTGTTTCCTTTTCTCCACACCCTCTCCAGCATTTATTGTTTGTAGATTTTTATTTTTTAAAATATAAATTTATTTATTTTAATTGGAGGCTAATTACTTTACAATATTGTATTGGTTTTGCCATATCAATTTGCCTTGATTCATGGACCTGACATTCCAGGTTCCTATGCAATACTGCTTTTTACAGCATTGGACCTTGCTTCTACCACCAGTCACATCCACAACTGGGTATTGTTTTTGCTTTGGATCTATCCTTTCATTCTTTCTGGAGTTATTTCTCCACTGCTTTGCAGTAGCATATTGGACATTTTAAGTCCTCAATAAATATTTATTGAAGACAAATTCTATAGATACAAATGCTGCTTCTACCTTACTTTCATTTTAGAAAATTTACCAGATTCAATTTTATAAAAATATTCATGTGTATTCTCTTTTGCAGTTAGTATTTATTTATAGTACAGTGGCATCTTAACAAATCTAGAATGTGATTTTGCTATAGTATTTGAGAAGTAGCCAAGTACTTTATTTCTAAATATATAACTGTTATTTCAACTACTATTTTTGAATAATCACAGTATCACCACTGAGTTTAAATGACATTCTTATGTTACTATGGGACATTTTATTATTTGCAATTGTAATTATTTGTTTGCCTTTTCCAGTGCCAATATCATACAGAATTAATCACTTTATTTTTATTAAATATTTTAATGTAAAACACTATCTGCTCTTTTGTTTTAAATAACTATGAGCAAATGGTATATGTCAAAATTTAACTGGAGGTACATAGAATGGAAAATTCAATAGTGATGTCTTTGAATAGTCTTTTAATGTAACTTTTCCCCATAGAATCCATTCTGATATATATTGCTTTACCCAATAGCCTTGTTGTTATATCAATGCATATTTGTTGTGCTAGTTTTTTCATGGTATATTTATTATATTTCTTTCCCCACCCTTTAGCATTATTTTATTTTGAGTGGATCACTTATAAAGAGCATGTAGTTAATCTTCACTTTCTTTTACCAATTTAAAATTTGTCTTTCAAAGAATGTTGTTTTCTAAATGATAAATAAAAGTCAAATTTAAATAGTCAATATTTTAGTATGTTACACTAACTGCATCACATTATATAATTTAGCAAAATTACATTGTTTTTGTTTGAAAGTTGTGACATCATTTTATTCTGTCTCCCAGCCCTTCTCTTTATCTTCTTAATATTTCTAAGGAAACTGACAGCTATTCAGAGATTTCATCTTCAATTTCTTTCTCAGCATCTTTGAACGGATGTCATCCAGGCCAAGAGATTTGCATTTTTAGAGAGCAAATAAGTGCTCTGCAAAAATATCCTTTTTAAAAACCATCTATCTTAAGCTTCATATCACTTTTTACCAATGTAGAGTCTGCTTCTTATTGTCTGGGTGGCCATCCATCTGGCCAGAAAAAGCTGAAAACTGGTGTAAGCTTTTACTCATATTTAATACATTAGTAATAAACCATTATCTTAAACTAACCTGGGTTTTGTTTTCAGTATTGTTTCATTATAAATATAATTTAAGAAATAATTTTATGATCACAATATCATTTCACTTATCTCATTCAAATTTTGCTTAAAAATCTTTATAAGTTGGTGTCAATTTGCTATAATTACTTTGAATATTTTGTTATTGCTTTTTATATTTAATTTCAATAACTGAACTCTTCAGATCCACTTACTAATTTCTCCTCTCAGGATTTGTGACTATATCTTCAGAATTTATTTCTGAAAGCAATCCATTATTATTTTGTTTCCTGTTAATGAATCCTATGAAAAATAAAAATCACTCAATCACATCCAATTATTTGCCACCGCATGGACTATACAGTCCATGGAATTCTCCAGGCCAGAATGCTGGGGTGGGTACGCTTTCCTTTCTCTAGGGGATCTTCCCAACCCAGATCTCCCACATTGCAGGCAGATTCTTTACCATCTGAGCACAAGGAAAGCCCAAGAATACTAGAATGGGTAGTCTATCCCTTTGCCAGTGGATCTTTCCCACCCAGGAACTGAACTTGGGTCTCCTGCATTGCAGGTGGATTCTTTTACCAACTGAGCTATCAGGAAAGCTAATGAACCCTATATTACCTTACAAATGTTGAAACTTCCATTGCTTTTGTTGTTATTAATCTCGAGAATTTTATATATATATTCCTTTTGAAGGATGTGTATTTACCTAGACTCAAGTAACCAACTTTGACAATAATAAATTCTAAGTGTTCAAATTGAATCTATTCCAGATTTTCTGTCATTTCAACTTCTGTGCCAGTCAGTTTCTTCTTATTGGCTGGAATTAAGTACAGAATAGCAATTCCTCTCATTATTCTCTCTGGCTTCTAAGAGATTAAATTGACAGTAAGGCCAGCCAAGTATTTACCAAACCCAGCTTTTAACAGAATGAGTTTTGTGGAAGGTCTGGAAGATTATTTATAAGATCTTTATAATGCTGTCAGTTCTTTAAACTGAGTTTATTTTCCTTATCTATTATATGAGATTGTGATACTTTATCTTGCTAGTCTATTTTACATTTTCTTTTTAAGAACTAAATCAAGAATGCTGAAATAACTTGAAAATTCTTGAAAAGTCCTCTACAAATGTGTATGGATTTTATTTTATGTGTGCATTTTGAAAATGGTTTTGTTTATTTGGGCCACAAATCCTACAAAATAGAACTCTCAAATTTTTTTTTTTTCTACCATGTGGAACATAAGTAAATAGATAGGTTATTAAACACAATTTACTTTAGTATCTACCATATAACTAGACACATAATTAGACCAATTATAAATAGTGATTCATCAACATAATTAATATGAATAATTTATTCAGGATTTAACAGTTACTCAATTTAGCACAGCTACTTGGAAGGAACAATGAAAAGTGAAACTGTTAGTCACTCAGTCGTGTCCAACTCTTTGCAACCCTATGGACTGTAGCCGGCCAGGTTTCTCTGTCCATGGTATTCTCCAGGAAAGAATACTGGAAGGGTTAGTCCATCCCTTCTCCAGGGCATCTTCCTGACCCAGAGATCGAACCTGGTCTCCTGCATTGCAGGCCAATTCTTTACCATCTGAGGCACCAATTCATTTAGGATTTAACAGTTACTTTACTTGATAGGAACAATAAATATCCTCAAAGATGTCCACCTCTTAATCCCAGAACCTGATAACCATGTTAGGTTACATGGCAAAGGGGAATTACAGCAGATGGAATTAGGGTTGTTTATCAGCAGAGCTTAAAATAGTGAGAGTATCCTGAATTACTGAGGTGGACCCAGTGTAATCACAAGAGACCTTAAAAGTGGAAGAGGGACATAGGTGGAAGAGTTATAGTCAGAATGATTAATTCCAAGTGCAATTGCTTGGAGGAAGCTGATTGGATTGAGGAAGACTTCCATTAGTCAGGGAAAGTTGAGTGGACCCTACAAGCTGAAAGAGGCCAGGGATTGGAGTCTGTTAGAACCCACAGAAGGAATGCAGCCCTGACAGCATCTTTATTTTAGCCCAATGAGACCTGTTTCAGATTTCTGAAGTTCTGAAATGTAATAAATTTGTGTTGTTCTAAGTCACTACATTTGTGGTCTTTAGTTTCAGCAGTCACAGAAAACTGGTACAACTTATATTAGTTTGTATTATTAGCACCATAACAAAATGAACACTTTCTGTATAAAACTGTTGTTGACAATGATATGAATTGAGCAACCACAATTGTAGAACAGTGCAAACAGATGTCTTTTACTATTATAAGTGCATTCACTTTAAGAAAATGACCAAGTGAGAGGAGAGGCAAAACAATTGTTTTATGCCTTTTCTAAGACATTTACTTAAGATGATTACCTCCTTGATAATTCTGTTTCTAATCAATATGAAGCACTTTATTGTTTATGCACATTGCTAGCCATTCAAAAATTGAACAAAGAAACCAACTTCTCTGTAATTTCATTAGGCAATTTTTAAAAACATAGTTCTTATGAATATAGTTCCTAACAAACTAGGGACTTTTTAACAAGTTGGATGAAACCATAGAATTAAGGTAATGAAAAATACTGTCTTTACAAAATTATAGGCATTTAAGAATGCACATCAGAATGCACCTAAGAATCACTGCAGATGATGACTGCAGCCATGAAATTAAAAGATACTTGCTCCTTGGAAGAAAAGCTATGGCCAACCTAGATGCATATTCAAAAGTCGAGGCATTATATCACTGACAAAAGTTTGTCTACTCAAAGCTATGGTTTTTCCAGTGGTCATGTATGGATGTAAGAGTTGGACTATAAAGAAAGCTGAACACCAAAGAATTGATGCTTTTTCAACTATGGTGTTGGAGAAGATCTTGAGAGTCCCTTGGACTGCAAGGGGATTCAACCAGTTCATCCTAAAGGAAATCAGTCCTGAATATTCATTGGAAGGACTGATGCTGTAGCTGAAACTTTAATATTTTGGTCACCTGATGCAAAGAACTGACTCTTTAGAAAAGACCCTGATCCTGAGAAAGATTGAAGGCAAGAGAAGAAGGGGACGACAGAGGATGAGACGGTTGGATGGCATCACTGACCTGATGGACACAATTTTGAGCAAGCGCCAAAAGTTGATGATGGACAGGGAGGCCTGGCATGCTGCAGTCCTTGGAGTCACAAAGTTGGACACAACTAAGCAATTGAACTGAAGAATGCACAACTGTGCACACATACACAAAAGCACCTGTCCATAGCAAAGCTAAGATGGTTTTAGGAAAGAAAATATTTGGCTCTATATTATATAAATACAGAATTTCCAGAAAATGTGAACTTAATAAAATCAGATGAGTTTTCTTTAAAATAAGAATATATATATTTTTAGAAGAAATATTTTTATCATTTAATGAATCTGTAGTTTGGTATTACTTATTTCTTCTTAATTTCTCCAATTATGCAAAGGTTTGCAGAAATAATTAAATCTTCTCAGAGCAGTTAATTTATTGATGCATTTTTTGTTGATTGAGTAATGTTTATTTTTCTTGGTATACCATAAACTCATGGAATCAAGGTTCATAAATAATTATTTTCATTATTTAATCTCTAGAGCCCAGACTTTATGAGAGAGTATGTATCAATGAATATTTATTTAATAAAATTTTTTCTATAGAATGAGATTTCAATATTATTAAGGTCTTCCATTTTCTGAAAGTTATAGATAGAAAAACATCTATTAAAAAACTGGTGAAATTTGTTTTATGCCAAGTGACAAAGAAACTTAGAGATTAATATTCTGTAGCATCTCCTGGATGATGTTCAGCAAACACATGGCCATAAAGATGAGGGAAAAAGTCCTTATTTAAGTTCCAAATTAAAAACTTCAAAATGATTCACTGGATGTCACAGGTGGTCATCAAAGGAAAAGATATCTAAGATCCCTAAGACTCTATGGCATTAGAAACCAGTTCAGTTTTTAGTACATTCTGTTATTAAAAAAAAAAAAAAGAAGAAGGAAGTAGCTACTTCAGATAACTATGATTTTTACTGCTATAATACCTCTATACTAAAATATTTTATATTGATAAAAAATATCAGGGGATGTTAGGTTTATAATGCCTTTTAAAGGATGCTATAATTTATAAGTCAGACATAGAAAACTATGGATCAATACATTTCCAATTATATTTTTAAAATATGCTTTGTTTTTAACCTAGTGACATAAAATAAATCCTTCAAAATGCCCATATTCAAAGAGGTTACCCTATAGACAGGAAATGACAGTGGCAAAAAGACATGCCCACATGATGTGATTGCACTGTTAACAATGATGTTTTTCATTTTGAAGCAACATTGCCAAAGCAAGGTCTTGTCCAAATTAAAGGTAATCTATTGAGAGGAAGAAATCAGAGGAAGAAAATAACCTAGATATTTTTAAATGGAATAATTTTTTTTGATACAAGTTAAGTTCCCCAAATGTGTTCTCACCTGTTATAATATTTAAATACCTCACATCTTTCCAGGATCTAAGTAGTGTTTAATAATGTCAAAGCAGTCAAGGCAAATAGTTCAAGTGAAAGAAGAATCTTAGTTCTGCTTGGTAATACATCTGGCCCATTAAATTTTACACAACTCTTTTTTTTTTTTAACTATTGTCCTATAATTAAATTTGAAAAAATTTCTTTACTGAATTTGTACACAATTATAAATGACAAATGCACACAAATATGCATAGATATATGTAGTAAAATAATAAAGAATACACATAAAATTAAACAGAGGTAGAGCACATACCGTTTTATTTGCCAGATCATAAAAAGAAGGAAATTCAAAACAGGAAAAAAAATATTAAAGTGTTCATGTTGAATAGAAGTTAATGAGATGTTGTGCTTAATTTTAAAATATATAAAATAAGTGATTTAATTATGAACAAGCTGCAGAAGGTTTTACTATTCTGATCATGATGATAAATCACTGATATGAGATGTATCATGTTAATGTTTACCATCTTGTGATAATCACTTATGATATAGTATATACATGCTGCTGCTGCTAAGTTGCTTCAGTCGTGTCCGACTCTGTGCGATCCCATGGACTGCAGCCTACCAAGCTCCTCCATCCATGGGATTTTCCAGGCAAGAGTACTGGAGTGGGGTGCCATTGCCTTCTCTGATAGTATATACATAGGTCTAATAATCTCAGTTCAACAGCTAAACATGTTTCCAGGTTTCAGAGTGTCCATACTTGTGAAATGAGGATAATTCCTATCTGGTACAGTTTTGGTAGAGATTTGAGATATGTGTAAACTGGCCCATATGGTATATGGTACAGAGATGAATTATAATATGTAAAAATGAACAATGCATTATTTGTTAAATGTGGCTCACTCAAAATTGAATATCATTTAACTTAATTCAGATGACCATTATATTTACTATGGAGGGCAGGAATCCCTTAGAAGATATGGAGTAGCCCTCATAATCACCAAAGAGTCTAAAATGCAATAATTGGGTACAATCTCAAAAACGTCAGAATGATCTCCGTTTCCAAGGCAACTTATTCAATATTACAGTAATCCAAATCTATGTCTCAACCATTAATGCCAAAAAAACTGAAATTGAATGGTTCTATGAAAAAGACCTAGAACTAACATCCAAAAAAGATGTACTTTTCACAAGGGACCAGAATGCAAAATAGGAAGTCAAGAGATACCTGGAGTAACAGGCAAGTTTGGTCTCAGAGTAAAAAACAGGGAAAAGGCTAAGAGAACTTGCCTAAAGAATGCACTGGCATAGAAAACATCTGTCAGGAGCCGCGTTAGGCATTACTGACAAAATGGAGACATGGCCCCAACCCCCTCTCCTGATCTCATAGGTACAGCCTCGGGATGAAGAAGTTAGGCCTTGTGATTCTGACTTGTTCTTTCCTTTCTTCGGCTGAGTTGGCTGGAAAGACTGTTAAGGTGCTGGAGAAAAGCATGAGAAAGAACAAAGCCTTCTACACTTGTGCCCAGAAAATAATCTATAAAATAACCATTGACATTTTTTCAAGGATCTTTACAAAGAATGTTCCAGTATAAGTACATAGGCTGCAGCTTGAGGCCATGGGAAGGATTATTATCTGAGACCTGTTAGTGAGGAAAATATTTATGGCAAAAGAGGATTACTGAGTTTAGGGTTTAGGAATAATTAAGAATAGCTAGAAGCCTTTTTAGGAGATAATGATCTAAAGATGCTAGGGGCAGACAGGATTTAGAAAGACAAGAAATAAACTGAGGAATGTAATTTGAGTTACAGTGTAATCACAAGTTCAGTTCAGTTTAGTCGCGCAGTCTTGTCCAACTCTTTGCGACCCATGAATCGCAGCACGCCAGGCCTCCGTGTCTATCACCAACTCCCGGAGTTCACCCAGACCCTCACCCATGCAGTCAGTGATGCCATCGAGCCATCTCATCCTCGGTCGTCCCCTTCTCCTCCTGCCCCCAATCCTTCCCAGCATCAGAGTCTTTTCCAATGAGTCAACTCTTCGTACAAGGTGGCCAAAGTACTGGAGCTTCAGCTTCAGCATCATTCCTTCCAAAGAAATCCCAGGGCTGATCTCCTTCAGAATAAACTGGTTGGATCTCCTTGCAGTCCAAGGAACTCCCAAGAGTCTTCTCCAACACCACAGTTCACAAGCATCAATTCTTCAGCACTCAGCATTCTTCACAGTCCAACTCTCACATCCATACATGACTACTGGAAAAACCATAGCCTTGACTAGACGGACCTTAGTCAGCAAAGTAATATCTCTGCTTTAGAGTTCACTCAGACTCACGTCCATTGAGTCCGTGATGCCATCCAGCCATCTCATCCTCGGTCGTCCCTTTCTCCTCCTGCCCCCAATCCCTCCCAGCATCAGGGTCTTTTCCAGTGAGTCAACTCTTCGCATGAGGTGGCCAAAGTACTGGAGCTTCAGCTTCAGCATCATTCCTTCCAAAGAAATCCCAGGGTTGATCTCCTTCAGAATGGACTGGTTGGATCTCCTTGCAGTCCAAGGCACTCTCAAGAGTCTTCTCCAACATCACAGTTCAAAAGCATCAATTCTTCGGCGCTCAGCCTTCTTCACAGTCCAACTCTCACATCCATACATGACTACTGGAAAAACCATAGCCTTGACTAGACGGACCTTAGTCAGCAAAGTAATGTCTCTGCTTTTGAATATGCTGTCTAGGTTGGTCATAACTTTTCTTCCAAGGAATAAGCGTCTTTTAATTTCACGGCTGCAGTCACCATCTGCAGTGATTTTGGAGCCTAGCATAAGT
The DNA here is from genome assembly GCA_006408695.1 of Aepyceros melampus. Classification (NCBI taxonomy): domain Eukaryota; kingdom Metazoa; phylum Chordata; class Mammalia; order Artiodactyla; family Bovidae; genus Aepyceros; species Aepyceros melampus. Next base: position 104,967 of record SJXQ01009374.1, read on the forward strand.
TAATTTCTCATTTTGAATTTACCACAGTTTCCCCAGTACTATGAACAACTTAGTTCTTACTCAGATCTTGATTTCTAATTCCATTCTAAATGTAAATAGGACTCAGGAGAAATGGCTACTACAAGACTGGGTAGAGAAATACAAGATGAACCTGCAATATCTTAGTGTTCCAGAAAGTAAATTAATCAGAAATTACAGTGACTTGCTTAAAAGAAACAGGAGCCAACTCAAAGTGACTCCCAATTGTCAAACCTGGGAAATTTTGAGTAACAGAATATATAATGATATTAATTTGTCATTAATGAGACACAGTGGCATCCTATATGAGACATAAAAAAGGATATGTATCACTTTTGCAGTAGTCTTGCCAAAAAATGCATAACCTAAATGTAAGCATGAGGAAAGAAATTAGACAAAGGTAAATTTAAAAACATTTTATGACCAGTATTTATGAAAACTATTCTGTTCATTAAAACAAACAAGGAAGAATGGACTTCGGGAATGGTTTCAGAAAATGAACACAGAGGTTGACACTCTCCATTTGTTCCTATTTTTATTCCATATTTTCCGTAATCATCATCAGCTGCTATGGTGCCTATCCAGACCCAAGCAAAATGTTGGATAAGTTGTACCATGGCCTCCGACTGGATCTTATCACTGGCCACTGTGTGAAGATAAGATGGAAACTGGTATTTGTCACTAAGAAGTGAGCTGGTAGAGGCATAGCCCACCTAGGATTGAAAGTGTTCATGCAGTTATTAGCAAGTAATAGCCAAACCTCAAATTACATCATCTCTTAGTATTTGTATTGGAGAAGGAGGGAACTTAACAGTTCTCTCTTTATTCTCATGCCCTTTCAAAGATAAAAGGACGTCTGCTCCTCTCCTTGTTTCAAGCAGGGTGGGGACTGTTAGAGGGAGAATTTTGGGCCCCTTTTCCCACCTCGCCCCAAGGAAGTTGGGGGACTAATTATTAAGGTGATGACATCCAATGGGCTACTTTTCCAACTTGGGGTCACACCACTGAAAGGAAGGTCTTCAACCCTTTCATCTATGTTTTCTTGAGACTAGGTGTGTGATTCAAGTTATCCAGGCTCTTGCTCTGATCTAACTCCTCATCTGTACAGATGATGGAATAAGCAGGCTCACAGTCTGTTTGGCAGGTGCATTTCTCTCTCCCTCCCTCCTTCCGTCCACCCCTCTCCCTTCCTTTGTTCTCTCTCTTTCTCTCTCTCTCCATCATCACTGGTTTCCCTCTTTTTCTCTTCTTCTCTTTCCTGCTTTCTCTCTGACAAGATTTCTAGGTATGTAATTCCCAAGACTTAGATTTAGAAAGATGGTAGAAAGCTTCACTTCAACCTCAAGTTTAAGTCTTATTGTCCAACAAACTTACTAGAAGCCCTCATTTGATAGCCACTTGCCTAGATAAATGAAGTATTTTTCTATTTTTGTCAGTGGCCCTTGTGTGACTTTTCCATCAGTGAGAATTTAAGAATGAATGTAGAGTAGCCAGTGCCATGAATTTCTGACACTCTTATATCCTTTCATACATACATACCTTCCCCTCGACCTCAGCAACTAGGCAGTTAAGAAGATATGTCACATCACCTCCCATATTACTGCATCACCTCCAATAAGACCTCCTAAAATTACATAGCTCCATGATGACCAATTCTTTCATAAGTGACAGATTATTCCTATTTTTCTCTTTATGCTTTGTCCTAACCTTAGGGAAAACTACTAGACCATTCAGGTATGACCTAAATCAAATCCCCTATGATTATATAAAGGAAGTAACAAATAGATCAAGGAATGAGATCTGATAGACAGAGTGCCTGAAGAATTATGGACAGAGTTCATGACATTATCCAGGAGGCAGGGATCAATATGTCTCCCAAGAAAAAAATAGCAAAATGGCAAAATGGTTGTCTGATGAGGCCTTACAAATAGCGATGAAAAGAAGAGAAGCAAAAGGCAAAGGAGAAAAGGAAAGATACACCCATTTGAATGCAGAGTTCCACAGAATAGCAAGGAAAGATAAGTAAGCCTTCCTCAGTGATCAATGCAAAGAAATAGAGGAAAACAGTAGGATGGGAAAGACTAGAGATCTCTTCAAGAAAATTAAAGATACCAAGGGAATATTTCATGCAAAGATGGGCTCAATAAAGGACAGAAATGGTATGGGCCTAACAGAAGAAAAAGAATATTAAGAAGAGGTGGCAAGAATACACAGAACTATACAAAAAAGATCTTCATGACCCAGATAACCACGATGGTGTGATCACTCACCTAGAGCCAGACATCCTGGAATGCGAAGTCAAGTGGGCCTTAGGAAGCATCACTACAAACAAAGCTAGTGGAAGTGACAGAATTCCAGTTTGAGCTATTTCAAATCCTAAAAGATGATGCTGTGAAAGTGCTGCACTCAATATGCCAGCAAATTTAGAAAACTCAGCAGTGGCCACAGGGCTGGAAAAGGTCAGGTTTCATTCCAATTCCAAAGAAAGACAATGCCAAAGAATGTTCAAACTACTGCACAAGTGCACTCATCTCACACACTACAACAGAGAAAGTAATGGCAACCCACTCCAGTATTCTTGCCTGGAAAATCCCATGGACGGAGGAGCCTAGTAGGCTGCAGTCCGTGGGGTTGCCAAGAGTCGGACACGACTGAGCGACTTCACTTTCACTTTTCACTTTCATGCATTGGAGAAGGAAATGGCAACCCACTCCAGTGTTCTTGCCTGGAGAATCCCAGGGACGAGGGACCCTGGTGGGCTGCCGTCTATGGGGTCGCACAGGGTTAGACACAACTGAAGCGACTTAGCAGCAGCAGCACACACTAGCAAAGTAATGCTCAAAATTCTCCAAGCCAGGCTTAAACATTATGTGAAACTTGAACTTCCAGATGTTCAAGCTGAATTTAGAAAAGGCAGAGGAACCAGAGATCAAATTGCCAACATCCATTGGATCATCGAAAAAGCAAGAGAGTTCCAGAGAAACATCTACCTCTGCTTTATTGACTATGCCAAAGCCTTTGACTGTGTGAATCACAACAAACTGTGGAAAATTCTGAAAGAGATGGGAATACCAGACCACCTGACCTGCCTCCTGAGAAATCTGTATGCAGGTCAAGAAGCAACAGTTAGAACTGGACATGGAACAACAAACTGGTTCCAAATTGGGAAAGGAGTACATCACGGTTGTATATTGTCACTCTGCTTATTTAACTTATATGCAGAGTACATCATGAGAAATACTGGACTGGATGAAGCATAAACTAGAATTAAGATTGCTAAGAGAAATATCAATAACTTCAGATATGCAGATGACACTACACTTATGGCAGAAAATGAAGAACTAAAGAGCCTCTTGATGAAAGTGAAAGAAGAGAGTGAAAAAGTTGGCTTAAAGCTCAACATTCAGAAAACTAAGATCACTTCATGGCAAATAGATGGGGAAACAGTAGCTGACTTTAATTTTTTGGGCTCCAAAATCACTGCAGATAGTGACTGCAGCCATGATATTAGAAGATGCTTGCTCCTTGGAAGAAAAGTTATGACCAACTAGACAGCATATTAAAAGCAGAGACATTACTTTGCCAATAAAGGTCCATCTTAGTTTTTCCAGTAGTCACGTATGGATGTGAGAGTTGGACTATAAAGAAAGCTGAGTGCTAAAGAATTGATGTTTTTGAACTGTGGTGTTGAAGAAGACTCTTGAGAGTCCCATGGACTGCAAGGAGATCCAACCAGTCCATCCTAAAGGAAATCAGTCCTGAATATTCATTGGAAGGACTGATGCTGAAGCTGAAACTCCAATATTTTGGCCACCTGATGTGAAGAGCTGACTCATTTGAAAAGACCCCTATGCTGGGAAACATTGAAGGCAAGAGGAGAAGGGGATAACAGCGGATGAGATGGTTGGATGGTATCAGTGACTCAATGGACATGAGTTTGAGCAAACTCCGGGAATTGGTGAATAACAGGGACACCTGGTGTGCTGCAGTCCATGGGGTTGCAAAGAGTTGGACATGACTGAGTGTCTGAACTGACTGACTGACTGAGCCTTATTCCATTTTGGCTAAAGTTTACATTCTTCTTTGCAATCTCACAAACACCAACATCATGGGAGCCATATGTAGGGAAGAATCTCATTTTGGAAGCGGAGACACCTGATTTCAAATTCCAGCTACATAATCGAGTTACTAAAACCTTCTGAACCTAAGTTTCCCCATGAGTGAAATCAGGGTTATGACATCTGTATCCTAAGGTTACTCAGTACATTAAATGATACAATGCATGTGAAAGTATTTATTGTGTACAAGACTTCTTTTACCTTCTTTGCAGATTTACTACAAGATTTAAAGGAGAAGCTCTCTCTAGAGGTTTCTAGAAGGGGCATGGACCACAGTCGGGATTTGCTGGAAGGCAGAGCTCACAGCAGCACAGTCTGTCTGAGCTGCATGAAGCCCACATTGAAGATGTCACCTCTGTCACCTGACCTCTCTTCTTGGTTCTATTTCTCACTCTCATCCTGTTCCTCCCACATCTATATTTGCAGCTTTATTAGACACACTATGTAAATGCTACTTTTAAAAATTATTTAACATCTCCCATTATTTCAGTAACACAAATAAGCCTAATCAGCCTTCACATTACTAAGTCCTGACTTGATACTTTGGTGAACCATCCCTGAAAATAAACACAGAGCTTTATTTTTATTTTCTTAATTATCCATTCTTTCTAATATTAATAGCATCTATTCTTAGGCTGAAATATGTCACTGGCCCCTGAATTAAAAATAATCTATAAATTAGAATACCAACACTCTCTTTTGTGAAATTCCCAAGTGCTTTTCAGTGTGTTAGTGTTTGAACAAAAAATGTCATGATTAAGTATTAATATGATTAATAAGTATTAATACAGGCCAGAACCAAAATAAGTTTCTTATACCATCTATCAATCAACCAAGTATTTCTCCATCACCTACTCTACTTCACCTAGTGCTTCAGAGAGTACTGCTTAGTGAGATGTCAACATAAAACTCACTGGGTCACAATCTCAAGCTCAAAATTAAGGCAGGATCCTAAGGGATGTAGAAGAGTCTGAAGTCCCCAGTCATAGTTGCTGAGGGCAGACTGAATATCAGTATTACCACCAGCCTCTTTGTCTGCAACTTATCCCAGCCTCACCTGATCACCTTACTTATTCTTTGCTGCAGTTTCACATAACTTGTTTCTTTATAAAATTGTACCTAGAACAATATTCTGAAATACCTGAGGAAAGTAATACAACCCTAGAACTCTTGAAGTAGCAACCGACAAGAATGATCCACCTGCTCCACCAATTCCTGCCAGCATTGCCCCAGTGCTGTTTCTAAACTTGGGTTTGTTTTCTTCCTGCCCTGTAAGGAATACCAGTGCTGCTTCCACGGATTTGGAGACAGTGTAACAGGTATCAAAGACCTGATAGCCCAAAGTGATGTTGGGCAAAATATCTTTCCTCTCGTTAATCTCCTTGATGGTGTGGATCATGGTTTTCATCCAGCGGAATCCCTGGAAGTTGAACCTGAAAAAGAAACATCTTTTGTTAGGCTCAGTCAATGAGTGGATCTGTGGAGGAGAAACAGCTTTTAGCTGGGATGGGTGCTGGAGCTTTTTGCCAAAACGTTAGTGGGCACCTGCCTTGTCTGAGCATGGTAATATTTCATGAAAAGATATTGCAAATGTAAAGGGTTCAAGTATGAATCATATTCATCATTGATTGGCTTGAGCTGGGAAGCATCTTTTTGGACACTTGGTTATCTCTTTTCACAAAAATATATTCTTCTATTCTCAATTCTCACCACCACACAGAACACCCAGTAATCCCTCAATACATTTTTGCACATTTATTGGAAGACCCTGGTACCATATGAGTCTATTTCCCTCCTCCTTATCTCCCTATAATTTTCTCTGGTTTTCTTCTGGATGTTAATTATAATAGCAAAATTTTTGTAAATACATGAAAATACTTATGATAGACCTACATATAAGCAATACATAAAATTTATATATACTATATATGACTCCAATAGATCACTTTTCCTGTCGTGATTTGATTGTTAACGTCGATTTTTTAACTGAGGATGTCTGTTTTCTATCATTTTTACATTTAACATGAATGAAATGCCTCCTCCTTTCCATTCCCTAACCATAAAAAAATTATTTCTCTGGTAATCTATCACACCATCATCTCCATTAAAAATAACTATTCTATTTCCAACTCTTTCTTTTTTCTAAGTTTTAACCAAACTTTAACCTATCTGAAAGCAAGGACCTCCAGAATGGTTTTTCTTAATGTCCTCTGTAGCTATATTACCTAACTCTGTATCTTCTACTCAATAAATTTTTTTGAATTAAATATCTAATAGCAAATAGCTCTGTTGGCAAATTAGATTTTTTCCCTCCATATTTCTTTAACTGAAATTTCTAGTTTAGTTTAGCTTTGCCTTTCATTCAATACATAGTTATTGGGTTCCACTGGTGCTAGATAGTATAAATGCAACAGTGACAAAGATAGACACTTCAGTGTCTAGGCAAAGAAACAGGAAATGGCCAATCAATGCACAAAATGATAATCATTCCAACAGGGATAGACATAGGGACCGGAGGTAAAGAGGCTGGGGCACCTAACCGGAGGCCTTAACAGCCAAGCTGATGCCTGAAGGATGACATAAGAGCAGGGGATGGATGCTGCAGGCAGAGGGAACAGTAAGTGTGGAGGCATGGTAACAAGAGGACACATTTTAGGAATGGGAAGATCAGGACACTCGGCAGACAGGGTAGGAATAGGTATGGCACAGGAAGTGGAGACTATCATCCTAAGACAACTGGCTTCTAAATTTACACAGATGGCTATATACACTGGCATACACATTTTTGAAATAAATATAGCAATATCTTTTCTAAGGTAAGAGAGTAAGACATTTCAAGAGCTAGAAAAATGTTCACCTGCTTTGAATAAAAAATTCTACCCCAGAGAATTTATCTGAAGAGATTGTTTTTCCCAAAGGGAAAAACTAGATAGATATGTTCCAAATTGTTAATTTTAGAATTATTTATGATATTTAAAAATTGGAAAGAATTAACGTGCCCAGCAATAATAAATTATGGTACATTGACTTGAAGGGAACATCTTGCATTGTTAAAAATCTATAATTAGAGAAATTACACTGCAGCATGCATGTAATATTAGGTAAAACAGTCTGTATGCAAAGTTGTTTCTATATTATAATTAAAACTATATATAAATGATGTGAATGTTTGGATAACTATCAATAAGAAAAATTTAAATGAGTGCAGGGTAATTAATGAAAGGGTGGGATTTGGGATAATTTTTCTTTCATTGGTGATTTCCATTATGATACTCACAGTATCATTATACAATGTATACCTTTTGTTCCCCAGAAAATTTCTCTAAATCCTAGCTTTGTTTAGATCAACCAAAACAATAAATTAAAATACTCCTTTCTTCCTTCCATTTCATTGTCTTTATCTTCTCTAAACAACATTTCCAAAATAACATAAAAGCCTTCCTCTTCTGTGCAGTTGGACACGACTCAGTGACTTCACTTTCACTTTTCACTTTCATGCATTGGAGAAGGAAATGGCAACCCACTCCAGTGTTCTGCCTGGAGAATCCCAGGGACGATGGAGCTTGGTGGGCTGCCGTCTATGGGGTCGCACAGAGTCGGACACGACTGAAGCGATTTAGCAGCAGCAGCTTCTGTGCAGTTTAACTGATGGCCAACCAAAACTAGCATCCTGTTAAAATTGTGAGTTTCAGAGTAAGACTTTTCCAAACTCCAACTAGCATATCTAGATCAGATATAGGTAAACAATGTTGCCAAAATGAAATTATTATCTGATTAGGCCCATCCTGGCTCCTGAATATCACCTATCCAGGCCTCCCATGAGGGCTTTCTCATTGAGAGGGAAAGCTGCATCTCATGGAGGAATATCAAGAGGTTTGGAGAATATTGGAATTGGGTACAGATATATAGAAACTGTTATTGATTATCAGTGAAAATTGTATAGCTCTAATTTTTAAGAAAGTATATCCAAAAATATAAATATGGAATGTAAATAGGATATTTTATAATATCCAATAATATGTTTAATAATATCCAATATATAGGTATGTTATGGCATAAAGATGAGCAATTTGGGTTTCAATCAACAGGCTGAGAGACAAGCAGAATCCTCACAATGAAGCCTTATATTTCTGATCTACATTCAGGGCAAAGAACTAAATTTTTAGATACCCAAACCACGTGAAACAAGTTTCATACAAAATATGAAGAATCAGAATGTCAGAAGACTTCTTAGCAGCAACAATGAAAGTCAGAAGATGCTGAAGTAACCCTTTCAGCTTTTTGGCACTGTGTATTCTCATTTCAGGAGCCTTTAGTCTAGTAACAATTTTAAAGTAAGCTGCAACACTGCACAATTCTACATCAGTGCTTCTCAGACTCAATGTGTGCATGAATCATCACGAGGTCTTGTCAAAATGTGGAATCTGATTCAGCAGATGTGGGATGCAGCTTGAGATGCTACATTTTTAACAAGCTCTTAGGTGATGCTGATGCTCCACAGACCATCCTCTCAGGAGCAGTGTTCTATATCATGCAAAATCTGTCTATTTTCTTTCCGTTTCTAAGCAATCCTGATAAGTCTACCTTGGAGAAATGGAGGCAGAGAAACAGTAAGTACCTATCTTGAGTCAAATAAATAGTGTCAAGAGTCAGGGCTGGCATCATGGCTCCATTCCAGACTCTCACACTCCCACCACTCCTTCACCCCACTTCCTACATCTGATGTAAAAAGAATACAAAAACAATGGCTTACCCTTCATATTTTGCTGATACTGGCTCCAAAATAGACTTATTTGCTGGGATGGTCCTGGAACAGATAGGAAACAGTCCTCCGATAACAAGTGAATGGTTTTTTGGCATCTACATATCCATTCAATCAAACTTGCCCAGCAGCCGACAGGTCTGTTCTTCTTCCTCCTCTTCTTCACCTTCGATGCCCAATTTAGCCCATAAAAAAGCAAGCAATCCTAGAACCAGACATTTCTCTCCACTAACCATTGAGTTTGGGAGAAATGACCACGGTTAAAAGTTTTAACGAGGTGCCTTGCTAAAGTGTTCCCAGTGAGTGTGTGCGGGCCCCTCCCCAGTGGACTCAGTTTGCCACTGCTTGTGACTTAATTGTCGTGCCTCAATCAATCACATAGCCTCACACTCACCTGCAATTTGTGGACCTGCACTAGGAGCTGAGTAAATCCTCTTGAAAGGAGCCTCATAAAAATCTTTTATGCTTAGCAGTAATATATAATGACATAATAGTGGCTTTTGAGATTCAAATATAATCACTCTGTAGAAATTGTCCCTTTCTTGTTTATCAGCCTCATTCATTCTCACTTCAGCCAGGTTTCTGGGAGCTGCCCTTGCTCCCAAAGTAAAAAAAGGCATTCTGCTTCATTATGAAGTAAAAACAACAACAACAGGAGACATCAGGCCACACTCTATAGAAAAAAATGGTATAGAAAAAAATGAATGGAAAACCATGGAAGCGTTGGACTAGAAGACATCAGTTTGAATCTGTGTTCTGCCACTTCTGTTAGTGTGATGGTGGGAAAGTCACTTCACTTCTATGCCTCAAGGGCCTTTGAGTCACTAGGATGATGATAAGTTACCCTAGAAAAAATCTGTAAAGCCTATTAAGAGTTCAAGGAATATTTTTCATGTGCATCATTTTCTTTAATCTTCTCTTCAAGGTGAAGTGTTGCCCTCAGCTTACTTTACTGACTTTGTCACTGGTTCAGGGAAAAATCTCTGAGAATTTCTGGATTCTTGCCTGATAATCCTCTCTCGTGACTTTTTGCTTGGCCCCTCTCAGAGACATCTTTCAATCTCTTTCTCTAGGTCAGTTCACCATAGATCTCCAGTCTGCTTCTTTGTCCCTTCTCAAACATCTCCCCTGGGAGTATAAATTTATAAGAATATTTTCAGGATTCAGTCCAGTCATATGTATCAGGTATTCTTTGGAACTCTGCATTCAGATGCTTATATATTTCCTTTTCTCCTTTGCTTTTTGCTTCTCTTCTTTTCACAGCTATTTGTAAGGCCTCCCCAGACAGCCATTTTGCCTTTTTGCATTTCTTTTCCATGGGGATGGTCTTGATCCCTATCTCCTGTACAATGTCACGAACCTCATTTCATAATTCATCAGGCACTCTGTCTATCAGATCTAGACCCTTAAATCTATTTCTCACTTCCACTGTATAATCATAAGGGATTTGATTTAGGTCATACCTGAATGGTCTAGTGGTGTTGCCCACTTTCTTCAATTTAAGTCTGAATTTGGCAATCAGGAGTTCATGATCTGAGCCACAGTCAGCTCCCAGTCTTGTCTTTGTTGACTGTATAGAGCTTCTCCATCTTTCGCTGCAAAGAATATAATCAATCTGATTTTGGTGTTGACCATCTGGTGATGTCCATGT
>SJXQ01009374.1:120901-142016 GCA_006408695.1 Aepyceros melampus
TTTTTTGTACAGTTCTTCTGTGTATTCTTGCCACCTCTTCTTAATATCTTCTGCTTCTGTTAGGTCCAGACCATTTCTGTCCTTTATCGAGCCCATCTTTGCATGAAATGTTCCCTTGGTATCTCTAATTTTCTTGAAGAGATCTCTAGTCTTTCCCATTCTGTTCTTTTCCTCTATTTCTTTGCATTGATCTCTGAAGAAGACTTTCTTATCTCTCCTTGCTATTCTTTGGAACTCTGCATTCAGATGCTTATATCTTTCTTTTCTCTTTTGCTTTTCACTTCTCTTCTTTTCACAGCTATTTGTAAGGCCTCTCCAGATAGCCATTTTGCTTTGTTGCATTTCTTTTCCATAAGGATGTTCTTGATCACTGACTCCTATACAATGTCATGAACCTCATTCCATAGTTCATCAGGCACTCTATCTATCAGATCTAGCCCCTTAAATTTATTTCTCACTTCCACTGTATAATCAGAAGGGATTTAATTTAGGTCATACTTGAATGGTCTAGCAGTTTACCCTACTTTCTTCAATTTAAGTCTGAATTTGGCAATGAGGAGTTCATGATGTGAGCCACAGTCAGCTCCCAGTCTTGTTTTTGTTGACTGTATAGAGCTTCTCCATCTTTGGCTGCAAAGAATATAATCAACCTGATTTTGGTGTTGACCATCTGGTGATGTCCATGTGTAGAGTCTTCTCTTGTGTTGTTGGAAGAGGGTGTTTGCTATGACCAGTTAATTCTCTTGGCAAAACTCTATTAGCCTTTAATTTGCCTCTTACTCCAGGTGTTTCTTGACTTCCTACTTTTGCATTCCAGTCCCCTATAATGAAAAGGACATTTCTGTTTTGGGTATTAGTTCTAAAAGGTCTCGTAGGTCTTCATAGAACTGTTCAACTTCAGCTTCTTCAGTGTTACTGGTTGGGACATAGGCTTGGATTACTGTGATATTGACTCATTTGCCTTGGAAACAAACAGAGATCATTCTGTCGTTTTTGAGATTGCATCCAAGTACTGCATTTTGGACTTTTTTGTTGACCATGATGGCTACTCCATTTCTTCTAAGGGATTCCTGCCCCCAGTAGTAGATGTAATGGCCATCTGAGTTAAATTCAACCATTCCAGTCCATTAGTTCAGTCCATTTAGTCCATTAGTTCGCTGATTCTTAGAATGTTGACGTTCACTCTTGCCATCTCCTGTTTGACCACTTCCAATTTGCCTTGATTCATGGACCTAACATTCCAGGTTCCTATGTAATATTGCTCTTTACAGCATTGGACCTTGTTCTATCACCAGTCACATCCTTAACTAGGTATTGTTTTTGCTTTGACTCCATCCCTTCTTTTTTTCTGGAATTAATTCTCCACTGATCTCCAGTAGCATATTGGGCATCTAGTGACCTGGGAAGTTCGTCTTTCAGCATCCTATCATTTTGCCTTTTCATACTGTTCATGGGGTTCTCAAGGCAAGAATACTGAAGTGGTTTGCCATTCCCTTCTCCAGTGGACCACATTCTGTCAGACAAGTCATATGTACTGCTAATACTACTGCGGTTAGTTGCCTACATTCATTATGGAAAAAATGTCAAGTTTCAAATGGAAGTTGGTGAAAATAAAATTTTTTAGCATCCATATACATAGACATTCCAAATTATATACATGATGCTTTATAAATCCATGAATCCCAGTTTTAATACTCCTAGACTCCTCTAGAGGGAACATTTCAGGCTACCTTAGGCCTTCAGATGAAGATGACCATATTGATATGGTAAAGCCTGAACTCCCAAAACCGAAACCAAAATTCAGTCCCTCAGCGTGAGACCTCAGACAGAGCTCCAAGACTGAAATGCAGGTTGAACTGCCAAATTGAACTGCTACAGTATAAATGCAGAGTGTATTTCCAGATGAAAATTTTCAGTCAAGGACCCTAACAGGATTCCAAGAAAGCCCACCAGGCAGAAATTCCCAGTTAAGGTCATCACAATGAGATACCTTTGGCATGACTCCTTAGGCTAAAATATCCCAGACTGAGCTCCCAGTATCTGAGCCTCCCAAAGCCAGCCAGACTCAGCCACTCAGACTGAGCCCTGAGCCTGGGACTCACTTGGTGAGAGGCTCAGTCATATCTTAGACCACAAATCAGGCTCCCATATTGAATCCTTAGGTGTCTCAAGACTGAACTGTCAACATTTAAACCCTCAAAGTCAGGTTCTCCATAATGAGCCTCTAGGCAGAGCCATAGAACTAAGACCTCAAACTTAGCTCCTTGAAGGAGAATAGGGGTGATACCTTGGAAGTGGGCTCAGATGAGTTCCCAGAAGGACTCACACACTGAGGCCACAGATATCCTCCCACCAAAAGTACAAACTAATCCCATGTTCTGAAATAGATTCCCTCAGACTGAAAACCTAACGTCCCCAATAACATGCCCAGAATGAGCCCTAGAGAGAATCCTCAGAGAGAACAACCAGTATGCGCCCCATGAAAGCTATGAGGATGCATCTTGTAGACTTTGAACTTCAGGAAGCATAATTGATCAAGAGCCCCAGCTGCTGTGTTCTTAAATCCATCCTCTCATTTGTGCAGACACCATATTTCCCATGAGCTACTCTCAGCCAATGACTGAGTGTGGCAGAGATTCTTTGGTGACTGGTTCAAGGAATCCCAGACAGTCTTGCCAAATCTCCCATACGTTGCACGGCACTCTAGAGCTCTTTCACTCAACCTTCCCTCCTCTTCTTAGTCTGAGTCAGACTGCATTATGTTCCAGTGACTTTTCTCTCATGGGCATTCCCCCTGATAAAAGTGTGCCCACTTTTGTGACCCTAACTCCATCTTAGTGTCTGCTTCTCAGAACTAACACAAGCTCCAAGGAATGAGACAGTGAAGTTAATTGCTTCAGACTGAGTTGTCAATGTTTATGACCCATACTCCCATTTTCAGAGTGAGCCTATACATTGAGATCAGGAGCCAGCATGCTCCCAGATGAACTTCCAAGGTCTCAGTCTCAGACTAACAGCTGAGTCTGGGTCAGTTCTCACAGGCTTGTATGGAAGAGGGAGTGAGCCTGGTGGACCCCCAAAGGCTGCCGGATGAAAGTCTCACTCTGAAAACTTTAAGCTTAGGTTCACAGAACTACCTGCCAAAACTGAGCCCCCAGTCTAACTGCTGCTGAATGGGCTTCTCTTAAGACCCCCGCTGAGGAAGCTCCCACACTGAGCCCCCAGACAGCTACCAATGTCTGAGCTGTCATGACATGATCCAAAAATGAATTCCTAGACAAATATCCTGAGAGGGAGTCCTAACACTCCAGACTGAGAACCCTACACGACTCCCGAAAATGATGACTGAAGGTTAATCCCCCAAATTGAGCCACTTTCCTTAGATTGAACCTCCAAACTCTGGGCCCACGAAACAAACCCAAAGCCCAGAATGAAACACCAGACTAGTAATACGGATCAGACAGATCCTGGACTGAGCCCTCAGGTAGAATCCCAACAATCAAGCTCCTAAACTGAACTCTGAACTCTCATGGTTTTTTTCTTTTTTTGCTCTGTAGTGTGGCATGCAGGATCTTAGTTCCCTGACCAGGGATTGAACTCGAGCCCCCCTGCAGTGGAAGTGTGGATTCTTAACCATTGGACTGCCAGAAAGCCCCTGAACTCTCATATTGAAATACTAATATGACTTCGAGCACCCTCAGACTAAGCCCCCTATTAAATGAACATCAAGAATGGGATTCTGTGGGCTGAATCTACCATACTGTCCAAGATTCAGAAATTGAACTGAATCCTTTAGAGTATGTTTGTAGACTGACGTCCCCCAACTGTGATCATGAAACTGATACCCCAGAATGAGCTTCCAATCATCTTGTCCTTAAGTTCATACCCTCAGAATCAGTACACAAAATTGTATTCACAGAACCAGGGATTCAAACTGAGAATCCCAGGATTCTTGCTACCTGTGTAGCGAGACTGCTAGCTTTACACTCCAACTTACATAGTCCCTTTCCTTCTTTGGAACAGAATCCATATTTTTAGCTGAGTGGGCATAAGCAAGCCCCACTAAAAGACATTTCCAAGTCTTCCTTGCAACGAGGTACAGCTATTTGATAAGTGATATATAGGCTTTGGCCAATGAGATCTGAACAGAAGAGAGGGGCAGTTCCTTGGGATTGCTTTTACTTGAAATAAATAAAGGCTTTTGTCATATTCAAACCATTCACATATGGTTCAAACCATTCATACATGGCTCAAACCATCCTTAGCATCTCCGATGAGATTCTGAACCCTCTAGAATGGGCTGATATCTGAACTACAGTGAGTCAGCACTCTCAACCTAAATTCTCATGTAAGAACCCAACAATGAATGATTCAGATAGAGCTCCTGATTGATCACTATTGTGAGATTGACCCTGGTACTAAGGTAGCAATGCTTGAGTCCCTAGACAGACAACCATAAGATAGGTGACTCAAACAGTTTCTGGGTCAAACCACCAAAATGATGCCTCCAGAACAAATATCTTGCCTAACCTTCCTGAAGAAGTTCCCTAGGCTGTGTACAAGAGATTTAGGTTTCAGAATAAAGTTTCAGACCCCCATATTGAGACCACACTGAACCCCCACCAAAACAAAACTCAGGGTACATCAGAGTAACATCAGAATAAACTGCTAGATGAAGTACCAGTCTCTCACATCCAGTGAGTGAAGTGAAAGTCTCTCAGTCGTATCTGACTCTTTGCAATCCTGTGGATTGTAGCACACCAGGCTCTGTCCATGGGGATTCTACAGGCCAGAATACTGGAGTGAGTAGCTTTTCTCTTATCCAGGGGATCTTCCCATCCCAGGGATAGAGCCCAGGTCTCCTGATTGCAGGCAGATTCTTTACCAACTGAGCCACCAGGAAAGCCCCATTTAACTATATATGCCTAGTAAACAGAGTAGAACAGCTGATGCCTCCAAATTGAATTCTTCAGAGTATAATTCCCAGATAGAGCTCTCTGAAATTGATCTGCCAAACTGAGGTCCCAAGTTTGAGTCTCTAGGGCTAAGACTCCATATTGATTTACATGCAATGGTAGCCCTAGGTGGTCCACTTGGGTTGCTCAGATTGAACCGAAATAAAAGTCTACAGAGTAACTGCATGGACTAGACTCCTGAACTGATTTTTTCACATTGAAATCTTCAGACTAAGCTCCTTTCCTGAACCTAACATTGTTGTTGTTGTTCAGTCACTCAGTCGTGTCCAACTCTTTGCAACCACATGGACTACAGCACGCCAGGATTCCCTGTCCTTCACTATCTCCCAGACTTTGCTAAAAATTCTGTCCATTAAGTCAGTGATGCCATTCAGCCATCTCATCCTCTGTTGCCCCTTCTTCTCCTGCCCTCAGTCTTTCCCAGAATCAGGGTCTTTTCCAATGAGTCATCAGCTGGCCAAAGTATTGGAGATTCAGCTTCAGCATCAGTCCTTCCAATGAATATGTAGAGCTGATTTCCTTTAGGATTGACTGGTTTCATCTCCTTGCAGTCCAAGGGACTCTCAACAGTTTTCTCCAACACCATAGTTCAAAAACATCAACGCTTCAGTGCTCAGCTTTCTTTATGGTCCAACTCTCACATCCATACATGACTACTGGAAAAACCATAGCTTTGACTAGACGGACCTTAGTTGGCAAAATAATGTCTTTGCTTTTTAATACACTGTCTAGGTTTGTCATAGCTTTTTTTCCAAGGAGCAAGTGTCTTTTAATTTCATGGCTACAATCACCATCCACAGTGATTTTGGAGCCCAAGAAAATAAAATCTGTCACTGTTTCCACTTTTTCTCTCTATTTGCCATGAAGTGTTGAGACTGGATACCATGATCTTAGTTTTTAGAATACTGAGTTTTAAGCCAGCTTTTTCACTCTCTTCTTTCACCTTCATCAGAGGCTTTTTAGTTCCTCTCTGCTTTCTGCCATTAGGATGGTGTCATCTGGAAAGCTGAGATAAACAGTAACAATATTGAAACTTATCTGAGCCCTGTGTTCCTGTAAAGTGACATGGTCCCCAAATTCTCCCTCTCTTTTGGGCTCTAAGAAAGGGTTAACAGCAAAGGACTTCCCTGCTCCTGTGTTGTCCAAGATAAGGCTCAACTCCACCTTTCTTTAATGACTCAGATAAGACCTGTCTCTTTCCTTCCTCATCACTTCATGAAGCTCCCAAATCATCTACCCTTGTCTACTTGCCTCTATAGTATCCCAGTCTCCCTATTCTTTCAAACATTTCTCCTGTTGTACAGTTTCTCTATTGCACCATTGTGAATAAAATCATCTCCTTAATTGTCCAGTGCATTTTGTCTTTTATGCCAATCTCATTGAGGTAGGCTACCACAATGGCTACCACATTGAGGTACCAGATCCTCAGAGAAACTGCCTCACTCAGTCATTCATCCAGTCATTCATTAACCAAATATTAATTGAGTGCTGAATGTATGCCAGGCACTGCACTAAGCACTGGGGAGCCAACAAGACAGACAAAGGCTCTGCTATCACAGGGTTTACAATGTGAGTGAGGATAACAGGGGAGAGAGGAACAGTTTTTAATAGGGTGGTCAGAGAAAGCATCTCTGCATGCAAGCTAAGTCATGTCAGTCATGTCCAACTCTTTGCAACCCCAAGGATGGCAGACCACCAGAATCCTCTGTCCATGGCATTCTCCATGCAAGAATACTGGAGTGGATTGCCATGCCTTCCTCCAAGGGATCTTCCCAACCCAGGGATCAAGCCCACAACTCTTGTGTCTACCTGCATTGGCAGGCAGGTTCTTTACCACTAGCGTTACCTGGGAATAAGCACCTCTGAGGGGTCCCATCATTTCATGGGAAATAGATGGGGAAACAGTGGAAACAGTGTCAGACTTGGTTTTTTTGGGCTCCAAAATCACTGCAGATGGTGACTGCAGCCATGAAATTAAAAGATGCTTACTCCTTGGAAGAAAAGTTATGAGCAACCTAGATAGTATATTCAAAAGCAGAGACATTACTTTGCCGACTAAGGTCCGTCTAGTCAAGGCTACGGTTTTTCCTGTGGTCATGTATGGATGTGAGAGTTGGACTGTGAAGAAGGCTGAGTGCCGAAGAATTGATGCTTTTGAACTGTGGTGTTGGAGAAGACTCTTGAGAGTCCCTTGGACTGCAAGGAGAACCAACCAGTCCATTCTGAAGGAGACCGGCCCTGGGATTTCTTTGGAAGGAATGATGCTAAAGCTGAAACTCCAGTACTTTGGACACCTCATATGAAGAGTTGATTCATTGGAAAAGACCCTGATGCTGGGAGGGATTGGGGACAGGAGGAAGAGGGGACCACAGAGGATGAGATGGCTGGATGGCATCACGGACTCAATGGACGTGAGTCTGAGTGAACTCCGGGAGTTGGTGATGGACAGGGAGGCCTGGCGTGCTGCGATTCATGATATGAGCAACCTAGATAGTATATTCAAAAGCAGAGACATTACTTTGCCGACTAGGTCCGTCTAGTCAAGGCTACGGTTTTTCCTGTGGTCATGTATGGATGTGAGAGTTGGACTGTGAAGAAGGCTGAGTGCCGAAGAATTGATGCTTTTGAACTGTGGTGTTGGAGAAGACTCTTGAGAGTCCCTTGGACTGCAAGGAGAACCAACCAGTCCATTCTGAAGGAGACCGGCCCTGGGATTTCTTTGGAAGGAATGATGCTAAAGCTGAAACTCCAGTACTTTGGACACCTCATATGAAGAGTTGATTCATTGGAAAAGACCCTGATGCTGGGAGGGATTGGGGACAGGAGGAAGAGGGGACCACAGAGGATGAGATGGCTGGATGGCATCACGGACTCAATGGACGTGAGTCTGAGTGAACTCCGGGAGTTGGTGATGGACAGGGAGGCCTGGCGTGCTGCGATTCATGGGGTTGCAAAGAGTCAGACACGACTGAGCGACTGAACTGAACTGAATGTATTACAATCAGAGTAGAGTGAGGCTCAAGATCCGTTAGAAGTCAAATCTTCCACCATCTTGAGCCTAGTTGGTTTTAACCAGGTTATATCACATCTTCAATGGCTACGTCATTCTTCTAAAGGTTGTGTCCTGTCCCCTTATCTCCTGTCTGAGTTGTACTGAAGTAGGGAAAGGAAGCAGGAAGAAAAGATTTCAGGGGAATATCAAGATTTTTGTTTTAGACATGGTCAATTTGAGGTGCCTGTGAGATATTCAAGTGCAGATGATAAGGGGGCAGTTAGGTTTATGAGCTCAGAGAATGTCAACATTTAGAAGTCAGCAAAGGAGAATAAGAAGAAATGGACATGTTTCAAGAAAGAGGGGCTGGTTAACTGTGTCACATGCCATTGGGAGACAAGTAGAGTGAGAAAAGGAAAGTATCTGTCTATTGGATTTGACAACACAAAGTCTTTCATGACTTTGACAAGAACAATTTCCACTGAGTGGTGCAAAACTAAACATGAGTTGGTTGAAAAGTGAATGGGAGGTGAAGTGGAGAAATCAATGTGTAATCTTGGAAATTTAGCTATGAAAGAAACAGAGAAATAATGCATAGCAGGAAGAGCTTGTGGAATTCAAGGGGAACTCTTTATTTTTTGGCTGCTTGGGCTTCTCTAGTTGCAGCATGTGGGGGCTTAGTTGTCCTGAAGCCTGTGGGATCTAGTTACCCAACCAGGGATCAAACCTGAGACCCCTACATTGGAAGGTGGATTCTTAACCACTGGACCACCAGGGAAGTCTCAAGGGGGACTCTTAAAGATGGTAGATGATAGAGCAGGTGCATGCATGATGAGATGAGATGGGAGTGACTGAAGGAGTGCAGTCTTTGAGTAGGTGGGAGGAGTCCAAAACAACGGTGGAGGAACTGGTCTTATATGAGGAGGGAGAGTTTTTCCCTGTGAAGAAGAAGTTGTGTATAGAGAGGATAGTAGACCTGATGGTAAGATAAGGAAATTCCTGTTTGAATACATCTATCTTCTTAATGAATGGTGATGTGTGGTCATCAGCTAAAGGTGAGGCCAGAGGCTGGGATGTGGGAGATTTGGGAGAAGAAGAGAAAGTATGAAATAGGTCTCTCTGTGAGCATAGCAGAATTGCAATGCTACTAATGCCCATCCGAGGTATGCAACCAATAATTTAGAGTGAAATCAATGGACCTGTGTGGTTTTGATTTCCTCCAATAACATTCAGTTGGTCTGATACAGATGCAGAATGGGTGGGGCATTACAACTAACCTGGGTTGTTGTTCAGTTGATAAGTCATGGCTGTCTCTGCGACCCACAGATTGCAGTATGCCAGGCTTCCCTGTCCTTCACTATCTCCCAGAGTTTGCTCAAACTCATGTCTATTGAGTTGGTAGACATGGATGTCCACCACATGGATGTACCATCCAACCATCTCATCCTCTGTCATCCCCTTCTCCTCCGGCCCTCAATCTTTCCCAGTATCAAAGTCTTTTCCATCATGGAAAAAGCAAGAGAGTTCCAGAAAAACGTCTATTTCTGCTTTATTGACTATGCCAAAGCCTTTGACTGTGTGGATCACAGTAAACTGTGGAAAATTCTGAAAGAGATGGGAATACCAGACCACCTGACCTGCCTCTTGAGAAATCTGTATGCAGGTCAGGAAGCAACAGTTAGAACTGGACATGGAACAACAGACTGGTTCCAAATAGGAAAAGGAGTACGTCAAGGCTGTATATTGTCACCCTGCTTATTTAACTTATATGCAGAGTACATCATGAGAAATGCTGGACTGGAAGAAACACAAGCTGGAATCAAGATTGCTGGGAGAAATATCAATAACCTCAGATATGCAGATGACACCACCCTTATGGCAGAAAGTGAGGAGGAGCTAAAAAGCCTCTTGTTGAAAGTGAAAGAGGAGAGTGAAAAAGTTGGCTTAAAGCTCAACATTCAGAAAACGAAGATCATGGCATCTGGCCCCATCACTTCATGGGAAATAGATGGGGAAACAGTAGAAACAGTGTCAGACTTTGTTTTTTTGGGCTCCAAAATCACTGCAGATGGTGACTGCAGCCATGAAATTAAAAGACACTTACTCCTTGGAAGAAAAGTTATGACCAACCTAGATAGTATATTCAAAAGCAGAGACATTACTTTGCCGACTAAGGTCCGTCTAGTCAAGGCTATGGTTTTTCCTGTGGTCATGTATGGATGTGAGAGTTGGACTGTGAAGAAGGCTGAGCGCCAAAGAATTGATGCTTTTGAACTGTGGTGTTGGAGAAGACTCTTGAGAGTCTCTTGGACTGCAAGGAGATCCAACCAGTCCATTCTGAAGGAGATCAGCCCTGGGATTTCTTTGGAAGGAATGATGCTCAAACTGAAGCTCCAGTACTTTGGCCACCTTATGCGAAGAGTTGACTCATTGGAAAAGACCCTGATGCTGGGAGGGATTGGGGGCAGGAGGAGACGACCGAGGATAAGATGGCTGGATGGCATCATGGACTCGATGGACGTGAGTCTGAGTGAACTCCAGGAGTTGGTGATGGACAGGGAGACCTGGCGTGCTGCGATTCATGGGGTCGCAAAGAGTCGGACACGACTGCGCGACTGAACTGACTGACTGATCAGGTGGCCAAAGTATTTGAGCTTCAACTTCAGCACCAGTCCTTCCAATCAATATTCAAGGTTGATTTCCTTTAGGATTGACTGGTTTGATCTCCTTGCTATCTAAAGGACTCTCAAGAGTCTTTTCCAGCACTAAATTTCAAAAACATCCTTTCTTTGCTGCTCAGTCTTCTTTATGGTCCAACTCTCACAAGACTACTATTCTCAAAGCTTTGACTATATGGACCTTTGTCAGAAAGTGATTTCTCTGCTTTTTAATATACTGTCTAGGTTTGTTATTACAAATAGCTGAGAAAGAAGAGAAGCAAAAGGCAAAGGAGAAAAGTAAAACTGTTTACCTCTTATTGGGACTTGAACCTATGTAGTTGGGACTTGAATCCATGTAGTTGGGACTTGAACACAACCAAAACCCACAGTAATGAAGCTCAGGTTCTTGATGTCTCAGGGCAGAAAGAATTCAATGAAAGAAAAAGTGATAGGTAAGAAGTGGATTTATTCAGAGAGAATCACACTCCATAGACAGACTATGGGTCCTCATAGAGGGTGAGTAAGGCAGTGAAATGTGGCCTGCTAAGTTTTTATGGGCTGGGTAATTTCATAAACCAATGAGTGGGAGGATTATTCCAACTATTTTGGGGAAAGGGTGGAGATTTCCAGGAATTGGGCCACCACCTACTTTTTGGTCTTATGATGGTGCCTTGGAACTTTCATGGCACCTCTGGGTGTGTCATTTAGCTTGCTGATTGAGGAGAAAGGTCTAGTCAAAGTTGAGTTGTCTGCCATCTTGGACCATTTGATTTTAATCAGTTTATGTTGTGCCCTTGGGCTATGGCATTCTTTCAAAAGTTGTGTCCTGCCCCCTTCTGTCCTGTTTCAAAGGGAAATATATACCGAACCAAATGCAGAGTTCCAAAGAATACCAAGGAGAGATAAGAAAGCCTTCTTAAGTGAACAATGCAAAAAAAATTAAAAAAAAATAGAGGAAAACAATAGAATAAGAAAGACTAGAAATCTCTTCAAGAAAATTGGAGATACCAAGGGAATATTTCATGCAAAAATGGGCACAATAAAGGACAATGGGCACAAGTAAGGACCTAATAGAAGCAGAAGAGATTAAGAAGAGGTAACAATAATACACAGAAGAACTGTACAAAAAAGGTCTTAATGACTCAGAAAACAACAATGGTATGGTCACTCACCTAGAGTCAGACATCCTGGAATGTGAAGTCAAGTGAGCCTTAGAAAGCATCACTATGAGAACAAAGCTAGTGGAGGTGATGGAATTCCAGTGGAGTTATTTCAAATCCTGAAAGATGATGCTGTGAAAGTGCTGCACTCAATATGCCAGCACATTTGGAAAACTCAGCAGTGGCCACAGGACTGGAAAAGGTCAGTTTTGATTCCAATCCCAAAGAAGGGCAATTTCAAAGAATGTTCAAACTACTGGACAATTTTGCTCATTTCACATGCTAGCAAGTTTATGCTCAAGTCAAGTGAGCCTTAGAAAGCATCACTATGAGAACAAAGCTAGTGGAGGTGATGGAATTCCAGTGGAGTTATTTCAAATCCTGAAAGATGATGCTGTGAAAGTGCTGCACTCAATATGCCAGCACATTTGGAAAACTCAGCAGTGGCCACAGGACTGGAAAAGGTCAGTTTTGATTCCAATCCCAAAGAAGGGCAATTTCAAAGAATGTTCAAACTACTGGACAATTTTGCTCATTTCACATGCTAGCAAGTTTATGCTCAAAATCCTTCAAGCTAGGCTTCAACAGTACATGAACTGAGAACTTCCAGATGTACAAGCTGGATTTAGAAAGGGCAGAAGAACCAGAGAACAAATTTCCAACATCCATTGAATAATAGAAAAAGCAAAAGAATTCCCCCCCAAAAATCTACTTCTGCTTCATCGACTACACTAAAGCCTTTGACTGTGTGGACCACAACAAACGATGGAAAATTCTTAAAGAGATGGGAATACCATATCACTTTATCTGCCTCCTGAGAAACCTATATGTAGGACAAGAGGCAACAGTTAGAACTGGACATGGAACAGTGAACTAGTTCCAAATTGGGAAAGGAGTGTGTCAAAGCTGTATATTATCACCCTGCTTATTTAACTTATATGAAGAGTACATGCGATATTCTGGGCTGGATGAATCACAGGCTGGAATCAAGATTGCAGGGAGAAATATCAACAACCTCAGAAATGCAGATGACACTACCCTCATGACAGATAGCAAAGAGGAACTAAAGAGCCTCTTGATGAAGGTGAAAGAGGAGAGTGAAAAAGCTGGCTTAAAACTCAGCATTTAAAAAATTAAGATCATGGCATCTGGTCCCATCACTTCATGGCAATAGATAGGGAAACAGTGACAGACTTTATTTTCTTGGGCTCCAAAATCACTGTGGACAGTGACTGCAGCCTTGAAACTAAAAGACACTTGCTCCTTGGAAGAAAAGCAATGACAAACTGAGACAGTGTATTGAAAAGCAGAGACATCACTTTGCTGACAAAGGTTCATCTAGTCAAAGCTATGGTTTTTCCAGTAGTCATGTATGGATGTGAGTTGGACCATCAAGAAGGCTGAGCACTGAAAAACTGATGATTTTGAATTGTGGTTCTGGAGAAGACTCTTGAGAGTCCCTTGGATGACAAGGAGATCAGATCAGTGAATCCTAAAGGAAATCAACCCTGAATATTCATTGGAAGGACTGATGCTGAAGCTGAAGCTCCAATACTTTGGCCACCTGATGCAAAAAGCCAACTCATTGGAAAAGACACCAATGATGGGAGAGATTGAGGGCATGGCAAAATGGGTGGCAGAGGATGAGATTGTTGGATGGCATCAACTCAATGGACGTGAGTCTGAACAAACTCTGAGAGATAATGAAGGAAGGGAAGCCTGGCATGCTGCAGTCCATGGGATCGTAAAGAGTTGGACATGGCTAAGCGACTGAACAACAACAACATAAGTTTGTTATACCTTTTCTTCGAAAGAGTAAACATCTTTTAATTTTGTGGCTGCATTCATCATCCATAGTGATTGTGGAGCCCAACAAAATAAAGTCTGTCACTGTTTCCAATTTTTCTCCATCTATTTGTCATGAAGTGATGGGACCAGATGCCATGATCTTAGTTTTTTGAATGTTGAGTTTTAAGCCAGCTTTTCCACTCTTCTCTTTCATCTTCATCAAGAGGCTCTTTAGTTCCTTTTTGTTTTCTGCCATTAGGGTGGTATTATCTGCATATCTGAGGTTGTTAACACTTCTCTCGGCAATCTCCACCCCCTCCCCAGCAATCTTGATTCCAGTTTATGCTTCATCCAGCCCAGCATTTCACGTGATATACTCTGCATATATGTTAAATAAGCAAGGGACAATATACAGCTTTGACGTACTCCTTTCCCAATTTGGAACCAGGTCGCTGTTCCATGTCTGATTCTAACTGTTGCTTCTTGACCTGCAAACAGGTTTCTCAGGAGGCAGGTAAGGTGGCCTGGTATTCCCATATCTTTAAGAATTTTCCACAGTTTGTTGTGGTCCACACAGTCAAAGGCTTTAATGTAATCAATGAAGCAGAAGTAGGTGTTTTTTTCTTTTTATTTTTTTGTCCTATTTTTATTATTTTTTGTTCATTTTTTTTGGTTTTGTTTTGTTTTTTTTTTTAGGTCCTCATTTTCTTGCTAGCTTTCAGGCAGAGATGGCTCTCAGTTGCTAAAATCCAAATTCCTCACCATGTGGTCCTTTCCATCGGCCCTCTCACAACATGGCAGCTTACTTCTGAAAGCTAGAAAAAAAGAGTCTTTTAAACTCTAGTCTGATAAGATGGAGTCTTAGGGGAGTGACATCTTATCATTCTTGTCATACTCTTTTGGCTAGAAGCAGCTCACAGGTTCTGCTCA
Organism: Aepyceros melampus; assembly: GCA_006408695.1. NCBI lineage: Eukaryota > Metazoa > Chordata > Mammalia > Artiodactyla > Bovidae > Aepyceros > Aepyceros melampus. The sequence continues at coordinate 135,408 of SJXQ01009374.1, forward strand.
GGGTAGGGGATTGCACAGGGCATGAACACCAGGTGGTGGGGATTACTGGGGGTTAGTTTAGGGTCTGTCAACCACAAGAGCTAGAATAGTAAGGATGTTTGCAAGGGAGTGATTATAATGATGGATAATGAAAACCTAAGCTGGGTATATTAGTTTTCTATTGCTACAGAACATATTGCCACAAACTTAGCAACTTAAAACAACACATGTTTATTACTCACAGTTTCCATGTGTTGGAAGTCCAGACACAACTTATCAGAATTCTTTGTTCAGGGTCTCACAAGTTGAAATCAAGATACTGGCCAGGGGTGTGGTCTCATATGAAGCCATGTATTATTCCATATTCTCTTCCAGGCTTACATGATTATTGGTAGAATTTAGTTTTTGTTTGTTTGTTTGTTTTTGGTTATAGAGCTGAGGCCTTCAGATTCTATGATCTTCCTGAAATTTCCTACCATGTGGCCCTATCAATAGGAAGTTCACAGCCTAGCAGCTATCTCTTCAAGGCCTGTAGCTAATTCCTTACATGGTAACAAAATAGAGCCATAATATATAAATTCCCATCATGTTTGCCATATTCTGTTGGTTAGAAGGGCTTCCCTGGTGGCTCAGATGGTAAAGAATCTGCCTGCAATTCAGAAGACCCAGGTTTGAGTTAGATGCAAGTCAGAAGTCCTGCTTATATTCTAGGGAAGGGGACTATATAGGGGTAATACCAGGGAGTAGAGATCACAGAGGTCATCTCAAAATTCTGCCTATCACACTAGTCAAGAAAGTAAGGGAGGACAAGAGATGAGTGAGGGGCAGCGAAAAGGTGATAGAGTGGAAGAATCAGAGGTTGAGATGTGATTGAAGAATTCTTATGCATGGTAGGTACAAGAGTAGATCAACTAGAGGACCAGGAAATGATGATTAGAGTGGTACGTTTGAAACTGAGGTTCACGGAGGAGTCTCCTTTTTTCATTGAGGACAAGGGCTAGGCTGTGACCATAGAAGAAGGAGGTTTAGATGGCTGAAGGATAAGGTAGAGATGAAGAGGTCAGAAAACTGAGAGGCCAGGATGGTGGATGGGTCATCTATGCCTTATGAACTGAGCCTTGTCCCCTCAAGTGGAGCCTTCAAACTGAGATCCTAAAGTAGAACACCACAGATTGCATGCCCCTCAGATCAAGCCCCAAGATTGTACTGAGAAGCTCACATAAGCCTGAATAAATTCCCAGGGAGAGGCAATGCCCCTTGTTTGTCCTTTTCCCTATGTAGAAGCTCCTGCCCTGCGTACCCCCTGGGTCTCATGCAATGTTTCATGTTTTCCTCCACCTCTGTCAAGCTAACAGCCACTCATCCTATGCTATCTCTTCCTTATCCAGCCACCCCTAACCACCCCCTCTGTGCACTTACTTCAAAGGGATGCAACAGGTAAAACTTCTACTAGCCCTGTTCCCTGAATAGAGTGAAAAAGACACTCCCTTGGATGGACAAATTAGAAAAATGAGCCCCTTCTTCCAGATAGGCACAGGTTACAAAGGGGCAGTAGACTTCTTGAGTGAATCACAGGTTAGATTTCAGCTTAGCTGGACTGGGAAAGTGAAAGTGAAAGTGAAAGCTGCTCAGTTGTATCTGACTCTTTGTGACCCTATGGGACTATACAGTCCATGGAATTCTCCAGGCCAGAATACTGGAGTGGGTAGCATTTCCCTTCTCTAGGAGATCTTCCCAACCCAGCGATCGAGCCCAGGTCTCCCGCATTGCAGAAGGATTCTTTACCAGCTGAGCCACAAGGGAACCCCAAGAATACTGGATTGGGTAGCCTATATCCTTGACCCAGGAATTGAACTGGGGTCTCCTGCACTGCAGGCAGATTCTTTACCAACTGAGCTATTGGGGAAGCCCTCTGGGCTGGGTATGCGTGCTAAACTGCTTCAGTCATGTCTTACATTTTGCAACCCTATGGACTGCAGAGACTCGGGTTCAATCCCTGGGTTGGGAAGATCTCCTGCTCCACTATTCTTGCCTTGAGAATCCCATGGACAGAGGAGAGGAGCCTGGTGGGATTCTCAGGCAAACAGTGAGTTGTCATATTCCCTCCTCCAGGAGGTCCTTCCAACCCAGGGATGGGACCCACATTTCTTTTTTTTTTTTTTTTTTTAATTTTATCTCTTATGTCTCCTGCATTAGCAGGTGGGTTCTTTACCACTAGCACCACCTGGGAAGCCCTCTGGACTGGGCACTTTGTACAATGCATAAACTGCACAACCATGTATGGCAGCCAAGGCAGCATATGTAGGAGAAATGACCAGTGTAAGGTCAACCTCAGCTCTGCCACCTCATAGCTAGACAATCTAGGGCTAGTCACTTCCATTGTCTGAGCATGTTCCTTTTTTGGACAAATGGGACATAATCATACTTATTCTACAGTGTTGCTGTGAGGATTAAAGGAGCTGATATAAACAAAGCATCTGATGGGGAGTCCTTGAGAAGGCTGTGGGCCCTGGGCCCAGGGCCCTACCCTAGGGAGCACTTAGCTTGATAGTGTATGTGACTCTTGTGGACAGGGACTATCTCTGTTCATATAGTCATTCCTCCACTGTACTTTCTGCAAATGGTCTGTTCATTGTTGTTCAGTAGCTCAGTCGTGTCTGACTCTTTGTGACCCCATGGACTGCAGCATGCCAGGCTTCTCTGTCCTTCACTGTCTCTCAGAGTTTGCACAAATTCATGTCGATTGAGTCAGTGATGAACCCAACTATCTTGTCCTCTGTTGCTCCCCTCTCCTCCTGCTTTCAATTTTTCCCAGCATCAGGGTCTTTTCCAATGATTCAGCTCTTCGCATCAGGTGGCCAAAGTATTGGAGTTTCAGCTTCAGCATCAGTCCTTCCAATGAATATTCAGGGTTGATTTCCTTTAGAATTGACTGATCTGATCTCCTTGCTTTCCAAAGAATTCTCAAGAGTCTTCTCTAACACCACAGTTCGAAAGCATCAATTCTTCAGTACTTAAGGTCCATCTCTCACATCCATACATGACTACTGGAAAAACCATAGCTTTGACTAGATGAACCTTTGTCAGCAAAGTGATGTCTCTGCTTTTCAATACATTGTCTCAGTTTGTCATTGCTTTTCTTCCAAGGAGCAAGTGTCTTTTAGTTTCAAGGCTGCAGTCACTGTCCACAGTGATTTTGGAGCCCAAGAAAATAAAGTCTGTCACTGTTTCCCTATCTATTTGCCATGAAGTGATGGGACCAGATGCCATGATCTTAATTTTTTTAATGTTGAGTTTTAAACCAGCTTTTTCACTCTCCTCTTTCACCTTCATCAAGAGGCTCTTTAGTTCCTATTTGCTTTTTGCCATCAAAGTGATACATATCTGAGGTTGTTGATATTTCTCCCAGCAAACCTGATTCCAGATTTTGCTTCATCCAGCCCAGCATTTCACATGATGTACTCTAAATATAAGTTAAATAAGCAGGGTGACAATATACAGCCTCCACGTACCCTCTTCCTGATTTGGAACCAGTCTGTTGTTCCACGTCTGGTTCTAACTGTTGCTTCTTGATCTGCATACGGTTTTTCAGAAGGCAGGTAAGGTGATCTTGTATTCCCATCTCTTTAAGAATTTTCCATAGTTTGTTGTGATCCACACAGTCAAAAACTTTAGTGTAGTCAATGAAGCAAAAGTAAATTTTTTCTGGAATTCTCTTGCTTTTTCTGTGATCCAGAGGAAGTTGGCAATTTGATCTCTGATTCTTCTGTCTTTTCTAAATCCAGCTTGTACATCTGGAAGTTCTCCGTTCACATACTGTTGAAGCCTAGCTTGAAGGATTTTGAGCATTACCTTGTTAGCAGGTGAAATGAGTGCAACTGTGTGGTAGTGTGAACATTCTTTGGTATTACCCTTCTTTGGGATTGGAATGAATGAAAACTGACCTTTTCCAGTCCTTTGGCCACTGCTGAGTTTTCCAAATTTGCTGGCATATTGAATGCAGCACTTTCACAGCATCGTGTTTTAGGATTTGAAATAGCTCCACTGGAATTCCATCACCTCCAGTAGCTTTGTTTGTAGGAATGCTTCCTAAGGCCCACTGGCTCTGGGTGAGTGATCACAACATCATGGTTATCCAGGTCATTCAGATATTTTTGTATAGTTCTTCTGTGTATTCTTGCCATGTCTTTTTAATCTCTTCTGCTTCTGTTAGGTCCTTACCATTTCTGTCCTTTATTGTGCCCATCTTTGCATGAAAAATTCCCTTGGTATCTCTGATTTTCTTGAAGAGATCTCTAGTCTTTCCCATTCTATTGTTTTCCTCTATTTCTTTGCACTGGTCACTGAGGAATGCTTTCTTATCTCTCCTTGCTATTCTTTGGAAATCTGCATTCAGATGGGTATATTTTTCCTTTTCTTTGCCTTTCACTTCTCTTCTTTTCCCAGCTATTTGTAAGGCCTCCTTAGACAGCCATTTTGCATTTTTGCATTTCTTTTTCTTGGGGATAGTTTTGATCACCACCTCCCGTATAATATTATGAACGTCCATCCATTGTTCTTCAGGCAGTCTATCAGGTCTAATCCCTTGAATCTCTATGTCTCTTCACTGTATCGTAAAGGATTTGATTTAAGTCATACCTGAATGGCCTGTTGATTTTCCCTGCTTTATTCAATTTAAGCCTGAATTTTGCAATAAGGAGTTCATAATCTGAGCCACAGTCAGATCCTGGTCTTGTTTTTGCTGACTATATAGAGCTTCTCTATCTTCGGCTACAAAGAATATAATCCATCTGATTTTGGTTTGACCATCTTCCTTGCTTATTCTTCTATTGGAATGTCAGGGATTTGTATACAGTGATGCAAAGATAGAAAAAATGACTGGTGTTCATTCGCTCTAGGAGTGGTATCTGGGGGAAACTGTTAATAAATTTTTTGCTATTCTGAAGTTCCCTTGGTAGCTAAATGGCTTCTGTCTACCTAGCCTTCCTTTCAATCCAGTGAGTTCTCAACCCCAGCCTTGAAATAATTCCCTTTTTGTTTAAGGTAGCCAGGGTCACTTTCTGTTACTTGCACGCAAAGACTTATGATCAAAACTCCTCACAGTTGTGGACTTCCCTGGTGGTCCAGTGGTTAAGAATCTACCTTGCAATGCCAGGGATGCAGGTTCCATCCCTGGTCGGGAACTAAGATCCCATAGGCCAGGGAGCAACTAAGCCTATGTGCTGAAATGAGGGATCCTGTGTGCTGAAACTAACGCCCACTACAGCCAAAAATACAAATAAATTAATAAACTTTTTAAAAAACCCCACAGTTACAAGAGAGGAGATGAGATTGGGCTGAACCGCCAAACTTACAAGAATGATTTTGAGAGACGACCCTTAAATATATCATTCTCAATACTAATGAATGTCTTATAGATTCAAATTTTGCTACGTATGAGTGAACTCAAATTACTATGTGATATGGAATAATAAGCCTACTACAAACCAAACTTCAAATGAACATAATACCTCAAATTATTTGCTGTCAGAAAATTTCTGGAGCCTTGGAAACAGAGTCATCTTTGCAAAATGTTGGGCAGGCAAGAACCATTGATTATGAAAACAGTGTGGACAAGCAAAACTCACCATATTATTGCTTTATCCATTACAGATTCTGCTCCATTCCAAATATGGTCCTAGATGGAAACCTTATAAGAGTGTTACATTACTTGCCTAGGAGAAACCAGAGCTGAACATTTCCTGGAATTCCCAGCTGCTGGGCTTCATCCACAATAATGCCAATGTCCTCAGGCATTCATTCCATCTCTGGGAACCAGGGCTTCATATGAGGGCTTTATTCAAAGATTAACCCTGGCAGAGATGTTAAGTCTGGTTTTATTTTTATTTTTAAGGAGAAGCTTTCTGAACTGTTCTTATCAGCTAGTAACAATCTCTCAGGTACACACTGAGAAACTCGTATTTTGTCTCGCAGCTTTGTACCTGGGTTGTGAGAACAGTGAGTTTGGGACATCAAGCTCAGATCATCCCTTAACCATATCTCCTTCCTGCCAGGAAGCCTTTAATAATCTATAGAATTTATAATGCCAGTTCCTTCAAATATGGCCTTCCAGAAACTTGATGAACCTGAGCAATTATTAATGGAGACTTTGACATCAATGCAAAGAATTACAGTGATGTGCAGAATTTTTTCCTTTATCAAAACACCAAAACTTGAATATTCAAGTATCTATGCACTAGATGGGGAACTATAGTTGGGGGAACTATAGTTCCCCAAAGTTTTCCTTCAGTTATTGCTAGATGAAGAAGCATTCTACTGTTTTGAAGAAGCCCAAGATCCTTAATAGTCTCCCAAAGGGGTTCACAAAACAGAATGTCTTTGCTGAAATCAGCAGCAAATAAAGGCTGAAAATTAGTTGCTAGCTGTATAGAGAGACAATGGTACTTTGACCTAGTTACAAGCTGGAGGGAAATTGATCTCTCTCTCCCTCCTTCCCTCCTTCCTTCTTCTCCTTCTGCCCTCTGGTTGCAAATATCAGAAATAAATTCTGTCATCTTGAATATGAAATACAATTTACTCTAAGGATATAGAGAGCTTGTAGAAATGGAAGGAAAGGCTGAACATTCAGAT
>SJXQ01009374.1:142244-161944 GCA_006408695.1 Aepyceros melampus
TGAGTGATGTTGAGCATCTTTTCATGTGTTTGTTAGCCATCCGTATGTCTTCTTTGGAGAATTGTCTATTTAGTTCTTTGGCCCATTTTTTGATTGGGTCATTTATTTTTCTGGCATTGAGCTGCATAAGTTGCTTGTATATTTTTGAGATTAGTTGTTTGTCAGTTGCTTCATTTGCTATTATTTTCTCCCATTCATAAGGCTGTCTTTTCACCTTGCTTATAGTTTCCTTTGTTGTGCAGAAGCTTTTAATTTTAATTAGATCCCATTTGTTTATTTTTGCTTTTATTTCCAGTATTCTGGGAAGTGGATCATAAAGGATCCTGCTGTGATTTATGTCAGAGAGTGTTTTGACTATGTTCTCCTCTAGGAGTTTCTACTCAAAAGGTGATCTGTGGGACAGCAGCACTGGCATCATCTGGGAGTCTTTTAGAAATGCAGGATTTCAGGCCCCACTGACTCAGAATCTGCAGCGTAACAAGACTCTCAAGTGATTCATATGCACATTAGAGTTCAGTAAAGTGCTGACCTCTTCAAGATCCAGCTGGTTTAGTTTGGGTCATGTGCCACTCCCTTGACTAGAGGAAAGCATGATAGTCATGCTTTGCCAGTCCTACCAGACTATATCCAATAGTTGGATATATCCAGAGTATATTCAATAGGTGACTATATCGAATAGTTGACAGTCTGACCAGACTATATCCAATAGGAGAGTAATCATTCAAATCTCCCAAATCAGGGTGCCATTACCAAGAGTGAGGAATGAATGCTGGGTGGTTGAGAACCAATTAAATACCTATTTACCATTTAATTGGTGAGGTTTGTAAGGTTTTTCTCCTCGGAAGCATTAACAAAATTGTGTGTTGATTAGATCTGGGCCCTCCTTGGAGGTAATGACGTTATTTTGCCCAATAAAGGGAATTTCAGGGGCCTAAAAAGGAAAGTCTCTCAACTCCTGGGATGAATCCCTAAAGAATGGAAAGTAAGAGTGTCTGTGATGGGCAAATGCCTGATTCAATTGAAATCCAAGGCCTCTGAGGCAGTGAGGGCTCTGAAAAGAGCTGAAAGTATGCCCAGAAACATTGATCACTTAGAATTGCCACTTGGGAAGACTGAAGGACTTTGCTGACCTGCACTGGAAGCTTTGCGAGTGGACCAGCAGTGTCAGATGGAAGGAAGCAGACCTGTGTTCACTAGTCATACATTGTGGCAATGAGGTACAATGGCAGGCATGGCAGTAGAGGCTTTTCTCTGCTGAGTATGTACAAACAGACCAACCTCCTTTGTAATCTAAGTAAGCTAATAGATAAACCAGAGGAAGAGAAGAGCCAAAGAGGATGGTATTGAGCTTCTTGCTCTTCTGGCTCCTGAAAGCTCAAGTCAGTTTTAATCTAATTTGGAGAAATATGAAAGATGGGACTCTTCTTGCTCTTCAAGAGTCATAAAGCTATTCATACAGTCTACTCGTGTTCTTATGTAAATTGTTAGTTCAGTGCCTCTCTTCCCAACCAGAAGACACCAAGAAGGACAAGGAGATTGTCTGACTTTCTCATCCCTGGACCTCCAGAACCCAGCACATGGTAGATGTTCAACAAACGTTTGTTGAATGAATGACTGTGGTAGGGATGTCAATGTTGTAGGGGTCTCAAGACAAAAGCATTGATATTAGACAACTCCAAAAGTTATCTAAATGCCTTCTGCCTAAATGTATCTGAAAAGTACAGCCCAATGTGGTCTCTTACTTCAACATTGTCAAAAAATGACTCAAATCCTAGCCACTTGAAAAATCCAGTATTTCCCTTAAAACTGCTGAAAATTCTTGGCAAAATTTCAGTTATTCTGGTCAGATTGGCTACTTATTCTGGGCTCTACCTCTGCTTTGCACTGCCTTGTTAGGTGGCATAGCCACTCTTGCCCTCCTCATGGGGGGCTTCCCTGAGCTGCCAGCAACAGTACTTGACACTGTTTTCACTCTGTTCCTGGTCCTCTTCATGGTCCCACCATTCAATCCTTTCTTCTTAGGCCCCCTTAACCTTCTCTAAGGCCACTGTCTCTACTCTTTCCTCCCCATTACCAGATCAAGAGACTCTCAGGCAGCATTTGGTAGGGGGAGAGCCCCAAAAGGCAGTCTCTATTTTCCTCTCCTTTTTTTCTAATCTTTATTATACTATGTTCTGTTCCAATCAAGGATTTTTCTTTTGCACAAAGTGCATTAACTTTGTACAATGGTCTAAGTTAGGAGCAAAACAAAACAAAAAACTGAGTGTTATCTATTTACTTCCTTTATGTTCCTTCTCTAATGATCTTAATTCCAAATTTCCTTAGAGGCAACAATGTACTGCATTGAACAGCATTGTCTTCCTCAATTTACATCCACCCAGAATCTATGAATATGACTTTCTTTGGAAATACGGTCTTTGCAGATGTAACAAGGTTAAGATGCAGTCATACTGGACTGAGGTGGGCCATAAGTCCAATGGCCGGTGTCTTTATAAGAAGAGGGAATTTAGGACACGGAGACACAGAAGACAGACACATAGGGAGAAAACTATATAAAGACAGAGGCAAAGATTGGAATGATGGATCTATAAGTCAAGGAACACCAAGGATTACCAGCAATGACCAGAAACTAGGAGAGAGTCATCGATCAGATTCTCCCACAGAGCTTCATAAAAGAACTAACCCTGCTGACGCTTTGATTTTGGATCTCTGAACCTCTAAAACTGTGACAAGATAAATTCGTGCTGTTTGAAGCCATCCAGTTTGTGGTATTTTGTTACAACAGCCAATAAAAATAATTGTATTGTAATTATACAATAATTACTAATTATTACAAACTAATACAAACATGGATGCTCTTGTTTCCCAGTGAAAAGAGTTAGGAAGGGTAAGCCAAAAAAGTAAAACACAAAGATTAAGACTTCAAGACCTTATCCTGAGATTTTTAGTATGGCCTACTATCTTGCTAATCAAAGTGGGTCCAAGAAGCAGCAGAATTATGGTTTAAGAAGGGTTGATCCAAGAAAATACTGTCACACACTACAACATGCATAAACCTTGAGGAAATTATGCTAGGTGAAATAAGCCTGTAACAAAAAGACAAATACTGTAAGATTCCAATTATATGAGATATGTAGAATAGGCAAAATCCATAGAAACAGAAAGTAGAATGATGGTTGCCAGGGGCTGGGGTATAGGATAAAGGGGAGTGATTGTTTAATGGGTACAAGGTTTCAGTTTTGAAAGAGGTAAAGCGTTCCGGAAATAGATGGTGGTGATGGCTGCACAGCAATGTGAATGTACTAATACTACTGAACTGTATACTTAAAAATGGTTAAGGTGGTAAATTTTATGTTATGTGTGAAAGTCACTCAGTTGTGTCTGACTCTTTGCAACCCAGCCAGGCACTTATGGAGTGGCTGCTTGGTTGAGCAGAGAACCAGTACCAACAGAGATGGAGAGATTTTTTGTTTGTTTGTTTGTTTTTTGTTTGTTTCAGTTGCACCACACGGCATGTGAGATCTTAGTTCCCTGACCAGGGATCAAACTCATACCCCCTACAGTGGATATGCAGAGTTCTAACCACTGGACTGCCAGGAAATTCCCACAGGGATGAAGAGCCTTGAGTTATATTTGTCTGATGAAACAAAGGAAATAGAGTGCACAACTTAGTGATTAGTATATTCCTATCTCTGATCCTGCATCTCCATTAATGTTGTTGGTTTTGAACAACAAAAATCAACTCTCTGCTTCTAGAATCTATGCATGATTGGAGGACCAGGTTAAGAACAGGGCAGGAAATAAGAAAGAGATCTATAGGAATGCTCTGAGGAGTGAAAAACTTCATCCTCTTCCCCTGCCCTCATTCTTGTATTCTTTGCTTACAATTCAAAAAGAGCATCTAGTTGACTAAGGTTAGAAATCAACTCCCTTCAACACACTAGGAAGCAAAGAATTAATATCTAGCCTATTCAGGTTTTCACCCTTCCTGAGTTTTACTGTCTCATGAAGACTACATACAATGGGTATATCAATTAATTAAGATGCAGGTAGCTTCAAACCCTAACCGACTGGCTTTAAAAACAACAAAAAATGCATTATTTCACAAAAAATGAAGCCCTCAGGTAGGGGGACTTTTGGGACCCAGAAGTACCTCCAGGACTCAGTTTATCCTACACTGCCATTCTGTGAAACTCAGTGCATTGACTTTGTTCTTAGGCTACCTTGCCTGGCTGGCTGCTGATCTCAGCATCACTTCCAGACAGGACAGTATCAAAAGACAAACCAAGGGGACTTCTCTGGTAGTCCAAGGGTTAAGAACCTGCTGCCAACGCAGGGGGTATGAGTTTGATCCATGCTCTGGGAAGATCTCACATGCCATGGAGTAACTAAGCCCGCACTGCAACTACTGAGTCCTTTAGCCTAGAGCCCAAGCTCTACAACAAGAGAAGCCACCACAATCAGAAGCCTGCAAACTTGCATCTATAGAGTATCCCCTACTCTCTGAAACTAGGAGAAGCCTGAACGTAGCAAAAAATACCCAGCACAGCCAAAAATTAATTGATTGATTAATTAAATTAAAAACCCCCCACAAATCAAGGAATGATTGCTCTTGACTTCCCTTGTGGTACAGTGAATAGGAGTCTACCTGTCAATGCAGGGGACACAGGTTCAGTCCCTGATCCAGGAAGCTTCCACTTGCCTTGGAGTAACTAAGCCTGTGTGTGGCAACTACTGAAGTCCACGCACCTAGAGCCTGTGCTCTGCAATAAGAGAGGCCACAGCAATGAGAGAAGCCTATGGGCAGCAATAAAGACCCAGTGTAACCATAAATAAATAAATAAAAGGAATGGTTGCTTCTTTGTGTGTTTCTTTTCAGGTCAAAAAATTCTTTTTCACAGTTCCACTCCACAGCAGACCTCCCTTTCTGCTTCATGAATTGGGACAGTGACACACTTTCCTTTAACCAATTTCTGGAAAGAGGATTGGGACCTCTTGTGACTGGCTTCAGCCAATAGTTCTCAAACTTCTCAGCCTCAGGACATCTCTATATTCTTAAAAATTATTGAAGATCTCAAAGAGCTTTTGTTTACATGAGCGATAGCTACCAGTTTATATAATATCAGAAGACTGAGAAATTTTAAAAACATGATTGTAAGACCAAACAACGAAATACACTAACTTCTCGTGTAGTTCCATATAGATGCAAGGAAACCTTTGTGATTTAAAAGTAATAATGTGGGACTTCCTTGGTGGTTCAGTGTCTAAGACCCCATGCTCCTAATGCAAGGGGCCTGGGTTCGATCCCTGGTCAGGAAACTGGATCCTACATGCTGCAACTAAGACCTGTGTAGCCAAATAAATAAATACTGTTGAAAAAAATGAAAGTAATAATATATTTAATAATAATATAGTTAAAGAGATTATCACAGGGACCACTGTAGATAATAATAACAGCACAGTATAAGTATTGAAGTCAACCTGAATTTATCTGTAAAAACACAGATATTTATATGTTAAACCTTGGAAAATTCTAAAAAATACAAAAATACACAAACATTCTGTTAACTGTCAGAGTGATAACATCATGATGTCACATAATCTCTGGAAAATTCCATTATGTACCTGTGAAATAATGAGGGTGAAAAAGGTAAATAACATCACAAGAAGAGTTTTGACCTTGCAGTCTAAATGGGTCTTGGGGAGCCCCTGAGAATCTCAGACCATGTTTGAGAACCACTGGCTTAAATTACTCAGGACTTAGTCCTGAATCATATAGGGGAAAAGTGGGCCCTGGAACCAAGGAAGACCCCTGACAACCTGGAAGAAGGGGGCAATTGACAAGGCCTGTTGCAATGGTCAGAGAGAATTCTCCAAAGACAACAAAGGAAAGAAGAGAAGTGGGTCTAGGCAACAATAAATTAACAAGCAATATCTCCAAATCTCTCTCCCTTAGACAGGACTAGCCATGCTCTTCCAGTTCTGCATCTCTCCTTCTTAAGGCTGGGCACACTTGTTAGTGGAGCCATTCTTTCTTCAGATGTGGTCACAGCCTTGATTAATTTGTGTAAGCATCTGGCCACCTCTCATTATAAATTGATTTCATTAGATCATTGTTTCCTAAACAGCAGCCACTGAAGAATCACCTTAGGAAATTTGCCAAGATCAAGTACCACCTTGTCTATTATATTTTATTCACTATCCACTCCATTGATTGAAAGTCTCTTTAAGCTTCTCCAAGGAGTAGCAGGAAAAATGATCCACCAGACTATTGATTCTTCATTAGAATCACATTTGTGTGTGGATTAAATTGGTCTTAAAAGCCTTTTCTGTTTTCATTGTCTTATCAGATCCTGTGGTCCAGGCAAACTAATGTTTAAACAATGTGCTTTCTTAGAGGAGTTTTCTTTCCTAGAAAGTCAAACCAAGCTCTTAGGGCATCATTCAGAGAAGGCAATGGCACCCCACTCCAGTACTCTTGCCTGGAAAATCCCATGGATAGAGGAGCCTGGTGGGCTGCAGTCCATGGGGTCGCTAGGAGTCAGACACGACTGAACGACTTCACTTTCACTTTTCACTTTCATGCATTGGAGAAGGAAATGGCAACCCACTCCAGTGTTCTTGCCTGGAGAATCCCAGGGATGGGGGAGCCTGGTGGGCTGCCGTCTCTGGGGTCGCACAGAGTCGGGAACTACTGAGGTGACAGCAGCAGCAGCAGTAGCAGGGCATCATTAATTGCATCTGGAGCAAGATAAAAGAAGAAGCTTTAAATTCCTCTTTTGTTTCATTTTCCTCTTCCAAAATGAATCGCAAAAAAGAGACTACAAGTGTAACAACACTCTCTATTTCTTGCTACCTTCTCCCCTTTGCCCCTCTTGAGGATCAGCCTTATTCAGATCTGGGAGTTGGGAGGCCCCAGTGGCTCAGAACAGCTGCAGTAGCTCCAGACATTACTCATCCTTTAAGAGGAGGGACAAAGGGCAGGGTGGGGATGGAGCAGACAAAAGAGACAGAGTGGGGTAAGTGGTGAAAGGAATGTGGAGAGTTAGATTGGTCCAAAGACTGTTGCTCATTGAAGGGAATGAGAAGAGTAAGACAAAGAAACAGAAAAGCAGAAATTTGAAAAAGGAAAGGGGCAACACAGAGGGAAGCCAGGAAGGAGAAAAAGTCTGAGAAAGACCAAGGGAAAGAGAAACAGAAATGAAGGAAGACCAGAAAGAGTAAAGAAAAGTGGTGGACCAGCTTCTCTAAGCCCCTCTAGGGGAATTATCACCATTTTTCTGGGTTGCATTCTGCTAAACTTTCTTAGGGCAATCTCATTTCTGTTGTGTTCACATCCAGGGTCTCATTCTGTTTGTTCTATCAATTTTATCTTTGCAAGGAGTATTTTATCATTGTACAAATGAAGAATTTGAGCCTCAGAAAGGGAAAGTCATTTGTCTAAGATGTCTCAGTGAGTCTGTGGAGGAACCAAGACTAGGGCCAAGGCCTTCTGAATGCCAGGCCTAATTGCATTAGGCCTAATTGCCAGGCCTAATCTAGATGCTTTGAACATATATTTGATCCTCATAACCACCTTGTAAGGTTAAGTAGGGATTAATATCCACATTTCTCACAATTTGCATAGATGTACAACTGTTCCTGGACTCTCTTGTGGGGCTAGCCTACTGCCTGTCATTCTTCTGGAAGGTCAAATCTTCCTGGGGACTATGGATTCTCTCCACAGGGAAAGAAACCTCCTTCCCTTGCCCACTTCCACCTCTCACCCAGTAACCACCCCCATCTCTCCCTTGAGGGAATTGTTTAGGGCTGGAATGAGTCTGAGCCCACAGTTTTGGTAGATGTTAGAGCTTCTTTTAGAGACAATAACAGTTCATTCTTCTCAGGACTAGGACTGGTCCCAGAGTAAAGGACTTCCTCAGCATATGCCTTGTGCCTTTTCCTCCCTCCACTCTGCTGTCACCTAGATCCAAACTATCAGTATCTCTCATCTGGATTACAGCAACAGTCTCCACCAGTCTCTTTGATCAGGACTGTCAACAGTTGCATGGTTTGTACACTGTGCAAGGATATCTGGCTAGGGGCCCAGTAGGGGCTGAAGTCCAGTATGTGTTCTGATTCTAAAACATGTACCAGGTGTGGGGCTGCATCTGCAGCAAAAAGGGGCATCTTCTTCTTTAGATAAAGGCCCTCTCTTCCAAGCCAAGTGCCATGGGGGTTATGTCTACCTGGAGAAGGCACCATTTTTGAAGTCAAACGATGATAGGCAAATATCACCTAAACAGCAACCTTGTTCTTGCTTCCATCCTTGCCTCCATCAACATATCTCACAGCAGTCAAACGGGTCCAGTGAAAACCTAAGTCAATGACATCCTTCCTTTGTTCAAAATCCTCCTATGGCTCTCACTGCACTACAGTAAAAACCAAATCCCCAATAGTAGCCTACAAGGTCCTGCATGATCTGCTTCCCAGTATCTTCATAATCTTACCTCTTACCTTTCTCCTCATCAATCACTCTATCCTAACTGCACTAGACATCTGTTTCTTTTTTTTTAATATTTATTTATTTGGCTGTGCCTGATCTTTAGTTGTGGCATTTGAACTCTTAGCTGTGGCATGTGAGGTCTAGTTTCCTAACCACGGACCAAACTTGGGGCCCTGCATTAAGAGGGTGGAGTCTTAGCCACTGGACCACCAGGGATGACCCCATCTTTCTGTTTCTTAAACATACCAAAGCCATCTCATTTCAGTGTCTTGTATTTGCTTTTCCCTCTGCCTGGAATTATTTTCCTCCAGATATCCATACCACTGACTTGCCATCCTTTAGGTCTCAGTTCAAATATATTCTTAAAGAGGCTTTCCCTGATAAGCATATCTAATGTAGACCTCCCCACTCCAACCCCATTTCCCACTTGATTATACTTTCTTCATATAACATTACTATCTGAACTTACCTTTTTTATTTATTATTTACTTATGAGAGCTGAGCCTACATCTGCCTTGTACTTCATTGTATCAGCAGCATCTAGAATCCTGCCTGCCTGGCTCAAAGCACATGCTGAATAAATTTCTGTTGACTGAATTAATTTATGACTTTTATCTGGTAACTAAAAGTATAGCCTCAGATAGAGGGTCTCATATAATATATTCACCCCCATGGAATAACAAAGCTGATAGTTAAGGAATTCTTAGTTCTATAAGCCACACATTAGTACACAGAGCACAAGTTTGGTAGTCGATTCTGAGGAGTGGGAAGGAAAAAAGATTTGTGACATCATTGGAATTGCCGTGAACACTCTCATTTCCAGTTTTCTCCATTATTGCATTACTCACTCATGATTTAAAGTCTTAAAAGAGAGCCAAATTTGGGTCAAGAGCCCACACAGTATCTATACCAGAGTGGAGGTAAAAAAAGGATCTGGCCCCATTGCCTTTGTAACAGGAGCCAGCAGTGGGAAGCAGGTGTTGGGAATTCCCCTCCTGCCTAGACTACACACAGTGGAAAGTATGAAACTGAATAGCCCCCAAAACAACTGTCAGGTTTTTAGGCAATGAAGTGGGAGCCTCAGTCTGAAGCAATCTCTTGACAATTGCCATGAGGAAGTGAAATGGAAGTTGTAAGGTCCTTAAAGAACTAGCTGGTATGGCCATCTTGGGAGGAAATGCAAAGCCAAAGCCAGAGCAAATGTCAAAACTGGTCACGGAAGCAAGAGGCCTTCAGAGTCCTCAGATCACGAAGTTGAAGATGAATCTCTTCTAGGGAATTTCCTTTTCTTCAAGAATTTTCAATTAAAAATATTTATTTATTTGGCAGCACTGGGTCTTAGTTGCTATACTCAGGATCTTCGTTGCGGCATGTGGGATGGGGATCTTTTTAGTTGTGGCAGACAGGCTCTTAGTTACAGCGTGCAGTATCTAATTCTCTGACCAGGGATCAAATCCAGGGAACTCAGAATCTTAACCACTGGACCACCAGGGAAATCCCCAAAATTTCCAATTTTTAAAATTCTTTAAAATTGTTTTAAATTTTAAACAGACAGTGGTACTTTGACCCAGTTACATGCTGGAGGGAAGAGAAAGAAAGAAAGATACAGAACATCCCAATTAAAAAAAAACCTGTTATGCTGGGGACTTCCCTGGTGATCCAGTGGCTAAGACTCCATGCTCTAACACAGGCGGCCTGGGTTCGATCCCTGGTTGGGGAACTCGATCCCACATTCTGCAACTAAAGATCTTGTGGGCTACAACTAAGACCTGGTGCAGCCAAAAAAAAAAAAAAAAAAAAAAGGGAAAAGTTATACAAATCAAAAGATATGTAAACTTTTAGGACTGGCTTTTTCCACTCACCATAACTCCCTGGAGATTCAGCTAAGTTGCTCCATCTATCAATAGTTCATTCCTTTTATTACTGAGTAATATTCAAGAATAGGCTACCCAGGTAGGGCTAGTGGTAAAGACCCACCTGCCAGTGCAGGAGATGAAAGAGACATGGGTCCAATCCCTGGGTCGGAAAGATCCCATGGAGGAGAAGGTGGCAACCCACTCCAGTAATCTTGCCTGGAGAATTCCATGGACAGAGGAACCTGACAGGCTATAGTCCATAGGGTCACAAAGAGTAGAACATGACTGAAGCAACTTAGCAAGCAAGCAAGCAAATATTCAAGGATATAGATGTTCCATAGTTGGTATAACCATTGACCATTGAAAGACGTGCAGACTTGTTCCAGGTTTTCACTATTACAAATAAAGTTCCTCTGAACATTCATGTACAGATTTTAGTGTGAACATAAGTTTTCTGTTCTCTGGGATAAATGCCCAAAAGTACAATTGCTGGGTCATATGGTAATTGCATATTTGGGTTTTTTATTCTTTTAATGAGGTATAGTTGATTTATAATATTATAATATTTTCATGTTTTAAAAATACTGATTCAAAATGTTTATAGACTATACCCCCACTTAAAGTGATTATAAAATATTGGCTATATTCCCTGTGCTGTACAATATATTCTTATAGCTTATTTTATACACAGTAGTTCATATTCCCTAATTCCCTAATCTTGCCTCTTCCCATGCCTCCTCATTGGTAACCACTAGTTTGCTCTTTAGATCTGTGAATCTGTTTCTGTTTTTAAATAAACACTAGTTTATTTTTGAAACTCCAGTACTTTGGCCACCTAATGCGAAGAGCTGACTCATTTGAAAAGACCCTGATGCTGGGAAAGATTGGGGGCAGGAGGAGAAGAGGATGACAGAGGATGAGATGGTTGGATGGCATCATTGACTCAATGGACATGGGTTTGGGTGGACTCTGGGAGTTGGTGACGGACAGGGAGGCCTGCAGTTCATGGGGTCTCAGAGTCAGACACGACTGAGTGACTGAACTGAACTGAACTGAGATTATTTTTTAGATTTCACATATAAGTGATTACATACAATATTTGTCTTTCTCATTTGACTTATTTCACTAAGCATGATACCTCCAGGTCCATCCATGTTGTTGCTGCTGCTGCTGCTGCTAAGTCACTTCAGTCGTGTCTGACTCTGTGCGACCCCATAGATGGCAGCCTACCAGGCTCCCCCATCCCTGGGATTCTCCAGGCAAGAACACTGGAGTGGGTTGCCATTTCCTTCTCCCCATGTTGTTGCAAGTGGCAAAATTTCATTCTTTCTCTGGCTTCATAGCTGTCCATTGTAAATATATACCATATCTTCCTTATCAATTCATCTGTTGATAAACACTAGGTTGCTTCCATATATAGGTTATTGTAAATAATACTGCTAGTATTATTTATTTGAGTTTTCCAAATTTATTGGCATATTGAGTACAGCACTTTAACAGCAACACCTTTTAGGATTTGAAATACCTCAGCCAGAATTCCATCACCTCTGCTAGTTTTGTTCATAATAGTGCTTCCTAAGGCTCCCTTGAATTCACACTCCAGGATGTTCACATGTATCTTTTCAAAACAGAGTTTTTGTTTTCTTCAGATATATAGCCAAGAGTGGATCACATGGTAGCTTTATTTTTAGTTTTTTGAGAAAACTCTATGCCATTCTCACAGTGGTTGCACCAATTTATATTCCCACCAAGAGTGTACAAGTGTTCTCCACATCCCCACCAATATTTGTTATTTGTGGTCTTTTGATGATAGCCATTCTGGCAAGTTTAGCCTGGGAGTACAAAATGAAGCAAGGCAAAGTCCACCAGTAGAACACATTGGTTTTGCCAGTAGAACACATTGGTCATAGCAAACACCTTCTTCTTGTAATACAAGAGATGACTACACATGGACATCACCATATTGTTAATACTGAAATTAAATTGATTATATTCTTTGCAGCCAAAAATGGAGAAGCTCTATAGAGTCAGCAAAAACAAGACCTAGAGCTGAGCTGAAGTGGCTTCAATCATAATTTCTTTATTGCAAAATTCAGGCTTAAATTGAAGAAAGTAGGGAAAACCTCTAGACCATTCAGGTATGACCTAAATCAAATCCCTAGGATTATACAGTGGAGGTGATGAGTAGATTCAAGGGATTAGATCTGGTAGACAGAGACCCTGAAGAACTATGAACAGAGGTTTCTAACATTGTACAAGAGGTGGTGACCAAAATCATCCCCAAGAAAAATAAATGCAAAAAGGCAAAATGATTGTCTGAGGAGGCCTTACAAATAGCTAAAAAAAAGAAGAGAAGAGAAAAGCAAAGGAGAAACGGAAGGACATACCCACCTGAATGCAGAGTTCCAGAGAATAGCAAGGAGAGATAAGAAAGCCTTTTTCAGTGAACAACGCAAAGAAATAGAGGAAAACAATAGAATGGGAAAGACTGGAGATGTCTTTAAGAAAACTGGAGGCACCAGGGGAACATTTCATGCAAAGATGGGCACAATAAAGGACAGAAACAGCAAGGACCTAACAGAAGCAGAAGAAATTAAGAAGTGGCCAGAATATACAGAAGAACTATATGAAAAAGGTCTTAATGATCCAGATAACCACAATGGTGTGGTCACTCACCTACAGCCAGACATCTTGGAATGTGAATTCAAGGGGGACTTAGGAAGCATTATTATGAACAAAACTAGTGGAAGTGATGGAATTCCAGCTGAGGTATTTCAAATCCTAAAAGGTGATGCTGTTAAAGTGCTGCACTCAATATGCCAACAAATTTGGAAAACTCAGCAGTAGCCACAGGACTGGAAAAATCAGTTTTTATTCCAATTCCAAAGAAAGGCAATTTCAAAGAATGTTCAAACTACCACACAGTTGCGCTCATTTCATATGCTATCAAGGTAATGCTCAAAATCCTTCAAGCTAGGCTTCAACAGTATGTGAACCAAGAACTTCCAAATGTACAAGCTGGATTTAGAGAAGGCAGAGGAACCAGAAATCAAATTGCCATCATCCGTTGGATCATAGGAAAAGCAAGAGAATTCCTGAAAACATCAACTTCTGCTTCATTGACAACACTAAGCATTGTGTGGATCGCAACAAACTGTGGAAAATTCTTTAAGAGATGGGAAACCAGACCACTTTACCTGCCTCCTAAAAAACCTGTATGAAGGCCAAGAAGCAACAGTTAGAATAGGACATGGAACAATGGACTGGTTCCAAATTGGTAAAGGAGTGCATCAGGGCTGTATATTGTCACCCTGCTTATTTAACTTACATGCAGAGTACATCATGCACAATGCTGCACTGGATGAATTACAAGCTGGAATCAAGATTGCCTGGAGAAATATCAATAACCTCAGATACCCAGATGATACTGAATATTCTAATGGCAGAAAGCAAAGATGAACTAAAGAGCCTCTTTATGAGGGTGAAAGAGGAGAATGAAAAAGCTGGCTTAAAACTCAACATTCTAAAAACTAAGATCATGTTATCCAGTCCTATCACTTCATGGCAAATAGATGGAGAAAAAGTGAAAACAGTGCCAGATTTTATTTTCTTGGTCTCCAAAATCATTGTGGATGATGACTGCAGCCATGAAATTAAAAGACACTTGCTCCTTGGAAGAAAAGCAGTGACAAACCTAGACAGTGTATTAACAAGCAGAGACATCATTTTGCCAACAAAGGTCCATCTAGTCAAGGCTATGGTGTTTCCAGTAGTCATGTATGAATGTGAGAGTTGGACTTTAAATGCTGAAGAATTGATTCTTTCAAACTGTGGTGCTGGAGAAGACTCTTGAGAGTCCCTTGGGCAGCAAGGAGATCAGACCTGTCAATCCTAAAGGAAATCAACCCTGAATATTGATTGGAAGAACTGATGCTGAAGTTGAATCTCCAATACTTTGGCCACCTGGTGTGAAGAGATGACTCATTGGAAGAGAACCTGACGCTGGGAAAGATTGAGGGCAAGAGGAGAAGGGGGCAGCAGAGGATGAGATGGCTGGATCACTGACTCAATGGACATGAGTTTCAGCAAACTCTGGGAGATAGTGAAAGACGGGGAAGCCAAGCATGCTGCAATTCATGGGGTCGCAAATAGACAGGGCTTAGCGAAAAAAAAAGAAACAACATTCTGGCAGGTATGAGGTGTATTCATTGTGGTTTTGATTTGCATTTCTATGATAACTAGCAATGTTGAACATCTTTTCATGTGCCTGTTGGCCGTCTGTATATCTTCTTTAGAAAAATGTCTGTTCAGGTTTTCTGCTCATTTTTAAATCAGTTTTTTTTTTTTTCATCCTCTTGCAATGCAGGAGACCTGGGTTCGATCCCTGGGTTGGGAAGATCCCCTGGAGAAGGGAAAGGCTACCCACTCCAGTATTCTGGCCTGGAGAATTCCATGGACTCCACAGTCCATGGGGTCGCAAAGAGTCAGACAGGACTGAGTGACTTTCACTTTCACTTATACGAACTATTTATGTATTTTGGATATTAACCCTTTATCAGTCACACAGTTTTCATATATTTTCTCCCATTCAGTAGGTTTCTTTTCATTTTGTTGCTGGTTTCCTTTGTTGTGCAAAACCCTTAAGTTTAATTATGTCTCTTTTATTTATTTCCTTTGCCTTAGAAGACAGATCCAAAAAGATATCGCTATGGTTTATGTCAAAGAGTTTTCTGCCTATGTTTTCTTCTAGGAGTTTTTTGGTTTCTGGTCTTAAATTTAGGTTTTTAATCAATTTTTACTTTATTTTTTATGTGTGGTGTTAGAAGATGTTCTAAGTTCATTCTTATATAGCTGTTGGCAGTTTTCTCAGCACCGGTTATTGAAGAGGTTGTCTTTTCCTCATTGTACATTCTTGCCTCCTTTGTCATAGATTAACGGACCATAAGTGCATGGGTTTATTTCTGTTGTCTCTATTCTCTTCCATTGATCTATGTGTCTGTTTTTGTGCCAGCTTTGTACTGTTTAGTTTCCTACAACTTTCTATTATAGTCTGAAGTCAGGCAGTATGATACCTCCAACTGTGTTCTTCTTTCTCAGGATTGTTTCGGCTTTTTGGAGCCTTTGTTTCCACACAAATTTTAAAACTATTTGTTCTAGTTCTGTGAAAAATATCATTGGTATTTTGAAAGAGATTGCATTAAATATATAGATTACCTTGGGTAGTATGTCATTTTAACAGTATCAATTCTTCCAATCCCTGAATATAGTGTGTATTTTCACCTGTTTGTGTCATCTTCAAATCCTTTCATCAGTGTCTTACAGTTTTCTGAGTACAGTTCTTTTATCTCCTTAGTTAAATTTATTCCTAGGTATTTTATTCTTTTTGATGCTATTGCAAGTGGGATTGTTTCCTTAATTTTTCTTCTTTACTTTTTTAGTTCATCTTTAATATGAAAAAATGTGACAGATTTCTGTATATTAATTTTTTGTCCTGAAACTTTACTGAATTAATTGATCAGGTGTAGTAGTTGTTTGTTGGCATCTTTAGGATTTTCTTTGTATAGTATCATATCATCTGCAAAGATTGAGTTTTACTTCTTCCTTTCAAATTTGGATTCCTTTTATTTCTTTTTCTTCTCTGATTGCCATGTCTAGGACTTCCAGTACTATGCTGAATAAAAGTGGTGAGAATGGCACCCTTGTCTAGTTCCTAATCTTAGAGGAAATTCTTTCAGCTTTTCACTACTGAGTACGATGTTAGCTTTGAGCTTATCATATATGGCTTTTATTTTTATGAAGTATGTTCCCTCTATATCCACTATCTGAAGAATTTTTATCATAAATGGATGTTTGCATACTTAGTTTTCTTTTTTAAGAAACTGCCAAACATTTCCAGAGTGCCTATGCCATTCCCACCAACAATGTATGAGTGACCCAGCTTCTCTGCATCCTCACCAGCATTTGATGTCATCACTGCTTTATTTCAGATATTCTGATATGTATGCAGTAAAATCTCATTGTGGTTTTAATTTGTATTTCCTTGATGACTAATGATGTGTGTGTGTGTTCCTTTTCTATCTCTGTACTCTCTTAAGTGAGATGTCTTTTCATATCTTTTGTCCATTTTCTGGTTGAATTTTTTTAACTATTGAGCTTTGAGTGCTCTTTTGTTGAATATGTGGATGATAAATATTTTCTTCCAGTCAATAGCTTGTCTTTTCATACTCTCAACAGGGACTACTTCCACAAGTAAGAAAAATTTTGATGATTCCAATTTATCAAATTTTCCTTTTATGGATTCTGCTTTTAGTGTCAAGTCTAAGATCTCTGCCTAATCCTAGATCCCAAAGATTTTCTCCTTTTTCCTGAAAGTGTTAATGTTTTATGCTTTACATTTAAATCTATGATTAATTTTCAGTTAATTTTCATATAGAGTAAGTGAAGTCACTCAGTTGTGTCCGACTCTTTGTGACCCCATGGACTGGAGTCTATCAGGCTCCTCTGTCCACGAGATTTTCCAGGTAATAGTACTGTGGGCTGCCATTTCCTTCTCCAAATTTTATATAAGGTGTTACATTTAAGTCAAACTTCATATTTTTGTCTACAGATGACTAATTGTTCCAGCACCATTTATTGAAAGACTATCCTTCCTCCATTGAATTTCCTTTTCTCCATTTAAAAAGTTGTTTGAAATATTTGTGTGGATCTATTTCTGGGTTCTCTATTCTGCTTCATTGATCTGTGTGCCTATCCCTTTAGTAATACCACAGAGTCTTGATTACGCAGCTATATAATAACTCTTAAAATTGGGTAGAATGATTCTTTTCATTTTATTCTTCTTTTTCTAGACTGTTTAGCTATTCTAGGACTTTTACCTTTTCATATACATTTATTTAATTAATCAGTTATTATTTTTTAATTGGAGTAGAGTTGATTTACAATGTTGTATTAGTTTCTGGTATATAGCAAATTGATTCAGTTATACATAAACACACAGATATATATATACACACATATATTCTTTTCAGGTATGAGGTATTACAGGTTATGAGGTATTACCCCATGGACTGTAGCCTGCCAGGCTCCTCTGTCCATGGGATTTTTCAGGCAAGAATACTGGAGTGTGTTGCCATTTCCTTTTCCAAGGGACCTGCCTGACATAGAGATCGAACTTGCATCTCCTGCATCTCCTGCATTGGCAGGAAAATTCTTCACTATTGACCCACCTGGGAAGGCCACACAGGTTATTACAAGATATTGGATATAGTTTCTATGCTATATAGTAGGTCCTTAGTATTTATCTATTTTATATATAGTAGTGTATATCTGTTAATCCCAAACTCCTAACTTATACTCACCATCCTGCCCTTTTATACTTTGGTAACCATAAGTTTGTTTTTTATGTCTGTGAGTCTGTTTTATAAATTATTTCATTTGTATCATATTTTAGATTCCACATATAAGTGATAGATATATGTGACATTTGTCTTTCTTTGTGTGACTTACTTCACTTAGTATGATAATCTCTGCTGCTGCTGCTGCTAAGTCACTTCAATCATGTACAACTCTGTGTGACCCCAGAGATGGCAGCCCACCAGGCTCCCCCATCCCTCGGATTCTCCAGGCAAGAACACTGGAGTGGGTTGCCATTTCCTCCTCCAATGAATGAAAGTGAAAAGTGAAAGTGAAGTCACTCGTGTCCAACTCTTAGCGACCCCATGGACTGCAGCCTACCAGGCTCCTCTGTCCATGGGATTTTCCAGGCAAGTGTACTGAAGTGGGATGCTATTGCCTTCTCCAATGATAATCTCTAGGTCCATCCATGTTCCTATAAATGGTATTACTTCATTCATTTTTATGACTGAATAGTATTCTATTGTGTGTGTGTATCTCACCTTTTTTATCCATTTATCTGTTAGTGTACATTTAAGTTGTGTCCATGCCTTGGCTATTGCAAATAGAGCTGCTATGAACATTGGGGAGCATATGGCTTAGATTTCTAATTAGAGTTTTTTTCTGAACATATGCCCAAAAGTGGGATTGCTGGATCATAGCATAACTCTATTTTTCAGTTTTATGGTTTTTCTAGTAGTCATGTGTGGATGTGAGAGTTGGACTGTAAAGAAGGCTGAGCGCCAAAGAATTGATGCTTTTGAACTGTGGTGTTGGAGAAGACTCTTGAGAGTCCCTTGGACTGCAAGGAGATCCAATCAATCCATTCAAAGGAGATCAGCCCTGGGATTTCTTTGGAAGGAATGATGCTAAAGCTGAAACTCCAGTACTTTGGCCACCCTTGCGAAGAGTTGACTCATTGGAAAAGACTCTGATGCTGGGAGGGATTGAGGGCAGGAGGAGAAGGGGACGACCGAGGATGAGATGGCTGGATGGCGTCACTGACTCCATGGGCGTGGGTCTGGGTGAACTCCAGGAGTTGGTGATGGACAGGGAGGCCTGGCGTGCTGTGATTCATGGGGTGGCAAAGAGTCGGACATGACTGAGTGACTGAACTGAACTGAAAGAACAAAACTCCATGTTTTCCAGTGACTGCACCAATTTATATTCCCATTAACAAGGCAAAGGAGGATTCCCTTTGCTCCACACCCTCTCCAGCATTTATTGTTTGTGGACTTTTTAATGATGGCCATTCTGACTGGTATTATTGTAATTTTTTTTGGTCAGTGTATTTTTTAAAAATTTATTTATTTTAAATTAAACAAAGATGAATATTTTTAATGATTAAAGGTAAAATTGAAAAAGAAGAAAGACATCATAAACCATTAGATAGCTTAACAACAAAGAAACAAGGATACATAAAGCAAAAATCAGAAGAAATACAAGAGAAAAGAAAAAATATATAATCCTAGTGAGACATATTAACATTTCTTTGAGAATATTTTATCAAGTACAGAAAAAATAATAGAAGCATCTTGAATGATGTTAATAATTTAACAGATTTTTAAAATTTAGGTAATTTATATTAATCATATCCTACACAAATATATTTAAAACTTTGTATTTAATATGTTGTTATTAGACTTCCATAGAACATTTAGAAAAACTGGTAAAAAGATAAACATTACTAAATTTCAAAAATTAGAATTCTCTTTTGTATGTGTGATTCAGTTATACATATACACATACATTATATTTGAAATTATTATAAACATATCTGGAGCACTGGCAAAAAATGTAATACATGGGCATTTGTGTTTTCAAAAAATTCCAAGATAATTCTGATATGCACATGGATTTTAAAAAGTGATTGCAGATTTTTCTATTAAATGTTAGCTTTTATGATATAGAATTCTATAATTTTCTGGTGACCAATCATGATACAATGGTATTAACTAAGTAATAGT
>SJXQ01009375.1:7799-30641 GCA_006408695.1 Aepyceros melampus
GTTTAGTCATTCACTGTGGACAGTTTTGATATCATGAAGGGAAGAAAGAGAAGGTAGGTCTTGAGCACAAGCAGAGAGTGGGAGGACAAGCTGTCAATGTGAGGCTGTAGTGCCTCATAGAACTCAGAAATTTAATGGAGCAGCGTCATTTCCAGCAATGGAAATGTTGTGTTGCCATGTCATTCAGCAATATAGAGACTTACCCGTGCCCAGCTAGTTATAATATCTGCAAGAGAACAACAGGAAACTATGTCTTGTGGCACAGGGATGGAGTGGGTAGACAAGATATCTACATGAGGCAGTAAGGCGTGTTATCACCAAAAAACCTAGTGCAGCAGCAACACCTAGGCTGGATTGCTTGAACTGCAGCAGAAAACATTTGGGAAGAGGTGTTACCAAGACCTTCATCGAAGTGGACATTTACACAAGCAAAACCAGCATGCGATGGGCAAAGAAAGGAAGAGAAGAGAGTTATTGGGTCACAGGAAGAAAGTGGTGGAAGTAAATGTCAAAAGCAAAGTGTGGAGTACCCCATACCTGGAAAATCTAGTGAAGCAGAGGCATCTGCTGGTGGATTACTTGAATTACAGCAGAAAGCCCTGGGAAAGATGTGTAACCAAGGCATTCAGTGATTTGGACAGTCACCCAAGCACAGCATGTTTTGTTGAAGGAAATAAGAGAATGGATATCTTGGGGCACAGGAAGAAAGTATGGCTGTAGATTTCATGGGAACATTTAGAACGTTATACTACACACGAACATAATAGAGCTCTGATATCTACTTGTGGATTCCTTGAAACTCAGCAGAAATCTCACAGGAATATATTTTTCCAAATCTTTCACCAGCAGTGACAGTCACCAGTCCACAGCCATATTTTATATGGAGAAGAAAAAAACAGATAAAAGAAGGCTTGGTCCACAGGAAGGGAGTGGGGTTGTAGAAGTCAATGAAAGGGTGTAGAGCATCCTGAACCTCAAAAAAAGTAGTGGAGCAGCGCCATCTTCTGTTGGATTCCTAGAACACATCAGAAAGCCTTTGCAATTTTTTTGCCTAGCATTTTAGCCAGTGGCTTAGACGGTAAAGCGTCTGTCTACAACGCAGGAGACCTGGGTTCGATCCCTGGGTCGGGAAGATCCCCTGGAGAAGGAAATGGCAAACCATTCCAGTACTAATGCTTGGAAAATCCCATGGACGAGCCTGGTAGGCTACAGTCCATGGGGTTGCAAAGAGTCAGACACGACTGAGTGACTTCACTTCACTTATCCAATTACAGTCATCCAGCACTGACAGTTTTTTTATGAGGAAGAGAAGAAAGCGAAGGTTGATCTTCAGCACAAGCAGGGACCCGGGGGTGATGGAGCTGGGTCATCTTCTGGTGGATTACTTTGACTACTTCAATAAGCCATGGAGGTGTTGTGTTGTCATATCATACATCGACACAGAGACTCATCCATGCTTATCCAGTTATAATATTGGCAAGAGAAAACCAAGAAACGAGGTCTCCTGACATAGGGAGGGAGTGGGTACACCAGATGTCAATGTGACGCTTTAGAGACTGTGATCACCAAAAACTGTATTGGAACAGCGCCATCTAGGACGGATTCCTTGAACTGCAGCAGAAAGCATTTTGGGAGAGGTGTTACCAAGACCTTCATCAACCTGGATTCACCCAAGCACAACCGGTTGTGTGAAGGGCAGAGAAGGAAAAAGAAAAGAGATGTGGGCACAGGAAGGAAGTTGGGACCTAGATGTCACTGGAAGCACGTAGAGCCTCACATAACTCGAAAACCTAGTGGAGCATAGCCAATGCTGATGGATTACTTGAGTTAGAGCCCTAAGCCCTGGAAAAGATATGTTGCCAAGGTGTTCAGCGACTTGGACAGCACCCAAGCACAGTCCATTTTGTTAAGAGAAATAAGAGAATGAATATCTTGGGGGTACAGGAAGGTGTAGAGTAGTAGATGCCAAAGGGATCATTTAGAACCTTGTATTACTCAAGAACTTAGTGAAGCAACACCATCTACTGGTGAATTCCTTTAATCTAGCAGAAATTTCATGTGAAGTTGTGTTCCAAAGGCATTCATCAGCAGGGACAATCACCCATCCACAGCCAGTTTTGATATGGACAAGAAAAAATAGATAAAAGAGGGCTCAGTGCACAGGAAGAGAGTGAAAGTAATCGATGTCAATGTGAGGGTGTAGAGCATCCCACAACTCAAAAAAGTAGTGGAGCAGGGGCATCTGCTGGTAGATTTCTCAAACCACGTCAGAAAGCCCTTGAGAGTTTTTTGGCCTAGCACTTCAGCCACAGGGATAGTCATGCCCTGTGTCATTCCACAAGGAATGCACATTTTTAATATGAGAAAGAGAAGAAAGAGAAAGTGGGTCTTGAGCGCAAGCAGAGAGTGGGAGGAGAAGATGTCAATGTGAGGCTGTAGTGCCTCATAGAACTCAAAAATTAAATGGAGCAGCAGCAGCATCTCCTGGTGGATCAATTCCACTACCTCAGCAAGCCTTGAAGGTGTTGTTTTACTAGGTCATTCAGCACCATGGAGACTCACCTGTGCACAGCCATTTATAATATGGGCAAGATAACAATAGGAAACGAGGTCTTGTGGCACAGGGAGGGATCAGATAGACCAGATTTCAATGTGAGGTAGTCATGACTGTTATCACCGTAAAACCTAGTGGAGCAGTGACACCTAGGCTGGATTCCTTGAACTGCAACAGAAGGCATTTGGGAAGAAGTGTTGCCAAGACCTTCACTGACGTGGACATTCAGTCAAGCACAGCCTGGTTTGTGAAGGGCAAAGAAAGAAAACGTAGAGAGGTATTTGGGCACAGGGTGGTGGAAGTGGATGTCAATGAGAATGTGTAGAGTCTCACATAACTCAGAAACCTAGTGGACCAGAGCTATCTGCTAGTGGATTCCTTGAACTACAGCAGAAAACTCTGGCAAAAAATGTGTTGTCGAGTCGTTTACTGACTTGGACTGGCACCCAGCACAGCCCGTTTTTGTTTAGGGAAAGAAGAGTATAGAGACCTAGGGCACAAGAAGGATGTAGGCAGTAAATGTCATGGGAATCTTTGGAAGCTTGTACTACTTGAGAAAATATTGGAGCAACACCATCTACTAGTGAATTCCTTGAAATTCATCAGAAATAACATGGGAAGGTGTGTTTCCAAGGCATTCAATGGAAGGGGCAATCACGGTCAGTTTTTTTTTTTTACAAGCTGGATTTATTTATTAATTTTAAATTAATTAATTTATTTTAATTGGAGGCTAATTACTTTACAATATTGTAGTGGCTTTTGCCATATACTGGTAAGAATCAGCCATGGGTGTACATGTGTTCCCCATCCTGACCCTCCCTCCCACCTCCTTCCCCATCCCATCCCTCAGGGTCATCCCAGTGCACCAGCCTTGAGCACCCTGTCTCATGCATCAAACCTGGACTGGTGATCTATTTCACATATGGTAATATACATGTTTCAGTGCTAACCTCTCAAATCATCCCACCCCCGCCTTCTCCCACAGAGTCCAAAGACTGTTCTTTACATCTGTATCTCTTTTGCTGTTTCACATATAGGGTCATCATTACCATCTTTCTAAATTCCATATATATGTGTTAGTATACTGTATTGGTGTTTTTCTTTGACTTACTTCACTCTATATAATAGGCTCCAGTTTCATCTACCTCATTAGAACTGATTCAAATGCATTCTTTTTAATGGCTGAGTAACTTCTGCTTTATTGACTATGCCAAAGCCTTTGACTGTCTGGATCACAATAAACTGTGGAAAATTCTGAACGAAATGGGAATACCAGACCACTTGACCTGACTCTTGAGAAACCTATATGCAGGTCAAGAAGCAACAGTTAGAAATGGACATGGAACAACAGACTGATTCCAAATAGGAAAAGGAGTACATCAAGGCTGTATATTGTCACCCTGCTTATTTAACTTCTATGCAGAGTACATCATGAGAAACGCTGGACTGGAAGAAGCACAAGCTGGAATCAAGATTGCAGGGAGAAATATCAATAACCTCAGATATGCAGATAACACCACCCTTATGGCAGAAAGTGAAGAGGAACTAAAAAGCCCCTTGTGAAAGTGAAAGAGGAGAGTGAAAAACTTGGCTTAAAGCTCAAAATTCAGAAAACGAAGATCATGGCATCTGGCCCCATCACTTCATGGGAAATAGTGGAAACAGTGGCTGACTTGATTTTGGGGGGCTCCAAAATCACTGCAGATGGTGATTGCAGTCATGAAATTAAAAGACGCTTACTCCTTGGAAGGAAAGTTATGACCAACCTAGATAGCATATTCAAAAGCAGAGACATATGGCAGAAAGTGAAGAGGAACTAAAAAGCCCCTTGTGAAAGTGAAAGAGGAGAGTGAAAAACTTGGCTTAAAGCTCAAAATTCAGAAAACGAAGATCATGGCATCTGGCCCCATCACTTCATGGGAAATAGTGGAAACAGTGGCTGACTTGATTTTGGGGGGCTCCAAAATCACTGCAGATGGTGATTGCAGTCATGAAATTAAAAGACGCTTACTCCTTGGAAGGAAAGTTATGACCAACCTAGATAGCATATTCAAAAGCAGAGACATTACTTTGCCGACTAAGTCCGTCTAGTCAAGGCTATGGTTTTTCCTGTGGTCATGTATGGATGTGAGAGTTGGACTGTGAAGAAGGCTGAGCGCCGAAGAATTGATGCTTTTGAACTGTGGTGTTGGAGAAGACTCTTGAGAGTCCCTTGGACTGCAAGGAGATCCAACCAGTCCATTCTGAAGGAGATCAACCCTGGGATTTCTTTGGAAGGAATGATCCTAAAACTGAAGCTCCAGTACTTTGGGCACCTTATGCGAAGAGTTGACTCATTGGAAAAGACCCTGATGCTGGGAGGGATTGGAGGCAGGAGGAGAAGGGGACGACCGAGGATGAGATGGCTGGATGGCATCACTGACTCGATGGACATGAGTCTGAGTGAACTCCGGGAGTTGGTGATGGACAGGGAGGCCTGGTGTGCTGCGATTCATGGGGTTGCAAAGAGTCAGACATGACTGAGCGACTGAACTGAACTGAACTGAACATTCCATTTATGTATATGTACCACAGCTTTCTTATTCATTTGTCTGCTGATGGATATCTAGGTTGCTTCCATGTCCTGGCTATTGTAAACAGTGCACAGCCAGTTTTAATATGGACAAGGAAAGATAGATAAGAGAGGTTTCGGTAGACAGGAAGGGAGTGTCAGTAGTGGATGTCAGTGGGAGGGTAGAGCATCCCATAATTCAAAAACATGCTGCTCCACATGCTGGTGATTTCCTGGAACTACATCAGAAAGCCCTAGAATGTTTTTTTGCCTAGCATTTCAGCCACAGGGAAAGTCATCCAGCACCGACAGTTTTGATATGAGGAACAGAAGAAAGAGACTGGGCTGTAGTGACTCATAGAACTCGAAAAATTAATGCAGCAGCGCCATCTCCTGTTGGATTACATCCACCACCTCAACAAGCCATGGAGGCATTGTGTTGCCATGTCATTCAGGGACATGGGGACTCACCCTCACACAGTCAGATATAATATGGGCAAGAGAAAAACAGAAAATGAAGTCTTGTGTCACAGGGACTGATTGGGTAGGCCAGTGTCAATATGAGGTGATAGATACTATTATCACCAGAACATGTAGTGGAACAGTGCCACCTAGGCTGAATTCCTTGAACTGCAGCAGAAAGCATTTGAGAAGAGGTGTTGCCAAGAACTTTGGCCACCTCATGCGAAGAGCTGACTCATTGGAAAAGACCCTGATACTGGGAGGGATTGTGGGCAGCAGGAGAAGGGGACCACCGAGGATGAGATGGCTGGATGGCATCACTGACTCGATGGGCGTGAGTCTGAGTGAACTCCAGGAGTTGGTGATGGACAGGGAGGCCTGGCATGCTGTGATTCATGGGGTCGCAAGAGTCAGACACGACTGAGCGACTGAACTGAACTGAACTGTTGCCAAGAATTTCATCAGTGTGGTCATTTACCATGCACAGCTAGTTGTGTTAAGGGCAAAGAAAGGAATAGAAGAGATGCATTGGGGCGTAGAAAGGGAGTGAGGGGAGTAGATATCAATTGGAACATGTAGAGTCTCACACAACTTGAAAACCTGGTGGAGCAGAGCCAATGCTGGTAGATTACTGGAAGTACAGCAGAAAGCCTTGGTAAAGATGTATTGTCAAGGCATTCAGCAACTGGAAAGTCACCCAAGCACAGCCAGTTTTGTTAAGGGAAAACAGGAGAATAGAGATCTTGGGGCACAGGAAAGAGGTAGTTTAGTAGATGTCAATGGGAATGTTTAGGACCTTGTATTACTTGAGAACTTACTGGAGCTGCACCATCTACCAATGAATTTCATGAAATTCAGCAGAAATCTCACAGGAAGTTGTTTTTTCAAGGCATTCAATGGCAAGGACAAACAATCACCCATCCACAGCCAGTTTTGATATGGACAAGAAAAAATAGATAAGAGAGGGCTCAGTGCACAGGAAGGGAGTGGGGTCAGTAGATGTCAGTGGAAGGGTGTAGTTAGTTCAGTTAGTTAGTTCAGTCGCTCAGTCGTGTCCGACTCTGCAACCCCATGAATCGCAGCACGCCAGGCCTCCCTGTCCATCACCATCTCCCGGAGTTCACTCAGACTCACATCCATCGAGTCAGTGATGCCATCCAGCCATGTCATCCTCAGTCGTCCCCTTCTCCTCCTGCCCCCAATCCCTCCCAGCATCAGAGTCTTTTCCAATGCGTCAACTCTTCGCATGAGGTGGCCAAAGTACTGGAGTTTCAGCTTTAGCATCAGTCCTTCCAAAGAAATCCCAGGACTGATCTCCTTCAGAATGGACTGGTTGGATCTCCTTGCAGTCCAAGGGACTCTCAAGAGTTCTCTAACACCACAGTTCAAAAGCATCAATTCTTCAGTGCTGAGCTTTCTTCATGGTCCAACATCCATACATGACTACTGGAAAAACCATAGGCTTGACTAGACGGACCTTTGTTGGCAAAGTAATGTCTCTGCTTTTCATCATGCTATGTAGGTTGGTCATAACTTTCCCTCCAAGGAGACCCAGGACTGATCTCCTTCAGAATGGACTGGTTGGATCTCCTTGCAGTCCAAGGGACTCTCAAGAGTTCTCTAACACCACAGTTCAAAAGCATCAATTCTTCAGTGCTGAGCTTTCTTCATGGTCCAACATCCATACATGACTACTGGAAAAACCATAGGCTTGACTAGACGGACCTTTGTTGGCAAAGTAATGTCTCTGCTTTTCATCATGCTATGTAGGTTGGTCATAACTTTCCCTCCAAGGAGTAAGTGTCTTTTAATTTCATGGCTGCAGTCACCATCTGCAGTGATTTTGGAGCCCCCCCAAATAGTCTGACACTGTTTCCACTGTTTCCCTGTCTATTTCCCGTGAAGTGATGGGACCAGATGCCATGATCTTCGTTTTCTGAATGTTGAACTTTAAGCCAACTTTTTCACTCTCCTCTTTCACTTTCATCAAGAGGCTTTTGAGTTCCTCTTCACTTTCTGCCGTAAGGGTGGTGTCATCTACATATCTGAGGTTATTGATATTTCTCCCTGCAATCTTGATTCCAGCTTGTGCTTCTTCCAGCCCAGCGTTTCTCATGATGTACTCTGCATATAAGTTAAATAATCAGGGTGACAATATACAGCCTTGAAGTACTCCTTTTCCTATTTGGAATCAGTCTGTTGTTCCATGTCCATTTCTAACTGTTGCTTCTTGACCTGCATATAGGTTTCTCAAGAGGCAGGTCATGTGGTCTGGTATCCCTATCTCTTTCAGAATTTTCCACAGTTTATTGTGATCCAGACAGTCAAAGGTTTTGGCATAGTCAATAAAGCAGAAATAGATGTTTTTCTGGAAGGGTGTAGAGAATCCCATAACTCTAAAACGTAGTGAATTAGCGCCATCTGCTGGTGGATTCCTGGAACTACATCAAAAGCCCTCGTGTTATTTTGCCTAGCATTTCAGCCACAGTGATAGTCATACAGCATCGACAGTGTTTTTACGAGGAAGGGGAGAGAGAAAGGTAGGTCTTGAGCACAAGCAGGGAGTGGGAGGAGAAAATGTCAATGTGAGTCTCTAGTGCCTCATAGAATTCGAAAATTTAATGCAGCTGTGTCATCTCCTGGTGGATCACTTCCACTACCTCAACAAGCTTGGAGGTGTTGTTACCATGTCACTGAGTGACATAGAGACTCACCCATGCACAGCCAGTTACAATGTAAGCAAAAGAAAAACAGGAAACGAGGTGTTGTGGCACAGGGAGGGAGCAGATAGCCCAGATGTCAGTGTGAGGTGTTTGAGACTGTTATCATCAGAAAAA
Source organism: Aepyceros melampus (assembly GCA_006408695.1). Classification (NCBI taxonomy): domain Eukaryota; kingdom Metazoa; phylum Chordata; class Mammalia; order Artiodactyla; family Bovidae; genus Aepyceros; species Aepyceros melampus. The sequence goes on from SJXQ01009375.1 coordinate 16,204, forward strand.
CTTAGTGGAGAAGTGCCACTTAGGCTGGATTCCATGTACTGCAGCAGAGAGCATTGGGGAAGAGGTGTTACCAGGACCTTCATCTACGTGGACATTCACCCAAGCAACCTGCCACTGTGAGTCTAGATCCACAGCCGCCATCCTTCGCAGCTCCTGGTTGGTCAATTCTTCATTCTCTGAGCTATCAGAGTTCTTCAAGTATCCTCTGATTTCCCAGCTCCTCCAATGGCCAGGCGGTAGCAGGGTCTGGGGCGGCCGGTAGAAGCCACCTCGCCCCCGAGGCCAGGAGCGGCAGCTGAGAGGAGCCACACACGCCCGAGGCCAGGGCCGTCGGCCGGGAGGAGCAACCCGAGGACTGGGATTGTGTGCTGCTGCTGCTACTGCTAAGTCGCTTCAGTCGTATCCAACTCTGTGCGACCCCGTAGATGGCGGCCCACCAGGCTCCCCAGTCCCTGGGATTCTCCAGGCAAGAACACTGGAGTGGGTGTGGGATTGTGTAGGCTCACATAATTCGAAAACCTAGTGGAGCAGCGCCCTCTGCTGGAGGATTCCTTGAACTACATCACAAATCCCTGCCGTAGTTGTGTTGCAGCTGCGCACAGCCAGTTTTGATATGGACAAGAGAAGAAAGAAGTCTTGGGGCACAGGAAAGGAGTGGGGGTAGTAAATGTTAATGTGAGGCTGTACAGCCTTTTATACTTCAAAAACCTAGTGGAGCAGAACCATTTGCAGGTGGATTTCTTGAACTACACCAGAAAGCCCTGACGACATTGTGTTGGCAACCCACTCCACATCATTCAGTGAACACTAAACAGGGTGACTGACATATGGACACAGTCTGTACACGAGGACCCATCTTTGTTAGTGATCAGCTTGATTTAGAGCTGGTCAGTCAAGCTGCTCAGTCCCAGGACCTCAAAAGTTGAGCATCTCTGGCTGAAACAGAATGGTGACTAGAGGCCTACCTTTGGCCTTTCATCCTCATCAGCAGTGAGAGCCCTTGAACCACTTATGTAGTCTATGCCTGCTTGCTACTTAAAGTGTGGTCCAGGGACCAGCAGCATCAGCATCTCCTGGGAACTTGTGACTCTGAGGCCTCCACTACAGACCTATTGAATCAGGACTTGGATTTCATAATATGCCTGGTGATTCCAGTGCACATTAGTGTTTGAAAAATTCTACTCCTTGGTACCTTGGGGACCAAGAATTTGACATAATTGAACTATATTTTACAAATGAACCTAGAAGACTCACAATGATGTACCCAAATCGACACAAATAGGGGGTGGAAGATCCAAAGTTAGCAACTAAATTGCCTCACTTTCAGCTCAGGTGTTTCTGCACTATTCTAATCTGTTGTACCCTGTGGCAGATTCCTCTCTGGCCACAGAGGACAAGTTCATGCTTTGTTTTTGAGACAAAACTCCCTGTCATATGTTTTTGCATCTAAATCCATGCCTTGTGGAACTTCCCTGGTGGCTCAGTAGTTAAGACTTCACCTTCCAGGGCTTCTGTGGTGGACTGGTGGTTGAGAATCCACCTGTCAGTGCAAGGGACATGGGTTCGATCCTTGTCTGGGAAGATCCCACATGCTATGGAGCAGCGAAGCCAGGGTACTACAACTTTTGAAGCCCTTGCACCCTAGGGCCTGTGCTCCAAAACAAGAGAAGCCACAGCAGTGAGTAGCCCAGGCACTGCAACAAAGAGTAGGCCCTGCTAACCAGGACTAGGCAAAGCCTGACCAAAGCAACAAAGGCCTAGTGAAGCCAACAATAAACAAGTGTTTTTAAAAATTAAAAAAAAAATAGTTAAAGACTTTGGTTTCCAATACAGAGATTGGGGATTCAATCCCTGGTTAGAGAGATGGGATCCCACATGCTTCTCAATCAAAATCCAAAACAAACAACACACTAACAAATTCAACAAAGACTTTATATGGTCAACATCAAAAACAAAATCTTAAAAAAAGGACATGACTTACTACCTTACGTAACACCAAAGTTCTCCAGAACTGAGGTCAAACCAGATCCCTACCATTCCCCTCTCCTAAAACATCCCTTACTGTAGTCCTTCCTAGAAACTGTCTTTGGTGAGTCTTGTAGCCTAATGGGAAAATGTGTAGGAAGGCAGGCATTCATTATTGTGATATCATAAGCTGGTGGAAGTTCAACGCTAGGACTCCAGCTTCTGGCAAGGACTGGGATGAGCCATGTGTGGACTTCTGTCCAATTCTTTGGACATGAGATCACCAATTACTTCTGCTTCTGCTGTTAGGCAGGACAGTTGCCACATACAGTAAACATTTCAGCCTTGTTCCTTTGAAAGGTGAATTTGAAAAAAATAAAAATTTAAAATATAAAACCAAAAATCTCTTTTTAAAATTAAACCTAATAAAATAATTTTGTCTTTAATTTTTTAAATTATTGTTGATTTATGATATTAGTTTTGGATATATAATATAGTGATTCAATGTTTTTATAGATTATTCTTCATCTAGAGTTATTATAAAATGTTGGCTATATTCCTTCTGCTGTACAGTATATCCTTGTTGCTCATTCATTTTATACATTGTAATTTGTACCTCTTAATCCCCTACCTCTATCTTGCCTTTTCCCTATCCCTCCCCACTGGTAACAACTAGTTTATTCTCTGTATCTGTTAAATAGGACTTAGTTTCTTGATTCCTGATCCAGAAACACCCCCACTGAGGTTAGGAATGCTTGGTGTTGTTCTTGTCATGGGGCTACACTGACATGGGGAAAACAAGGAGCAGGGTATCATGGTGGTTTTGGTGTGTCCTGGCCCAGGACTCAAAGAATGGGTTTTTCTGCAAGGCCCTTGGACCCTGGGGCCAGTTGTAAGCAGGCTGGCAACATTTATTTAATTAGACTCATCATACTCATTTGAATTGCAAGTCTATCAGAAGATGACCCAGACACAGAGAATCCCACGAGAGACTTATACAGAGCTGCCTTTGTGTGTGAGTGTCTCCTGTGGAGGCACTGGTCAGCAGTGGCCTGCCAAGGGGGATAGGGCCTCTGGCTGCAGCAGACCTGGGAGGTATTGCATGTGGCATAAGTCCTCTTGGAAGAAGTCACCATTTTCCCTGTCACAGAGCCACCAAGCAGATGACCCACAAACTGGAGAGCAATTATAGCAAGGAAGTTCTTGCATGTTGCAAAAGTTCTAGGGCCCACGACAGATTCCCCAACCTGGAGATCCAGCAAAGAGACAGAGAACCCCCAAGGAATTTGACTTTGAAGCCCAGAGGGATTTGATTACAGAACTTCCACAGGACTGGGGAAACAGACTCCTGGAGGGCACAAACAAAACCTTGTGCACACCAGGACCCAGGAGAAAGGAGAAGTGACCTCACAAGATACTGAGCCAGACTTGCCTGTGAGCGTCAAGGAGTCTCTGGTGGACACGTGGGATGACAGTGGCCTGTTGCAGGCTCAGGGGCACAGAATACAACACTCCTGGGAGCTTTGAGGAGTGCTGGCATAAGTCCTTTTGAAGGAGGTCCCCATTACTGCCATTACCCCTACCATATTTTGGGCTGAGGTGAAACTACAGGGAGGGAATACAGACCCACCCATCAACAGAAAAGTGATTAAAGATTTACTGAGCATGCCCCCCACCCCAGTCAGAGAAAGACCCAGATTCCCCCATAGACAGTCCCTCCCATCAGGGAGAATCCACAAGCCTCTTATCCTTATCTATCAGAAGGCAGACACAATGAAAACCACAATCACAGAAAACTAATCAAAGTGAGCACATGGACCACAGCCTTGTCTAACTCAATAAAAGTATGAGCCATGCTATGTAGGCCCACCCAAGATGAACGGGTCATGGCAGAGAGCTCTTGCAAAACGTGATCCACTGGGGAAGGAAATGGCAAATAACTTCAGTTTTCTTGCCTTGAGAACAGCAAGAAAAGGCAAAAAGATATGACACTGAAAGATTAACTCCCCAGGTCGGTAGGTGTCCAATATGATACTGGAGAAGAGTGGAGAAATAGTTCCAGAAAGATTGAAGAGGCTGAGCCAAAGCAAAAACAAGGCCCAGTTATGGATGTGACTTGTGATAGATGTAAAGTCTGATGCTGTAAAGAACAATATTGTATAGGAACCTGGAATGTTAGGTCCATGAATCAAGGTAAATAGGAAGTGGTCAAATAGGAGATGGCTAGAGTAACATCAACATTTTAGGAATTGGTGAACTCAAATGGACTGCAATGGATGAATTTAATTCATATGACCATTACATCTACTAATGTGGGCAAGAATCCTTCAGAAGAAATGGAGTTTCCCTCATGGTCAGCAAAAGAGTCCAAAATGCAGTTTGCATTCTGCAAACGACAGAATGATCTCTGTTCATTCCCAAGGCAAAACATTCAATATCACAGTAATCCAAGTCTATGCCCCAACCACTAATGCTGCAGAAGCTGAATTTCAGTGGTCTATGAAGACCTAAAAGACCTTCTAGAACTAACACCATAAAAAAAGATGTGCTTTTCATCATAGAGGATTGGAATGCAAAAGTAGGAAGTCAAGAGATATCTGAAGTAACAGGAAAGTTTGACCTTGGAATACAAAATGAAGCAGGTCAGAGGCTAACAGTTTTTCCAAGAGAATGCACTAGTCATAGCAAACACCGTCTTCCAACAACACAGGAGACTCTACACATGGACATCACCAGATGGTCAATATCAAAATCAGATTGATTATATTCCTTGCAGCTGAGGATGGAGAAGCTCTATACAGTCAGCAAAAACAAGACCAGGAGCTGACTGTGGCTCAGATCATGAACTCCTTATTGACAAATTCACACTTAAATTGAAGAAAATAGGGAAAACCACTAGACCATTCAGGTATGACCTAAATCAAATCCCTTACAATTATACAGTGGAAGTGACAAATAGAGTCAAGGGATTAGATCTGATAGATAGAGTGCCTGAAGAACTATGGACCTCTCTCCATAACATTGTTCATAACATCGTACAGGAGGCTGTGATCAAAACCACCTACAAGAAAAAGAAATACAAAAAGGCAAAATGGTTGTCTGAGGAGGCCTTACAAATAGCTGAGAAAAGAAGAGAAGTAAAAGGCAAAGGAGACAAGGAAAGATATAAGCATTTGAATGCAGAGTTTCAAAAAATTGCAAGGAGAGATAAGAAAGCATTCCTGAGTGATCAGTGCAAATAATTAGAGGAAACAATAGAATAAGAAAGACTAGAGATAGCTTCAAGAAAAATTAGGGATAGCAAGGGAACACTTCATGCAAAGATGGGCACAAAAAGGACAGAGATAGTATGGACCTAACAGAAGCAGAAGATATTAAGAGGTGGAAAGCATACACAGAAGAACTATACAAAAAATATCTTAATAACCCAGATAACCACTGTGCTGTGATCACTCACCTACTGCCAGACATCCGGAGTCCAAAGTCAAGTGGGCCTTAGGAAACATCACTATGAACAAAGCCAGTGGAGGTGATGGAATTCCAGCTGAGCTATTTCAAACCCTAAAAGAATGCTGTGAAAGTGCTGCACTCAATATGCCAGCCAATTTGGAAAACTCATCAGTGGCCACAGGGCTGGAAAAAGGTCAGTTTTCATTCCAATCCCAAAGAAAGGCAATGCCAAAGAATGCTCAAGGTGAAGGTGAAGTTGCTCAGTTGTGTCCGACTCTTTGCGACCCGTGGACTGTAGCCCACCAGGCTCCTTCATCCATGGGATTCTCCAGGCAAGAATACTGGAGTGGGTTGCCATTTCCTTCTCCAGGGGATCTTCCCTGCTCAGGGATCAAACCCAGGTCTCCCGCATTGCAGGCAGGTGCTTTAACCTCTGAGCCACCAGGGAAGCCCTTAGAATGCTCAAACTACCACACAATTGTACTCATCTCACACGCTAGCAAAGTAATGCTCAAAATTCTCCAAGCTATGCTTCAACAGTACGTGAAACGAGAACTTCCACATGTCCAAGCTGGATTTAGGAAAGGCAGAGGAACCAGAGATCAAATTGCCAACATCTGTTGGCTATCACAAAAGTGAGAGAGTTCCAGAAAAACATCTACTTCTGCTTCATTGACTACACTAAAGCCTTTGACTATGTGGATCACAACAAACTGTGGAAAATTCTTAAAGAGATGGGAATACCAGACCACCTTACCTGTCTCCTGAGAAACCTGTATGCAGGTCAAAAAGTAACAGTTAGAACCAGACATATATCAATGGACGGTTCCAAATTGGGAAAGGAGTACATCACCTTTATATTGTCAGCCTGCTTATTTAACTTCTATGCAGAGTAACTCATGTGAAATGCCAGGCCAGATGAAGCACAAACTGGATTCAAGATTGCTGGGAGAAATATCAATAACTCCAGATATGCAGATGACACCACCCTTATGGCAGAAAGCAAAGAACTAAAGAGCCTCTTGATGAACTTGAAATAGGAGAGTGAAAAATCTGGCTTAAAACTCAACATTCGAAAAACTAAGATCATGACATCCAGTCCCATCACTTCATGGCAAAGAGGAAACAATGGAAACAGTGACAGACTTTATTTTCTTGGGCTCCAAAACCACTTAAGATGGTGACTGCAGCCATGAAATTAAAAGATACTTGTCCTTGGAAGAAAAGCTATGACCAACCTAGACAGAATATTAAAAAGCAGAGACATTACTTTGCCAACAAAGGTCCATCTAGTCAAGGCTATGGTTTTTCCAGTGGTCATGTATGGATGTGAGAGTTGGACTATAAAGAAAGCTCAGCACCAAAGAATTGATGCTTTTGAACTGTGGTGTTGGAGAAGACTCTTGAGAGTCCCTTGGACTGCAAGGAGACCAAACCAGTCAATCCTAATGCAAATCAGTCCTGAATTGGAAAGACTGATGCTGAAGCTGAAGTTCCAATACTGTGGCCACCTGATGTGAAGTACTAACTCATTGGAAAAGACTCTGATGTTGGGAAAGATTGAAGGCAGAAGAAGAAGGGGATGACAGAGGATGAAATGGTTAGATGGCATCACTGGCTCGATGGACATGAGTTTGAACACACTCTGGGAGTTGATGATAGACAGGGAAGCCTGCCGTGCTGGAGTCCATGGGGTCACAAAGAGTTGGACATGACTGAGCAACTGAAATGAACTGAACCCAGAGATTGTGATAAGGAGGGAAGAAACAAAACCCAGGACTTCTCTCCTCCTCCTGGGCTTTATTCAATGAAACCTAAACATTTCACTGATGGTTTTTCCAGTGGATAGAAGGAAATGCTGGAAGGGCAGAGGAGTCTTCTATCGAGTACTAAAGTACATTTTTCTCAACATGAATAGGATGTGGGTATGAATCAAGGAGGACTTCCCAGATAGTGATTGTGGTAAAGAACTGGCCTGCCAGTGCTGGAGACATAAGACATGTGGGTTGGATCCCTAGGCTGGGAACATCTCCTGGAGGAGGGCATGGCAACCCACTCTAGTATTCTTGCCTGGAGAATGCCAAGCACTCACACATGTATGGATCAGGAGAGAAGCACCCTACATTCTGAAATGACTTAAAGCTTTTCTGGACATGATTTTCTGAAGTTGATAGATTTATGTTAAAGAACTGTTGTGAGTTTTTCCAAAGCTCAGGTCCATGCACTGTGTCCAATTGTGGAAGTCTGGCAACATTTGATTGTTCATGGTTTTTTCCTATGCCTTTCCAGATGAGAATGTGGCTGTTTCATGTACAGTATCTATGAATGTAAAATGCATTCCTCTGCTGGGAAGGAAAGCAATGGTACTTATGCTTGTGAGATTAGCTGGGGTGGGTTATAGTCACCTATGGCTGCTGATCAGCAGAAGAAGCTTTCATCTGACTAGTGAGGTCTGAAGAATTTGAATAATTTGAGATATCTCAGGGGTTCCTGCTGGATTTCAGCATGCAAAGCAGATTGTGACTGGGGACATGAAGTGCTCAGAGTTCTTTGTGTCCCTTAATGTCTCTATCAGTTTATGAGAATAACAGGGAAGTGCTTGTTGAAATCTATACTGCCCTTGATGAAGCTGAGTAACAGTGATCCCTTAACTAAAGTAATTTTTCCAGGCCTCTGTAAATTATGTGGGGCCACTTGTATTTGAAGGGGTAAGTAATAAGTGCTACTCTGAAAAATAAATTCTTTCCTCACAGCCTGGCCACTTTCCCACAACTTCCAAGAATGAAAGACTTCTGATTTCTGTGGATCCTTGAAGATATTTGTGAAATAATTCCATTAATGCAAAGCACCTTAATGGTCTTGGAAACAGGTATCTGTTCTGAACTGGGGCCTTGTCAGAGAAAGGGGCAGGCCAAGGAGAATAGGGCAAGAGTCAGGAGCTTGGGAACAGGTTAGCTGGGTTCTCTGCCATGGATATAAACAAAGCTGCAAGTTTCATCTGAGCCTCAGGGTCCTCTTCCAGGATCCCTGGCTGTTAATAGACTGCCTTTCTTTGTGGTTTTATGACTTTCTTGCTGGGAGTCACTCTTAGCTCCTTGAGGCTTCCCACAGTTCCTTCCCAAGTGGCCTCCATATTTTTTTGAAAGAGAGAAATTTTAAAGGCTTGGGTAGTAATGAGAAGTCTTGAATGGTAGGGTGAAGATCTCTATAAAGCCGAAGAAATGCTGGCAGAAATGGTCAAAGTCCACTTGTTCAGAACTCTGAAAATTAACCAAAGGCTTGCAACACTCTGAGATGCTTTCATTCAAACAAAACTGCTGAATATTATAAGACCAGTAAGAACAGCAGGGTTGGTGGCTTTTTAACTTGGGCTATTCCCATCTACTTCTCCCCAGCTTCACAGAGCCCTTAAAATTCAGCAGCCTTGAAATCACAGTAGCTATAAAAAAAAATCAACCTGAAAAATTAACCAAAAGAAGCCCAAATGGAAACAGCCCAATTGTCCTTCCATTTCTAGTGACTATAACTGGGGAGTGAGATTTGAGAGACTTGCTTTTTTACTTTACAGCACTTCTATACAATTAAACTGTTAATAGAGCTACTTTAAAAATAAATAGCAGTGATAAAGATAAAACAGAGCAAAAGAGGGTTCCTAAAAATGCTCTAATGATTAAGGAATGGTAAATGAAAATTGTACAGAACTATTCATGCTGTTTCTAATTTAAAACCTATATAAAACAATACTTTGGCCACCTGATGCAAAGAGATCCTGGAAAAGATCCTGATGCTGGGAAAGATTGAGGATAAGAGGAGAAGGGGGCGACAGAGGATAAGATGGTTGAATGGCATCACTAACTCAATGGACATGAGTTTGAGCAAACTCAGGGGGAAGTGAAGGACAGGGAAGCCTGGTGTGCTGCTGTTCATGGGGTTGCAGAGAGTCAGACATGACTTGGTGACTGAACAACAACATATACAACATCAACTTTTTTTAATTCAATGTGCCATCTTTAGCATTTCATTTTAGTGAAAGCCAAAAATGTTTCTAAGAGCTTTTTTTTTTTTTTTTTTACGGCTCAGGGAACTAAGATCCTTCCACTTTAGATTCAATTCAATTCTCCCTTTCTCTAAGAGCTTTTATAGGAATACATTTGACCTTTGCTTCCTGATTATACTTTTCCCTGTGAAGTTCTAAGTTTGCCAACTGTAAATTCTCTTACCATGATGGTTTTCAGGAGCATAAGCATAGCAAATAGTGAAGAGACATAGGGCTTTTTTCTGGCAAGCTTACTTTACTACTCTTTGCAAAAATAACTATAAGTTAACTCAACTATAATCTTGGGGGGGGCAAGTTTTTTGTTGTGGTGGTTATTTATTGGCCATGCCAAACAGCATGTGGGATCCCAGTTCACTGACCAGGGATTGAACCCTTGCACCCTGCAGTGGAAGCTTGGCGTCTTAACCACTGGACTGCCAGGGAAGTCCCAACTCAGCTATAACTTTATAAGCTAATCAAAAAGCAATTATAAGCAGCTTTCTGTTCCCAACATTAAAGCCCCTCCTGAAGCCTGAAAATACTTTTGACAATCAGTGCAGAATAGTGCATCTTGTACTCAAGAGGTACATTAGCAAGAAGACTTTAGATAGCTGTCCACTGTGATAACGTCCTCACAGTTCTGTAGGAGGCTGGCTGTGTGAATAAGCCTAGGGGAAAGAAACCTATCAGGAAAAAAATCCCCCACCTTCCACTCCAGACACAACAATTATCCATGTTTTGTTTGAGATGAGGAAGTAACCCTCAGGGTTCAAATTCTTCCCGTGATTATTAGAAAGTATCTCTGCTTAAGAATAGGATGTAGCCAGTGATCAAATCTCTTACAATTACCTGTTGACCATGATGGGATTCAGATGGCTTTCATGGCCCTGAAATTGTAGGTACAATTTTGTGCTAATGTGAATTTGAGAGAGTGTCTGTCACTTTCATCAGTTTCCTAAGGCGGCCTGTGGTCAAAAGAAATATAAGATCTACTGATCTAAAGGTTTCCTGGATTGAGACTCGGAAGTAGCAAGCTGATGAAAGACATTCCTTTACCCCTACTTCCCCCCAATTCTTCAAAGACAGTTTTGAGCCTGGGATTGTCCATGTATCTGAAGTTTCTTTTACATTATATCCAGGCAGAGGATGGAAGCACTGATGGGATAGCTGGAGGCAGCAAAATCTGATGATGGCAGAAGGGTGTTTGCAAGCTCCTAAACTGAAAGGGTCTTCAGGGAGAAAGATCTCTTCCAACTTTGAGAGTAGCCCCAGTCTTAGCCAGCTTGTGGAGCCAAGAGGAGAGGGGAGCTGGATTTTCCTGGATGTGAGGATCAGGTAATGAGTAATGACTGACATGTTAGGCACCATCATAGACCCAGTCCAGAAATCTGAGTCCTTTTCTAATTGCATGCACTTGGGCAAGACCCTTAACCTTTGGAGATCTCATTTCCTTCTCAGCAGACTGATTTTTGGACTAATGGCACAAGCGTGTATCATTTTGAGTTTGGGGTTTTAAGTTTTGTTTATGTTTCCTAAACTTGGAAAAGCCTGACTTAGAAGCTAATTTGAAACAAAGCAAGATGTGACTGAGGTATCACCTATAAAGAGTATCTACCCGGAACCCCAAGATGCCTCACATCACACTAGAGTAGACCTTAATGTCTCAATTTCTGTCTTAGAGTGTGGAGATTTGAGTGAGATACCAAGAGGAAAAGGCAAGAAGTGAAGTGATGCTCCAAAAAATCACTGCCTGAAAAGAAGAACTAGATTCATTAGTCCCTCTGGAAGAAGCAGCAAAATTGACCTAAGGGAAACTGGGAGAAGACCCATCTTGAAGGGATGATTCTTAGTCTATGTAGAGAATAACCACAGAGGCTCATCTCTTCCCTTGAAGCTGAGGCTGTATCTATGGAGTGTTAAACTTCAGAAGTAGTTGATGAAATATATGGGAACACTCTCGTATATTACTGGTAGGAATGTCAATTGCTCTAATCCTTTTTGGAAACAGTTTTCAAATATTTAGTAAGAGCCATGAGACTCTGTGTACCTTCTAAAATTCCCATTTTGGATACCATCCTAAAGAAATGATCCAAATGATTGAAAATTCATTGTGCACAGACCGTCATCAAGGTGCCATTGCTCCTATGGGGATAGGATGGGGAATATGGGGAAATGATGCATAAATTATGTGAAACAACTGATGCTCACTGTCTTCTAACCTCTCCCCACATCCCCAGCCTCCACCAGCTGCCTAGCATCCCCATGTATCTATCCTCTTCTTTCCATTCATTTACTTGCAAAAATTCTCCTTATCATAACATCACTGTGTGACCTTGTTGTTGTTGTGCTCAGTCGTGTCTGACTTTTGTGACCCCATAGACTGTAGCCTGCCAGGCTCCTCTGTCCATGGAATTTTCCAGGTAAGAATACTGGAGCAGGTAGCCATTTCCTGCTCTAGAGGATCTTCCCAGCCCAGGGATCCAATTTGTGTCTCTTGCATCTCCTGCATTGGTAGGTGGATTCTTTACCTCTAGCGCCACCTGGGAAGCCCAGGTCACCTGCGTTATGCCAAGGGCACTCACCCCCTTCCCAAAGGAGATAACCCAAAGTCTCATTCTTGTTTTACATCAAGCTTCAGGTGCAGTACCTCTGGATGATGATACTTCTTGTCTCTTTCTGAACGTGACACCTCATAATTTAAAGACCTACAGTTAAGGATGACATTAAACATCCCCAATAGTCTCAATACAAGGTGAGAATAAGATAACAGAATATGTGCAATGCAATATCCATTTAGAAAGGAAGAAGAGAGAAACCACCCTTGGTGGTCCCCAAATTCTCACAGACCTCATGTTCTGCTGGAGAAGAGAAGGAGGGGCTCCCTAATGAAGGCATGAGTTACTTGGGCTACATTTCTGTGCCCCTGGCTTCTGTTCTCTCAGAAGATCATCCTTGTCCATTTTTGTCATGGCCACACCTGAGGAAGGCATGGGGAAGGAGTCCCCTTCCGGGATGTAGCAGCCGTGGTGGGGTAAGCTCTCTCAGGTCCTTGATGGTGAGGCTGGAGGTTTCTCCAGCAAGGCGATCCCTTTATCTACTGAGGAGATTAGACATCTCTTTGTTGTTGTTGTTCAGTCACTCAGTCCTGTCCGACTCTTTGTGACTCATGGACTGCAGCATGCCAGGTTTCCCTGTCTTTCACCATCTCCCGGAGTTTGCTCAAACTCATGCTGCCACCCAACCATCTCATCCTCTGTCATCCCCTTCTCCTCCTGCCTTCAGTCTTTTCCAGCATTAGGCACTTTTCCAATGAGTTGGCTCTTTGCATCAGATGGCCAAAGTATTGGAGCTTCAGCTTCAGCATCAGTCCTTCTCATGAATATTCAGGGTTGATTTCCTTTAGGATTGACTGGTTTGATCTCCTTTCAGTCCAAAGGACTCTCAAGAATCTTCTCCAACACCACAGTCCAAAATCATCAATTCTTCAGTGCTCAGCCTTCTTTATGGTCCAACTCACATCCGTACATGACTACTGGGAAAACTATAGCTTTGACTATATGGACCTTTGTTAGCAAAGTAACGTCTCTGCTTTTTAATATGTTGTCTAGGTTTGTCATAGCTTTTCTTCCAAGGAACAAGTGTCTTTTAATTTCATGGCTGTAGTCACCATCTGCAGTGATTTTGGAGCCCAAGAAAGTAAAGGCAGTTTCTTTTCAAGACATCTCTTTGCTTCTAGTCAATTCTATAGACTGATGACTAAAGCAGACATTTACCAAACACTAGATTCCAGACTGGGTGATTTTATCTCGTAGCATCAGTACTTGTTGCCTAAGCCCATTCCCCTGTTTCTGATTTTAATGACTTCCTTGGTTTATGCTTTAGGATAATTCACAGAAATACCCTGGAATGGAGAGGCTGCAGGAGGGTAATTGTTGTCTTTCCAGGCTGGGGATGTCCAGGCTAAGGTGTTTGGTAAAAGCTGAAAGGATCAGGTTCTGGCTCCTCCAAGGTCTCTGTCTCTGCCTTCACTAATCTTACCTTCACCTTGGGGCAGATAATTGGGCTTTGTCCATTGTGCACAACTGTCTGACTCAGCCAACTTGGAGTGTCAACTGCAGGGCTTCTATTAGGAGAGCTGTATTTTCTTCCATCTCTGCTTTCAGACGGATCAGCTTCACCACCCAAAACTTGTTTCTTGCTTGTAGCACCTTTTTGAATGCCACAAGGAGAAACTAAAACAACACCAGTATCTCAATTCTGTACAAAATCCCATAAAGCCCTAACCTTACTAGACACACAGTTAACAAAAAATGATCTCTTTGAAGCCACATAGCTGGTTTGCCCATTTCCCAACTCAAGACAGAAGACTTTCACTGTCATTTACCCAAACTATGCTTAGACAGACCACCTAACCTGCCTCTTGAGAAATCTGTATGCAGGTCAGGAAGCAACAGTTAGAACTGGACATGGAACAACAGACTGGTTCCAAATAAGAAAAGGAATACGTCAAAGCTGCATATTATCATCCTGCTTATTTAACTTCTATGCAGAGTACATCATGAGAAACGCTGGGATGGAAGAAGCACAAGCTGGAATCAAGATTGCCGGGAAAAATATCAATAACCTCAGATATGCAGATGACACCACCCTTATGGCAGAAAGTGAAGAAGAACTAAAAAGCCCCTTGATGAAAGTGAAAGAGGAGAGTGAAAAAGTTGGCTTAAAGCTCAACATTCAGAAAATGAAGATCATGGCATCCAGTCCCATCACTTCATGGGAAATAGATGGGGAAACAGTAGAAACAGTGTCAGACTTTATTTTCTGGGCTCCAAAATCACTGAAGATGGTGATTGCAGCCATGAAATTAAAAGACGCTTACTCCTTGGAAGAAAAGTTATGACCAACCTAGATAGTATATTGAAAAGCAGAGATATTACTTTGCCAACAAAGGTGCATCTAGTCAAGCTATGGTTTTTCCAGTGGTCAT
>SJXQ01009375.1:30859-80396 GCA_006408695.1 Aepyceros melampus
TCTAGTCAAGGCTATGGTTTTTCCTGTGGTCATGTATGGATGTGAGAGTTGGACTGTGAAGAAGGCTGAGCACCAAAGAATTGATGCTTTTGAAGTGTGGTGTTGGAGAAGACTCTTGAGAATCCCTTGGAGTGCAAGGAGATCCAACCAGTCCATTCTGAAAGAGATCAGCCCTGGGATTTCTTTGGAAGGAATGATGCTAAAACTGAAGCTCCAGTACTTTGGCCACCTCATGGGAAGAGTTGACTCATTGGAAAAGACCTTGATGCTGAGAGGGATTGGGGGCAGGAGGAGAAGGGGATGACCGAGGATGAGATGGCTGGATGGCACCACAGACTCAATGAACGTGAATCTGAGTGAACTCCGGGAGTTGGTGATGGACTGGGAGGCCTGACGTGCTGCGATTCATGGGGTCGCAAAGAGCTGGACACGACTGAGCGACTGAACTGATCTGAACTGAACTGAAAATATATTTATTAGAAAATAAGAAAATCTTTAAAGGGACACAAGTTAAATATTTAACTCAAAATTTAGAAAAGGATCAATAGAATAAACCCAAGGAATGTAAGAATAAAAATATTTAAATAAGGGCAGAAACAAATTTTCAGTATTCGTGTACAAATGTGAGAGTTGAACCTTAAAGAAGGCTGAGTGCCAAAGAATTGATGTTTATGAATGTCACTTTTTTGCAAAAATAGAAAGATGGATAATGTTGGCAACCAGTTAAACATTACTGGTTGGAGATTAGCCTGGAACTGCCATTATAATAACACTTGATCAGATTAAAAATAAATATACCCCGTTACCCAGAGTGAACATATTTCTGAGACAGGGAGGCCCACAAAGGAACTTGCATGAGGATGTTCATTGTTGTGTTGTTTATGATAGTGGGGAATTAGAAGCAATCTAGGTGTCTATTACTTGATAACGGAAAAGTCAAATGTGGGTGCACCCTGGAATATTCAGTGCAGCTATGAGAAACATGAGGTACCCTCCTAGTAGTAGGGGTAGATTTGTTTTAATGTAAAATATTTTTAAAAGATAATGCTCAAGCAAATAAGATATAAACTAAGACAGTTCACATTTTTTATGTTAATTAAATATACATTTTACAAATGTCACAGATTATATTAATATTAATGTTAATTAAAAATAAAAGGTCACATGAAGCATAAGAATGGTTACCTAGTAGGGAAAGGTGAATAGAGCAGGGAAGTTACACTATGCCATGATGTCTTAGGCACAATATTGGAAGGGAGAGAGGACAGACATCAGCAGCCTTCACTTCTGGTTAGTGCAAAAGCTGTATTTCTGAGGTTATTAAATTTATTTCCACAGGGCCCAATGAAAAGTGGGTTGTGAGTGATGTACACCTCATTCATTCCCTGTTAGCTGGGAACCTTACTCCCATATCACATTGCCACAGAGGCAAAGTGACTTCCCCTCAGTATTGTAATATTTCCACTTTTTCTTTTGCCTTCTTATTTGATTCTCCCTCAGAGAAGGTGTCAAATGTGATGACTTACCTACTTGGTGAATTAGTAGTAGGCAAAAATCCCTTGGCCTTTGGTTATCAAAGTGAAAGTGTCAGTCATTCAGTCCTGTCCAACTCTTTGTGACCCCGTATACTGTAGACTCCTCTGTCCATGGAATTCTCCAGGCAAGAATACTGGAGTGGGTACCCATTTACTTCTCCAGGGGATCTTCCCAATCCAGGGACTGAACCCAGGTCTCCCACATTCAGGCAGATTCTTTACCATCTGAGCCACCGGGGAAGCCCTTGGTTGTTAAAAGTGTTGTCAGTTCAGTCGCTCAGTCGTGTCCAACTCTTTGCGACCCCATGAATCACAGCACGCCAGGCCTCCCTGTCCATCACCATCTCCCGGAGTTCACTCACACTCACGTTTATCGAGTCCGTGATGCCATCCAGCCATCTCATCCTCTGTCGTTCCCTTCTCCTCCTGCCCCCAATCCTTCCCAGCATGAGGCTCCCGTACCTGCCAACCTCTACTCTCTTCCTTCTCCTGTTATGACTGTGAGCAAGCAGGCTGAGCTTCCTTCAGTTTCTCTGCCTGTGAATAAGTCAGCTGTGTCCATATCTTTAGTCCTGCCTTTCTTTAATTAATAAAGGAGGAAGCAGAAAGCCCCATTTGAGGCTCAGATGCTACTACCATTGTTCAGAAGGTTTACCATTAATTCTCTGGGCCAATTTGACTACCCTTTTCTATTTCAGTTGTTAAGGAGCCTGAAGGGAGGAGGAGAGAATGATGGGAATCTCAAATCTCCATTTGCTGAATTTTTCACTGTAAAAGGATAACTATGGGACCCTTCGGGATCACAAAATCTTGTGAAAATAAATAAAAGATTTCCGCATCCATTTATACTTTTTTGTTGTTTCCATTTACAGGGGACCCACATAATCCTTCAAGCTAATTTTTTAATCATGCAAGAGTTCATGGGTGAGGATTAAGAAACTCGGGATTTAAATACTTTAAAAGGTCCTATATTCCTCAATATTTTTAACTCTCCAATGCACTCAGAAGTTATCTTGTATTCTCAAAAACTCGACTCTGATTCTAGGGGTTTGTAAGCAAATAAAAACTCCTTTAACCTTAGTCCTAACCCTTCCACAGAACATGAGAATGCCTAGTGCAACCACAAGAAGCAGGTTTCTCCATTTATGGGGAGAGAGTTGGAGGAAATTTCCAAGACTAGGGAAAAAGCAAATGAGTTTAGCTGTTTAGAGTACCAAGAAAGGAATGATGTGAAGGAGGAAATAAATGCAGAAAGATGGGCAGGGTAAGAATGATGCTGGACTCAGGAGCCATAGAGAAGTTCTTCCTTATATTAAATACTACTGAAAATGTGCAAAGTACCTTGTTGTGAAGAGTAACAGGGACGGGCAAACAACCAGAGATCAGGAGGGCCAACTTGAACC
The DNA here is from genome assembly GCA_006408695.1 of Aepyceros melampus. Taxonomy (NCBI): domain Eukaryota; kingdom Metazoa; phylum Chordata; class Mammalia; order Artiodactyla; family Bovidae; genus Aepyceros; species Aepyceros melampus. The sequence goes on from SJXQ01009375.1 coordinate 33,798, forward strand.
CTTGTAGAGGCCCCCAAACAAAGGCCCTTTGAAGTTCTGTATGAATCAATGAGTTCTCTCTACATCCATGCTTCTCTTTTCCAATTTATTTGGTGCTTATTCTTATCATGTAGAAAGAATTCCTGACCTTTTTTTTTTTTTTCCAGTCATCTTAAAAGGGACTTCCCTGGTGGCTCAGACGTAAAGAACCTACCTGCAATGCAAGAGATCCAGGTTTGATCCCTGGGTTTGGGAAAACCCCCTGGAAAAGGGAATGGCAATCCACTCCAGTATTCTTGCCTGGAGAATCCCATGGACAGAGCCTGGCAGTCACAGTCCTTAGGGTCACAAAGAGTTTGACACGACTGAGCGACTAACACTTTCTTTCACTTTTTTTTTCTTGCAGACTTTTTATTTTACTGCCTGAAGATGTGATGGAAATCATACTTCACTTTGATAACTGGATATACACCTAGATAGAATGAATTTAAGAAAAAGAATATTGCTTATATAGATATGGTACTATTTAAAGAGCATTGTACGTTATATGAGTTTAGCATCACACACACATGAATATAGCATGAACATTCATACACACACCAATTACTGGGACTCACTTTATCTCAGAAATATTAATATGTGCTATAGGATAAGGCACTGTATAGCCATGTGATCTTTACCCATGACGGGGGAGGACACATCAACAAAGGTCTTATTTCAGGACATTGCCTCCTACGGGCTCTACCTACGATCCATGTAAACAGTAATTAAAACAAGTAATTAATTAAAATATTCTGGGAGTCCAAGAATGGCCTGATATTCAGTTCAGTTCAGTCGTTCAGTCGTGTCCGACTCTTTAGGACCCCATGAATCACAGCACGCCAGGCCTCGTGTCCATCACCAACTCCCGGAGTTCACGCAGACTTGCGTCCATCGAGTCGGTGATGCCATCCAGCCATCTCATCTTCTGTCATCCCCTTCTCCTCCTGCCCCCAATCCCTCCCAGCATCAAAGTCTTTTCCAATGAGTCAACTCTTCGCATGAGGTGGCCAAAGTACTGGAGTTTCAGCTTTAGCATCATTCCTTCCAAAGAAATCCCAGGGCTGATCTCCTTCAGAATGGACTGGTTGGATCTCCTTGCACTCCAAGGGACTCTCAAGAGTCTTCTCCAACACCACACTTAAAAAGCATCAATTCTTTGGTGCTCAGCCTTCTTCACGGTCCAACTCTCACATCCATACATGACCACAGGAAAAACCATAGCTTTGACTAGATGGACCTTAGTCGACAAAGTAATGTCTCTGCTTTTGAATATACTATCTAGGTTGGTCATAACTTTTCTTCCAAGGAGTAACGTCTTTTAATTTCATGGCTGCAGTCACCATCTGCAGTGATTTTGGAGCCCAGAAAAATAAAGTCTAATTCTTAGGTATTTCTCTTAGTCAGAGTTACCTGCAAATGACTTGGCAGACTGCCTGTTGGATTCCCAAGCACATGACTCATTCCATGAAGGCTTTTAGAGCTAATAGCCTCGGTGCAGGAAACAAGAACCAGAGCTGGGGCTCATTCAGTAGCCTTCAATGAGAAACAGACATAGAGAATAGACTTATGGACATGGGGAGAGGGGAGGAGAGGGTACGATATATGGAAAGAGTAACATGGAAACTTACATTACCATATGTGAAATAGATAGCCAATAGGAATTTGTTGTATGGCTTAGAAAACTCAAACAGAGCCACTATATCAACCTAGAGGGGTGGGATGGGGAGGGAGATGGGAGGGAGGTTCAAAAGGGAGGGAGTATATGTATACCTATGGCTGATTCATGTTGAGATTTGACAGAAAACAGCAAAATTCTGTAAAGCAATTATCCTTCAATATAAAATAAATTGGGGCAGGATTTGATTAGAGACAAATCGTGGGTAAGAAAATGAAATACTACCTAATTCAATCCCAATCAGCTGCTCTGTCACTCGGTCTTCAGAAGACTTCCCAGAGACCAAGCTGCTGAGTGTGCGGAGCCCTACAGGTATAGCAGTATCTGTGCTCACTGAAGGAGTCAGTGTGGTAAGAAGGGGCTTTAGGGAGCTTGAGTCCATTGTCAGGTCTGGTTCTGCTGTGTGACTTCATACGCCTCTCTTCTGCATGCATTTTTCCCCTCATTTACAAAGGTTCATGCCCCTCCACTGAGAGAAGATAATTCTACTTTAAAAATACTCTGAACTTAGCTGAAAGGAATGCTGGAAGGAACACAGAACTCTGAGTTAGAGGCCGTTGATCTGGTAGAGACTGTTTGCCATGTCATGAGCTATAGGACCTCAGACAGGTATGTCAACACTTAACCTTGGCCTCATCTGAAAACAGCCCCTTAGAAGTCTGTCTGGGACCTCTCTACTAGTACTGAAATGGTTCCTTGGGCACAAGTCTAGCTTATTATTCACAAAGGAAGCTTATAAAAATTTTAGGAATTTGATTTTATTTTGGCCTTCCCAGTTAGTTGATCAAATTCCTATGTCTTTCCAAAAGGCAATTCCTACAGCTAAGTAAGTTAGAATTCTATGGAGCTGGTGCTGTGCCTAGAACTCATGGTAAATACCCAATACACTTTAATTATTTTCTGGCTGAACAATGCAGCATGTGGGATCTTAGTTCCCAGACCAGGAATTGAACCCATGCCCCTTGCAGTGGAGTCTTAACCACTGGATCACCAGGGAAGTCTTTACACTTAAAATTTAATATATGAATAAATAAATAAATGAGGGCTTCTTAACCCATGTAGAGAAAACAAATGACTTCTTTACAATGAGAAACATGTTACAATAAAGTTTTGCTGCAGCTGGATTGACAGAGAAATACAGTGAAGTGAGCACTCTGTTTGCCCAGCTGTGAGGCCTAAACGGCCTCTGACAAGGCAGGTGGCTTTTTTAAACCTCAGTTTTCTTACGTGCAAATTGAGATTGATAATAGTACCCATCCTATAAGCCCCAGAGGATTCTGAAAAGAGTCAGATAATATCTGTAAATGCTTTTCAGACAGTAGTATTATAAAAAGATTAGATGTAAAATCCTGAATAGTATGATTATCAGTGCTAATGGATTACTTCTCCTTTATATTTCTTTCAATACTGTCCATTTATTTCACTAGACGGAGAAGGCAATGGCACCCCACTCCAGTACTCTTGCCTGGAGAATCTCATGGACAGAGGAGCCTGGTGGGCTGCAGTCCATGGGGTCGCTAAGACTAAGCAACTTCACTTTCACTTCTCACTTTCATGCATTGGAGAATGAAATGCCAACCCACTCCAGTGTTCTTGCCTGGAGAATCGCAGGGACGGGGGAGCCTGGTGGGCTACCGTCTATGGGGTCGCACAGAGTCAGACACGATTGAAGCGACTTAGCGCAGCAGCAGCAGCAGCAGCAGCATTTCACTAGAAAGGTAGTTAACTTCATAAATTAAGGGGAAAAAAGTTTCCTATGAAAATTTATCTGTTGTTTCCAACAAAAATATAAATGATATCTTCTTTGACATGCATTTTAATCTAATGAATAATGTATATGCGTGTTAGTCGCTCAGTCGTGTCCAGCTCTTTGCAATCCCATGGATTAGAGCCTACCAGGCTCCTCTGTCCACAGGATTTTCCGGGTAAGAATACTGGAATGGGTTGCCATTTCCTTCTCTAGAGGATCTTTCCTACCCAAGGACTGAACCTGGTCACCCACATTGTAGGCAGATTTTTTACTATCTGAATCACCAGGAAAGATAACCAATGTATATGAGCATATTACAATTATATCAATATCTGAACGTATTTTGTTCCTAGAGTCTTCTTAGGGATCTTCTGAGCGAAGTTTAGGGATCTTAGATACTTACCCTTAATTCCTTTTCTGAAACTGCTAAGTCTAAAAATCTCTAATAATAACTTTTTTGGTTGTTTTTATTTGTTTATTCCAGTTAGTGAGAATATTTACTCATTTCATTGCAAAAATATCAAGGAGTATGATTTCCATGTTGCCCATTCACAGATGGAGATATTATAAAATATATGGGATATATAAAGTATTACCTTCCTCAAACCAGAAAAATTCTAAATTTCATAGCACATTGATTTCAAAAGTTTCTGATAAGGGATTATAGGTCTATGCTATCATAAGATAAGGATGAAATCATAACATTAGCAGCTCAAGCACATTGGAAGTTATTTTTTTTCCCCTTGGGAATACATCAGAACTTAAATACTAAAGCCCATGTTGGCCCACTGGGAAGCTCTATTTTTAGCCTATTAATACTCAAACTTTCCACTGAAATTATCCTTACAGATGGTATCACATTCCTGTGAAAATCCTCAGGGATGGCAAATATTCATAGTTTTGTGTGGATTACATTCTTGGAAGCAATCCAAACAATTAAAAAGAAAATCTGAGAATAAAGTGGGCATTTAAGCTGGGCAATACGTCGTCATTTTTATCATTGTTGTAAAAATATATACATATGTGTGTGTGTGTGTACAGAAACATTGAAAAGTGGAAGCCAATAAAATAGATTGTAATTAAACACAACACAAATTTTCACAACTAACAGAATCTCTCAGAGTTTATAAATTCTAATTTATAAGACTAGGTGACTATTAGGTTTTATGGAAAAGTTCTCCATAAGCAATAGGATCATGGAAAAATAAGTGTAAAACATTATGACTTGGATATGAGAGGTTTTGTATTTTGGAATGGCAGAACTTCCCATGATAAAATTATCATTTGTTCCTGAATTATAGGAAGAATTTAATTTTCAGACATGATTTAGTAACTAAGGCTAAACTTGTGCTGTTAACAACTAAAAAATAAAAAACAATACTTTTCAAATTATGGACAATAGACAATGCAGAATTTTGATCCTTAAGAAAAGGAGAGCAAATGAGGTAGGCTTTACTACTAGCCTGAATTTCTACCTGAGTGTCATATTCCGCATGGGGAGAGGAAACCTAAGCAGAGCATGGAAGTCTCACCAAGTTAAGAAAACAGATTTGAGTACAGGGTGTCTGAGACAGCTGAAACTTATGGGACAGAATAGCACAGAGATAAAACATATGGAGAGAAAGAGGTATAGAAATCTGCATGGAGGTCTCAAACTTTTGATTAAATATTAAGCTGTACATAATTAGAGCAAAATTCCACGATGCTATGCAAAGAACAACAACTGGATATGTGTGAGTGGAAAATTCACAGGGCTCTAGCAGGATTAGAAGATGTTCAATATCATACCTTTTACTGTGGCAAGACCTTACTGAATACATGAGACATTCAATAGAGACTTTGTAGAGTCATGTCATTACTAAACTAGAAGTCACTCTAAAAAAACTCAAATAAAGCTGAATAACAAGTTAAAAATGCATCAGATCGATCCAAACTAATGTATCTCTCAATACTTTGGCTACCTAATGCAAAGAGCGACTCATGGGAAAAGACCCTGATGCTGGGAAAGATTGAGGGCAGGAGGAGAAGGGGGCAACAGAGGATAAGATGATTGGATGGCATTACTAACTGAATGGACATGAGTTTGGGCAAACGCCTGGAGATAGTGAAGGACAGGGAAGACTAGAATGCTACAGTTCCTGGGGTCACAAAGAGTTGAACATGACTTAGGTACGAAAAATGAACCTCTGTACCAAAAAACAAAATTTTTTTTGAGGAAGGCAACAAAATTCAGACACTCAATAACATGATATTAAAATGTCCAACACCCAATTGAAATCTTCTGGACATTCAAAGCACCATTATTTTGCTCACACTCCAATGAATAAAAGAGCAAGTGTCATGTTCTTTTAATTTCTGTCTATTATTTATATATAGACTCTTCCTTTTAGTCAAGCATAAACTTTTATCTTAAACTAAAATGAATTCTTTAGCTGCCTTGTCATAGTTAACAGTCCATTTGAATGGACGATACTTTGACAAAATTTTAGCATTTTTCTAGATTATCAGGTGCCTGAAGAGTAAGGCATCACTACACGTGGTCAGGCATGTGTTGCTGTGGTCATCAGATCATTTAAATACACAATGTGGTTCCCCCAAACTCTTATTCTTGATGGTACTGTCTTTCAAAGAGTTTAACTTACATACCTCAAAGATTAATCTGAGCCCACTCAAAGCTAGTAAGAAGACTGTGCTTTAAATAATATTCATTTCTACCAAACCATGAAGCACCATGCCCTGTTTTTCTTTTTGCTGTTACTTCAACCTTCAAGGCTTCTGTTAAAGCATAGTGGGACTACAGGTTGAAGCATAATGCAAAATGTCACAGATGTGGTCATTCATCGTATACACTACCAAAGACTGGAGACATTAGTCTCCATTCGTTTGTTTGCTAGTTTCACTTCAAATAAAATGACAATAAGTACATCCCACCTTCCATTACTACAATATGCAAAGAATAAATTACCTCGCAGTCGTATGAAAATGCATAAAAGTAAATTTATTCAACTCATTTTAAGAAACATATACTGATTATCTCGGAGAAGGCAATGGCAACCCACTCCAGTACTCTTGCCTGGAGAATCCCATGGACAGAGGAGCCTGGAAGGCTGCAGTCCATGGGGTCGCTACGAGTCGGATACGACTGAACGTCTTCACTGTCACTTTTCACTTTCATGCATTGGAGAAGGCAATGGCAACCCACTCCAGTGTTCTTGCCTGGAGAATCCCAAGGACGGGGGAGCCTGGTGGGCTGCCGTCTATGGGGTTGAACAGAGTCGGACACGACTGTAGTGACTTAGCAGAAGCAGCAACTGATTATCTACTATATGCCAGATGCCCTGATAGATAGTAAAATTGTACAAAAGCAATAAGGAGCTTAATTTTCCATTTTATTAAGGCAATCCTAAATTTCCATGATGTCTTTAGTGGTAAACAATCTGCCTGCAAATGCAGGAGACACGGGAGATGCAGGTTTGAACCATGGGTTAGGAAGATCTCCTGGAGAAGGAAATGGCAACCCACTCCAGTATTCTTGCTTGGGAAATTCCATGGACAGAGGAGCCTGGTGGGGTACAGTCCATGGGGTCATAAAGAGTTGGACATGACTGAGTGACTGAGCACGCACACACATAAACTTCCATGCATTTAATTTTCAACTTCTAGTTTCATGCATTATAAACTTACATATATTAAGCTTACATAGATTTTAATAAATCTTATTTGAACATTTATACATTAATTTATGCACATTTCAAGTCACGGCATGGCAGACTTCCTGTCAACCAAGAATTCACTTTGGGGTTTATTTGTCCCTGTTGTTAGTATGGCAACTTTTTTTTGTACCATCATTTAAACATTTTATTGTAGTGGTATTTGAACACAAAAGTAGGATGGGCCTCAGAATTATCTTCTGAGGGTAATTCCATAAGGCTCTATAACCTCAGCTCCCATTTTGACCAGTAATCTCTGCTTCCATTTCTGTATTGAATGGCTTTCTCTGCAGGTCCTCATTTGAATATCCCTTCTGCAACTGGAGGCTTCCCTGATAGCTCAGTTGGTAAAGAATCCACTTGCAATGCGGGAGGCCTGGGTTTGATCCCTGGGTTGGGAAGATTCTCTGGAGAAGGAAAAGGCTACCTAGTCCAGTATTCTGGCCTGGAGAATTCCATGGATTCACAAAAAGTTGAACATGACTGAGCAACTTTCACTTTTCTGCAACTTAAAAAAAATTAAAAATTACTAATATTTTGCATTTTTATCAGTAACTCACAGGATAAATGACATATAGAAAGATCAAAGTGCGAATAACTTAAACTAAGTAAAAGATATGCAAATTTTAGACTATCAAGTGACAAATTTTTAACCCTGGACAGAATCAGGTATATTGCCTTCATTTGAGAAGAAAAAGAATGGAATTAATAAATGCCATCAAAATTTATTGAAAGAAGAGGCATAATTATGAATTTTGAGATGTATCTTCATTTTCTGGGAACAAAACCCTTCCCATATAGATTTTAAGTCCTTTTTAAATTTTGGCTCCTTCAAACTTATATATTTCCTTTAAAGAAAAAGTAGAGAATACTTATACCGGAAAATTTTAAAAATGAATTAAAACTATCTTTATTGAAAGTTTGTCTTCTTCTTGGTTAGAAAAAAATAAATCACCTTTTCTAAGAAATGCTGCCCCAAGAGAACTTTTTCTCAGGGTTCACCCAATTGTGATCATTTTGAGAAACTCAGCGGTAATCAACACACCTGTACTGGGAAGAAGAGCTGTAGGAGACAGGTGAGAGGAAAAGTCCAGAGATCTAGCAGACATTTCAGGGAAAGGTGCTGTTTAAACTTGTTCTGGGAGGGCCCAGCTGATTAGTTAGATTACCTTTCCAAACACAACAAAAGCTCTTCAGGGTAGAACTGAAGTCCCTGAGTGGAAAGCTTCCTATTTAAAAGCAGAGATTGCCAGTGGCACTGGGGCACACCCAAGTCCTCTGACAACTCCTGTATCAATGGTTTCAAGGCCTGAGGAGCTAACAACACAACACAACAAAAATGGGACAGAGACAAGAAGATTTGACCAAAATTATGGGACCATCAGCAACAGCCATGAAGGTAGAAGGGGTTGTAGAGAGAGGAAGGAGGTGGGGGTCGGGTGGGAAAGGAAGAAGTGAGAGGAAAGATCAACTAGGAAGGAGGGTTGGGTTTAAAGAAAGATCTGACCAACTTAAACCAAACTTGTCCAAAGAAACCACTTCAGTTCCAATGATTTGTGTAGGTTCATTGACTTTCTAGTCTTTTTTTCTCACTGTTTTCCTTGGGATAACAGTGGGAGAGTATAGACTGGGTTTTTAAAAGGATGATTTCTACCAAGAAGTTATAACAAATAATAGTTCTTTTTCTCAGATCTAAAATGTCATCTCAAATTTGACCCGTTTCCAGCTAAGTGACCTACGTTAGTCCAGAAACCTTCCTTTGAAAACAAAGGAAATGATGGTTACCACCCAAGATGGCTGTGATTAAACTCCATGCACACAATGGATACTCAATAAGTAATAGTGAACTCCCTGAACCCCTAAGCCATGGTCTGGCTGAACAGGCTTGAATTATCATTACTAGCTATATGATCATGGATAAGATACAACACTTTATTCCCAGCTAGAAAATGGGAAAGTTATAAAATGGTCAAGTACCCACTTCATGAGGTTATTGTGAGATTAACTGGGAAGAAAAACTTATTAAAAGTTATAAAATTTTAAAACATGTATCCCTGGAACTGGCACATGATAAAGTGAAGTGAAGTCGCTCAGTCGTGTCCGACTCTTTGCGACCCCATGGACTGTAGCCTATCAAGCTCCTCTGTCCATGGGATGTTCCGGGCAATAGTACTGGAGTACATTGCCATTTCCTTCTCCAGGGGATCTTCCCGACCCAGGGATGGAACCCGGGTCTCCTGCATTGTAAATAGATGCTTTACCGTCTGAGCCACCAGGGAGACTTAGCAAATGTTGGCTCTTATTATTCCTTTTCTGTATAAATGACTGCTGGTGCAGTATTCTTATTAAAGACCAATTCTTATCTGTTGAATAGTGTAATAAATAGGGTTGACTAAGTAGCGTGTTACATCACAATATGTCATCAAACCACACAAATGGAAATAATGGCCAGAGGAGAGAAGGTGAGAAAGCCTTCATGTTTCATGATACTTGCCACCTTAAGGTAGCCCAAATTAAAGGTAAGAATGGATACATATGGAATCTTACTGTATTGGTATCAAGATTTAAAAAAAGTAAGTTGGACATGAGTTAGTGACTGAACAACAGCAACAAAAATGGTTCAAATTTCAACTGTTCTCAAATTCTTAATTTATTTAAAAATCAAACATAAATTACAGGGTAACATCTTTATAAACCATTTTAGTGATTGTAAAAAGAGCAAGGTTTCTTGAAATATGGAAACTAAAAGACAATGGCTGCAATATTTGCAAAGTTAAACTGTTTTCTGATTTTAAATGATACTAATTCCAAATATTTATTAAAGAGAAATTTTCTGTACTTAAATCTTTACTGATTAAGAATGGAAGCATATTTTGTACATTTGGGGGATGGGTAGGGTGGTGAGTATCTTTTTATAAAAAAAATCCAGACAGATACAGAAGAAACTAGGAATCAGGCAGAAGTGCTGAGACTTTTAACAGAGAGCTTCTGAGCCCTGAATGGGATGGTAGGTGTTACAGAGGCAGACACAAATAAGATTCTGTCCAGAAACCTCCCCACTGCCCTTTCAGCATTTTAAGCAAATAATAATGTATAAGGAATAAAATTATTTTAAATCTTAGAAAGAAAATGGCTAAGTACAAACAAGATTTTAACTGGTTGTATGTACTTTTCTATAAGAATTTCATTTAAAAGTAGTAAGCTAACTACTTTTAAATTAAATTAAATGACTAGCTATAAACAATAAATTGAAGGCTCAAAAGCTCAGCTTAACAATAAGTAATAATAAACAGTCACTGTTCTCCATCATGGGCCAGACATTTTATTTAGCAGGAGAGAAAGGCTGGCACACCAATAAATATAATTCTAATGCTCTTGTTCAGTGTTTGACCTTGACACCTGAGAGCTAGTTAGGCACACAGAATATCAGGGCCCACTCCAGACATAATGGATAAAAATCTGCATTCTAACAAGATCTCTAGGGAAGTGGTGCTCACATTGTGTTTAAGAGGCACTGTTCTTGCTTACCCTATCCCCTGCCCTAAGTTATATCACTGCAAATCACCAACATTGCTGGACTCCTGACACACGGAGTCCATACTACCTAATGGACCAGTCACTTACTACATAATGTCATGTTACACAATTAGTCTAAGGAATTAAAAGAATTAAAGTCTATCCCAGGCACTGCTTCTGACTCTCCTTTTAGCATATACCCCCTCCACCATTGCCCCCATCACCATTGTGTTGAAACCCTTTAGAGAAAGGCTGCTTCCTGATCAACGGGCAAGAGAGGACTGGGTTGGTCCTCAAGCTTAAGGAAAGTTAGGAGAAACAGACTATCCCCCGTTTTCAGAGATTAGAAACAAGCTCTCTTTTTGTGGTGGGGCTAAGTTTACATCTAGAGCAAAGCTGGGAGGAGGCTGGCACTGGGCAGCACCCCACTCACCCTCTGTCAATCTTCAGGAAGCTTCTGAGCAGCCTTCTCTTCCAGATACACAACCTCAGTGCGCCACAGTCTCACTTTGAAAGGAAGCCAGAAGTTTCTGCATCCAGCTCCATAAATCTTCTGGTTCTCTTCATTTCTTTGTCTTTGGTTTAATATTTTCCTGGGCAATGTATTCCCTCAACTCTAGATTTGGGTCTATTTATTTTGATTTTTTTTCCCAAAACATAGACCATCTCTGAAAATACTTGAGCTTCTTCACTGGAATCTCTCCAATTCTCCACATTCTTTTTCTTCGGAATTGGCTCTATCCCTCCAAGTCACCCAGCTTACCTCAGACTCTCACTGCTGTCTTCTCTGGGTTAGGGGAAAGAAGGGTCACCTTGTCACTCTAATTCTTTTTTGTGACAAATCCTCCTTATACCTTGATGCTGGGATGCTGGATGGCATCCAACCAGTATTTCCCAAAGAGAACCAGTCACCTTTATTCCTAAGACTGCTGTTTTCCTTATTTCTGTCCACTACTTACTTCATCCTCTGTTTTCTCATTTGTTGTTGTTGTTGTTGTTCAGTTGTGTGTGACTCTTTGCAACCCCAGGGATTGTAGCACTCCAGGCTTCTCTGTCCTCCACAATCCCAAAATTTGTTCAAATTCATGTCCATTGAGTCAGTGATGCTATTTAACCATCTCGTCCTCTGTCAGCCCCTTCTGCCTTCAATCTTTCCCAGCATCAGGGTCTTTTTCAGTGAGTCAGCTCTTGGCATCAGTGGCCAAAGTATTGGAGCTTTAACCTCAGCATCAGTCTTTCCAATGAATATTAAGGACTGATTTCCTTTAGAATTGACTGGTTTGATCTCCTTGAAGACCAAAAGACTCTCAAGAGTCTTCTCCAGCACCACAATTCGAAAGCATCAGTTCTTCGGCATTCCACCTTCTTTATGGTCAACTCTCACATCTGTACATGACTACTGGAAAAACCATAGCTTTGACTAGATGAACCTTTGTTGGCAAACTGACTCTCTGTTTTTTAATGCACTGTATAGGTTTGTTATAGCTTTCCTTCCAAGGAGCAAGTGTCTTTTAATTTCACTGTTCAGTAATTTGGGGCCCAAGAAAATAAAATCATTCATTGCTTTCACTTTTTCCCTTCATTTATCCAATAAAACTTTCTACGTCCTTTCTGTATTTTTCAGCCCAACTTTTATGTAGCATTAATCATCTCTTGCTTAAAATAATCACAAAGTCTTCCAATGAATTTCCTGCATCTCAATCATTTATTATCCCTCTCCCCAATTAATCTATCACAGACCTGCTTGGTTAGTATAACTGGAACAAATCACTGCTCATATAATTGCCCTGTTTAAATATCCAATGCCACGATTCTCTATTATTTCTTAAATGACTACCTATTCCTTCATAGTCATTATCTGCCTGAAAACCTTAAATGGAAAAGATGCAACATTGAGAGTATTTCTAGTATCATTTCTGGGACTCACTCTCTTATTTTCCTATAGATGCAGTCCACCACTGTTGCCACTATACAGTGCGGCAACTTCTACCCAGCAAGGCTAATAGTAAGTTTTTCAGCTGAGGCCAACATCCCCATCCTCAGCTACTTCAATGTGGTCAGGATAATCTGGCTTCTGGAATCAAAACAATGCTTAATCACGCCTGGATCATTCTTCCTTTACATGATGGTTTTTCAAGACAGGTGTGGGCTGGACAGTAATGCTGGACCGATGTGAGAAATCAGCTTCAGACTGTCTAGTCAGCAACCCTTCAAAGCATCACATCAGGATTGCAATTTTAATAAAAAATCCAGAATTTTCTAAGATCCCATTTTAATATGAGATCTGGTTCTAGGTACAGTCAAGCAACCTCGCCCTTCTCCAGGAAGTGTTGTATTTGTGAGTGCTTACCAGTGCCAATGAATGGAGTATTCCCACACTATCAGCAGTGAATCATGAAAGGAACCAAATTTCCTTTCTTTAGCTGTACTCCAACTGGAACCTGGTATTCATAGCTTAGCCTACTGGTACCTTTTCAACCCTTATTTAGAACAGTTATACGGGAATTGATGAGTTACAGGAAATGCATTGGTAAAACTGGGAGGTGGTTATGCAGAGACAGAGACAAAGTCCTATGATCTTTATACCTTTATGTATGTAATTAAGACTCCTTTCAATCTAGGCAGCTTGCCAGCTTAGGTTGATCACTTCACCTTGCCAGCTAAAATGTTCTGCAATTCTACTTGTGTTGTTGACAGGTTGTTAAAACAGGGCAACGTGCCCTCATGTAACCCGCCTCAACTCGAGTTTTGCTCATGGCTCTGAGTCCTTGGCTTTGCCAGGGGAAGGTGTGGTTTTGGAAGAGTGCACCAGGTTCACAGTCTTGAAGTCATAGACCACAAGTCATCAAAGGGGCCGGGCTTCTGGGACAGGTACAAGAAGCAGGGCCCGGCATCAGTAGATAAGAGATATTCCACCCCCAAACACTACAAAAGGAGGATGTCAAAGAGGGGAAAAAAGCTGGTCAGAAGCCCTGGAAGCTTGAATTTATATATATTTGGCTATATTTACATATGTTTGTGCAGTGAAGGTCACTCTGGGCTAAGAACCATTCAACTCTAGCAGGCTTTGCTGTGGTTCAGTTATCATTTAATCTGAGGGGTACATATAGTCCTGACTTGATGAGCTTTGTTGGTACAGTGGTGATAGGCTTACTGTAATAAAGTAGGGACCCATGTGATAATATTTTGAACATAAACAGGACAGCAGAAAAGAGAAAACAAAACAATAATTAAGATCACTTTCTTTTTTCTAAACAAAACAGAACTCAACAAGAACTATATTTCAAATCCCCTTTCTGCTAGAACCAGGAACATGCAGCTTATAAATATATTTTAAGGCTTTACCCTAGAATTTTGTATAGTCATGTAAGTTGACATCATAAGAAACAGTATAAGATACATATGTAATCTGAATATTCTCAAGCTCCAAATGAAATTGCAGGGACATCAATATTCACCAGCTACATAATTTGTGGAGCACAGTGCCACAAGAAAATGAGACACTCCTTTTTCAAAGAGCAGGAAAATAGTACCATTAAGGAACTGAGATACAAAGTTTTTCATTACTTCTGCAATCTTTCTTTTGACCCAGCATGGTGTTTTTAAGTGTCTAAGTAAAACAAAATTTAAAATTATATATTACTAGCTTGGATTTTACTATTCATGCTTCTATTATGCAATGCTAATTTTAAAATCAATATAGTTGTACTTCATTATTTGCTGAATCACTGAAATTGTACACTTTTTCTATACACACGTATGTAATTCTTTGTTTCCAGAATAGGAGAAACACCAGGCCAAACTAACTCAACTCTGTTTATTTCACTCCTTGTTATGCCCACATTCTGTCAACACTCTACTTTCAGTGTACAGCTGAGTAAGGAAGGACTGAGACAAAGAACTATGGCTGGCCCTACCTTTCATTTTTGGTCCATGTCAATATGTTCGTGTGTGCAGTTGGCTAATACAAAGAATTGCCCAAGAACAAAAGGATGTTATACTTTGTGATGAGTTCCTTGGGATTCAAAGGTCTCCATGAATCAGCAGTCTAGTTACAATTAAAGAAACCAAAACAAGAGTTAAGGTAATACCATGATGGGACAAGTTTCACAAGTTAGTATGTTAAGAAGGCAGTAAAAACAGCTACCTAATTTCAGAGGAGGGATAGAAAATAGAGTTGGAGACTTCCTGGTGGCTCAGAGGTAAAGAATCTGCCTGTCAAAGCAAGGAGACACAGATTTGATTGATTCTGGGTCTTGTGGGAAGATCAGAAGCCATGGAGGGACTAAGCCCAGGCACCACAACTATTGAGCCTGTGCTCTAGAGCCTGAGAGCCGAAACTGCTGAGACCATGTGCCACAGCTACTGAAGCCTGCACACTCTAGATCCTATGCTCCACAATAAAAGAAAACTCTGCAACGAGAAGTCCACGCACTGCAACTGGAGAGTAGCCCCCATTCGCCACAACTAGAGATAGATCCATGCAGTAACCAAGGCCTAGCACAGCCATAAATAAAAAAATAAAAAGAAAAGAAAAAGAAAATAGAGAACAGAAAAAATAGACTAAAAAATAGAAAAATCAACAACATCAGTAACATCATCCTCATCAAATTTGTAACAAGAAGAAATAATAATCTCTTGGATGAAAAAAACAAATCATGTTTGGGATTCGAAAAGTAAAGATGGAAAAAGAAAAGCTTATAGTGGAACCAAGGTGTTGAAAAACTAAGATAGAAAGGTAGTCCTGGAGTAGAATGAAAAACATTAGCTAAAGCATTTCAGCTGGACTACTATAACCATTGTTATTATTAATCAGAAAATAAGAAGAGTTATCATCTGGAGATTCCCCACAATTGTCACCATCTTTATAAGAATTAACCCACTCTTTTAATCTTCAGGACAAGACACGAGCTAGGTACTATGAATTAGATTCATTTTTACAGAAGACGAAGTTATGTTAAGGAACTTGTCATGGCCCCACAGCTGGCAAACAGAAGTGCCAAAGAGTTTGAAGATAAATACTTGGAGCTTTGAGAAGGACAGAACGACAAGAAGAGACACAGCAAAATCTGCCAGTCGCGTGAAGCACCCATCATGGCGGGGTTCTCTGGGGGCCATTGTTAAAGACAATATTGAAATACATGGATGTAAAATTTTAAAATTATGGACTATAGAGGTGCAGTGGATGTGGGAAAGGAAAAGAAAGGTGTGTGAGAAAATGCAATGGCAAAATCAAGAACTTCCCTAGTGGTCCAATGATTAAGAATTTGACTTCCAATCCAAAGGACACAGGTTTGCTCCCTGGTCAGGGAGTTAAGAGCCCACATGCCTCATGGCAAAAAACAAACAAACAAACAAACAAAAAACTATATTGTAACAAATTCAATAAAGATTTTAAAAATGGTCCACATCAAGAAATGTTTAAAAAAAAAAAGAAAAATCAACAGGTTTGAGGGCTGGATATATCACAGGCTGAAAGATAGCTGAGAATCAAAGATTATCACTTTATCCCAGAGGTATATGAAATCCAAACCTGTCATATTTTGTGAATGAAAGGACTGACCAGCGATTTAGTGAACTATGGAATTTATGCTGAAACATAACATTTAGTCTAAAATTTGTTCATGTCTTCATTTATTTAAAAAGTATGTATCAAGTGCTGTACAAGATACTGAAACAACCAATATTTATACCAACATTATTTTAGGGACCACTTAAAATTTTCTAGGTACTAGAGCTGCAGCAGTAAATGAGGTAGATAAAGCCTCTGTTTTTAAGAAGCTTACAGACTATCATAGAAGAAATAAAAGAGAAACAAATAAGATAGGAAAAAATGAAGATAACCAGCAGCTCCCCACAAAAATGATATCAGGATGTTAAAAGAATAAGCAATATGAAACAAAAAATCAAATGATGCCAGAAAACATAGATGCTATGAAGAAAATCAAACAGTTATAAAACAGAGTAATAATATGATTAAGAGTGGTTAGGAGTAGCACCTTTAGCTAAGAATGATCAGAGTCACCTGAGGAGGTGACAGCTGAGTTGACATTTGAATGTTGAGAGGTGGCCATGGCGGTAAATCACTTTGGTGTAAAGGGCCCAGCAGATGAAAGAAGCTTGGTATGTCTGAGAAACAGAAAGACCAGTTTGGCGGGAGGTGGTGCCGGGCCATGCTCAGTAGTTCAGTCATTTCTGACTCTTTGCAAACTCATGGATTGTAGCCTGCCAAGCTCCTCTGTCCATGGAGTTTTCCAGGCAAGAATACTGGAGTGGGTTGCCATCTCCTCCAGAGGAGATGGTTAACAAGAGGGAAAACTGTGTGAGTTAAGCTTGGAGACTTGGACAGTGGCCAGGTCATGCAAAACAGAAAGACCCAATTTCTCTGTTCAAGTAACTCAGAGTCTAGTGGGAAGGCAGACTTGTAAACAAATGTTGACTTTACCCTACAGCATGATAAATGCTCTGATAGCACAGGTGATAAATGAGCACAGAAGACTTGTTTTAACTCCTGAAATTTATCAAAGGTCTGTGATCTTCCCCAACATGGACAATCACTATACCCACAGTGCTTTCATTCAGTTTGGTTCCAAGACAACCACTCCCAATTTTTCCAAGCGCCCCTCCAAACTGGCAAGCAAAGCATTGGGCTTGTTGCCGATAAACCACTTGGAGTCCTTGGGAAGACAGGCACTCAGTAAACAAGGCTGGGATTATCTCACTGCTTTATGAGATCAAAGCACTCTACAAACATTAACTGATTGAGCATATCATGTTGCAGAGTGTCAGTGTTGTAATGAGGCTCTGTTTAAGCTCTTTATTCTTTCTAAAATGCCTGCGTACTCTTGGAAGGTATGAGTTCCACACTGACTTCATGGACAGAAAGCCTTTATATGTCCCTCCTTCTCCACTGCTAAAGAACTTTGTCTCAGCTTGGGGAGCGGGGGAGTTTGGTGAGACTGGCATTTGACAGAACGTGAAATTCCTTACTCCACAACCCTTTTGAGAACACTCAGTAGACATCTCTGTTACTGAAATTAATTCTCTAAGATCTAACACTGTGTGGACCTGTACTCTTTGGCATGTTCTGGGAACTCAATGATGCCTCTAATCTTGGCCAAATATCTCAGAAATCTATTTCTTACAAGAGAGACTTGGAAAGAAAGCACAGATAGATCTAAGCTTCAGAATCACTTGTTGGCTTGTTGAAAATAAAGATCCCTGGAATCTATTCAAGAGCACAGGAATCAAAATTCCAGAAATTTCCATTTTAATAAACTCCTGATTTGCTTCTTACACACATGCAATTCATAACTACTGCAGAAAAGCAGACTCAAATCTCAGGTCAATTAAATTCCATTCAATACATTTTTATTAAACACCTACCAAGTACAATGCAGCAACAGAGACAAGGAATATCCAGCTTTAGCTCTAGAAATCTATATTCCAGGCTGCTACGGCTAAGTCACTTCAGTCGTGCCTGACTCTGTGCGACCCCATAGATGGCAGCCCACCAGGCTCCCCCGTCCCTGGGATTCTCCAGGCAAGAACACTGGAGTGGGCTGCCACTTCTTTCTCCAATGCATGAAAGTGGAAAGTGAAAGTGAAGTCGCTCAGTCGTGTCTGACTCTTAGTGACCCCATGGACTGCAGCCTACGAGGCTCCTCCATCCATGGGATTTTTGAGGCAAGAGTACTGGAGTGGGTGGCCATTGCCTTCTCCAAGGAAGGGGAAAAAAAAGAAGAAGACAGGTGATTTTAATTCAAAACAGAGCATAACAGGGGTACACAGAATAGTATGATGGTTCAGGGGCTTTCCAGGTGGTGTTAGTGGTAAAGAAGCCACCTACCTGCAGGAGACAGAAGGAACACAGGTTCGATCGCTGGGTCAGCAAGATTCCCTAGAAGAGGGCATGGCAACCCATCCCAGTATTCTTGCCTAGAGAATTTTATGGACAGAGGAGCCAGGTCCATGTGTCACAAAAAGTCGGACACACCTGAAGCAATTTAGCACTAATGCAGGCATAATGGTTCGGCAGAGGTACGCAGGAATGATATCCTTCTGGGGTCCCAGGAAAGAAAGGTGCAGCCTCTTCAGTTGAACTTTAAGGGACAATAAAGATTTAAATTGCTGCTGCTAAGTCACTTCAGTCGTGTCCGACTCTGTGCGACCCCATAGACGGCAGCCCACCAGGCTCCTCCGTCCCTGGGATTCTCCAGGCAAGAACACTGGAGTGGGTTGCCATTTCCTTCTCCAGTGCATGAAAGGGAAAAGTGAAAGTAAAGTCGCTCAGTCGTTTCTGACTTTTAGCGACCCCATGGTCTGCAGCCCTCCAAGGCTCCTCCGTCCACGGGATTTTCCAGGCAAGAGTACTGGAGTGGGGTGCCATTGCCTTCTCCAAGATTTAAATTGACTAAAGCCTAAAGATCAGGAGTATGGGCTTTGATGTGAATTCTGATTATGTTTCTGCCACCTTCCTGTCTGATCTTGGGCAAGTCACCTATCACTTCTGTGTTAGCTTATTCAGCTATAAAAAAAATGAGGTGGCTGGCAAGATGATTTGAGGTCCCTTCTAGTCAAAAACTTTATTACTCTGGCTTTATTTGCCTCAGTGATCTGAGGGTAGGCATGCTGAATTTTCAGACTGATGGGCTGAAAGGTGGAATGCTGTTGGCAGCAAGAACCATGTACTAGGTTGAGGGATGTGTTGCAGCCAGCACCCCCTTAGGCTGGGCTCCCAGACAGGTTTGGTGAGAAGGAGAAGTTTGGTTGCTTTTTGGTTGCTTGTGTGGCATCTAGCAGTGGCTAGTTTTAAGTTGTTTACTTCTTTTTAAATGCTCACAGTAAGGGGAAAAAAATACAGTGCTCTATAGCTATTGCCACCACACAATTAGTTCTCAAAATAAGCAGATCTCTAAAGTGTCTGCCTCCAATGCGGGAGACCCAGGTTCGATCCCGGGGTTGGGAAGATCCTCTGGAGAAGGATATGGCAATCCACTCCAGTATTCTTGCCTGGAGAATCCCATGGACTGAGAAGCCTAGTAGGTTACAGTCCATGGGTCGCAAAGAGTCGGACACGACTGAGCGACTTCACCACCAAGGGCAGGTAGGCCACCATAGTGACTACTGACCTAAGAGGAATGAAAAGATGGGGAGGAAACATTCTGAGTGGGACCTTTGTCCTGGGTGGACGTGGACCTTTAGAGGGACAGGGTTCAGGTTCACAAACATGAGTTTGCTGGGCCATATGTTTTTCTCCAAGTTCATTCACCACCCAGATCATGGTGAGAAATATTTCTCTTCCTTCTTTCGTTGAGGGATGGAGGATTTGTAGGACATAGTGAGGGTAAAAATTAGGCTAACAATTCTGGTGCTGCTTCTGAGCCTCCTGGGGAATGACCAATGTCTTCTTGGACAAGCAATGTCTTCTTCCACCTAAGCAATTAATCTCTTCCTGTGTGACTGTTCTTTCTTAACAGAAGAGGAGAAGTCAGCGTTTTGAGTTTCTCAAGGCAAATGGGGTGGTTTGGAAGCCTTTGAACAACTTTCAAATTTTCTGGGTTAACACTTTGGAAAGGCTTTGGGGCAGTGGTGTGCAGAGACATCTTTAATTGCTTGGGGGAGGCTTGTTGTGTAGCATTTGCTGACTTTTCTGGTGTAAATCCTAAAAGATGATACTGTGAAAGTGCTGCAGTCAATATGCCAGCAAATTTGGAAAACTCAGGAGTGGCTACAGGACTAGAAAAGGTCAATTTTCATTCCAATCCCAAAGAAAGGCATGCTAAAGAATGCACAAACTACAGCACAATTGCACTCATCTCACACGTTAGCAAAGTAATCCTCAAAATTCTCCAAGTCCAGCTTCAACAGTACATGAACAGTGAACTTCCAGATGTTCAAGCTGGTTTTAGAAAAAGCAGAGGAACCAGAGATCAAATTGCCAACATCTGCTGGATCATTAAAATATCAAGAGAATCTACTTCTGCTTTATTGACTATGCCAAAGCCTTTGACTGTGTGGATCACAACAAACTATGAAAAATTCTTCAAGAGATGATAATACCAGACCATCTGACCTGCTCTTGAGAAATCTGTATGCAGGTCAGGAAGCAACAGTTAAAACTGGACATGGAACAACAGACTGATTCAAAATAGGGAAAGGAGTACATCAAGGCTGTATATTGTCACCCTGCTTATTTAACTTATATGCAGAGTACATCATGAGAAACGCTGGACTGGAAGAAATACAAGCTGGAATCAAGATTGCTGGGAGAAATATCAATAACCTCAGATATGCAGATGACACCACCCTTATGGCAGAAAGAGAAGAAAAAAGAGCCTGTTGATGAAAGTGAAAGAGGAGAGTGAAAAAGTTGGCTTAAAACTCAACATTCCAAAAACCAAGATCATGGTATCTGATCCCATCATTCCATGGCAAATGGAAGGGGAAACAGTGGAAACAGTGGCAGACTTTATTTTGGGGGGCTCCAAAATCACTGCAGGTGGTGGCTGTAGCCATGAAATTAAAAGACGTTTACTCTTTGGAAGAAAAGTTATGACCAAACTAGACAGTATATTAAAAAGCAGAGAGTTCAGTAGTCATGTATGGATGTGAGAGTTGGACTATAAAGAAAGCTGAGCACCAAAGAATTGATGCTTTTGTACTGTGATGTTGGAGAAGACTCTTGAGAGTCCCTTTGACTGCAAGGAGATCCAAACAGTCCAAGCTAAAGGAAATCAGTCCTGAATATTCATTGGAAGGACTGATGTTGAAGCTGAAACTCCAATACTATGGCCATCTGATGTGAAGAACTGACTCATTGGAAAAGATCCTGATGCTGGGCAAGATTGAAGGCAGGAGGAGAAGGGGATCACAGAAGATGAGATGGTTGGATGGCATCACCGACTCAATGGATATGACTTTGGGTAAACTTCGGGAGTTGGTGATAGACAGGGAGGCCTGCCCTGCTGCAGTCCTTATAACTGAGACACAACTGAGTGACTGAACTTTACTGAACTGATTATATATATATATTCTTTTTCAGATTATTTTCCATTATAGGCTATTATAAGATATAGAATATAGTTCCCTGTTAGTTCTGTTTTTTTTTTATGATGTACTTTTTTGCATTATTTATTTTTAAAACTTGTCTTCTCAAACAGATAATAAGTTCCCTATAGACAGTACAATCTATATCCTGTTTTGCAACATCTCTAGACTCTGGGCAACAATGTTTGGATCTTTATATGGGCCTGATGATAGGGAGGCCTGCCCTGCTGCAGTCCTTATAACTGAGACACAACTGAGTGACTGAACTTTACTGAACTGATTATATATATATATTCTTTTTCAGATTATTTTCCATTATAGGCTATTATAAGATATAGAATATAGTTCCCTGTTAGTTCTGTTTTTTTTTTTATGATGTACTTTTTTGCATTATTTATTTTTAAAACTTGTCTTCTCAAACAGATAATAAGTTCCCTATAGACAGTACAATCTATATCCTGTTTTGCAACATCTCTAGACTCTGGGCAACAATGTTTGGATCTTTATATGGGCCTGATGAATGTTTGTTCCTGATAGTTCTGTTTTTAATGTTTGTTTTTGATGCTATACAAAAATGAGAGCATTGCATACATAGTTTAAACCTTGCATTTTTTCAGTTAACAGTATACATAATGGGTGTCTTCAATGAGCGCATTTAGCTCTATATAGTTCATTTTAATGGATGCTTAATATTCCAGGTAATAGTTCAGAAATGGTGCTATTTAGATGATTTCACTTTTTTCACCCTATTACAAGAGTGCTGACTGAAATAAGCATCTTGGTCAGGAGGAGGTAAGTGGTTAAGTTTGGCAATTTCTTGGGGGAGAGGTGTTTTGAGTTCAAATTCTGGCATGCTACCTACTCTCTGACTTTAAGTTCTTCATCCTCTAAATTTCATAATCTGCAAATTAAGGTTGATAATAACAGCACCTATTATTGTCATAGGGAATAATTAAATTAACATGCATGCTTAAAATAATATCTGGTACACAAAAAATGCTCAATAAATGTTAGCTCCCATTCAATGTACCTTTACACACTCAGAGTAGCTAGCTGATCAGTTTTCTAGACCCTAGACATGAGTCAAAATGCATACAATCAGCTCTGGGAAACGTCTGCCTACCTCTAACAACCCCTGCTTGAAGGCAGTCCTAGATCCATACCTAAAGTATGCATGCCTCACAGTTTGATAATGTCAAATTGCCCCCAAGCCTCAAGGTCATGCCATTTTGAATTCTAGCCAATACTAGAGATTAGCCATCTTTTTTTTTTAATTGGAGTATCATTATTTTACAACGTTGTATCCGTTTCTGTTGTACCCCCATGAATCAGCTGTGTGTGTGTGTGTGTGTGTGTGTGTGTGTGTGTGTATCCTTTCTCTTTGACCGCCCTCCCACCTACCCCTCCGTCCCACCTCTCTAGGTCACCACAGAGCACTGAGCTGAGCTCCCTGTGCTATACAGCAGCTTCCTGCTGCTGCTAAGTCACTTCAGTCATATCTGACTCTGTGTGACCCCATAGACGGCAACCCACCAGCTCCCCCGTCCCTGGGATTCTCCAGGCAAGAACACTGGAGTATGTAGCCATTTCCTTCTCCAATGCATGAAAGTGAAAAGTGAAAGTGAAGTTGCTCAGTCATGTCCGACTCTTAGTGACTCCATGGACTGCAGCCTACCAGGCTCCTCCATCCATGGGATTTTCCAGGCAAGAGTACTGGAGTGGGGTGCCATGGCCTTCTCCGACAGCAGCTTCCTACTAGCTATCTATTCTCCACATGGTAGCGTATTTATGTCAATGCTACTGTCCCAGTTCCTCCCTTCCTCCCCTTCCCCCTCTGTGTCTGCAGGTCTGTTTTCTACATCTGCATCTCTGCTCCTGTCCTGCTGACAGGTTCATCTGTATCCTTTTTCTAGATTCCACATATATGTGTTAATATGCAATATTTATTCTTTTCTTTCTGAATTCCTTCACTCTGTATGACAGACTCTAGGTCCATCCACATTGCTACAGATGACCTAATTTTGTTCCTTTTTATGACTGAGTAATATTCCATTGTAGATATGTACCACTTTTAAAATGTTACTAGTTTGTCATAATACCTATGATAAGGCTTGATTCAGCCAAAGAACAAGTCATTCAGGAGCTAAAGGGAATGAAAAGAACCATGAAGAAAGGGGCAGGAGAAATGGAGATGAGAATCTCTTATGTCTCTTTTACAGAGATCTTCAACCCTGAGAAGGCAGATTGCCACTACCACACATTTAGGGTTTCTCTAGATAGGGTTTCTCAATAATACACCTTTTTTCTATCATTCTTGTCTACAGTTGGTGTACCTTGTGTAGAGGCAGAGACAAGACACAAGTGGCTTGGGATGACTTTGCTAGCACGCCTGTATCACACTCATGCAGGTCGAGGCCATGCCACTAAGAGTTGTGACTCTGACAGGAGTAACTTGGTACCATCTCCTTCCCTACAGAGCAGATTGTGTTCTCCCAGGCACTCTTTGCCAAGTTAGGTTGGCCTGTCACTCATCACACCTCCCACATGTATAACTTTTCCTGGAAGTGGTAACTGAAGCATATTATCTTTCTTTGTGGTGCAGAATGACAGAGAAGAATGAAGTCGCTCAGTCTTGTCCGACTCTTTGCAACCCCATGGACTGTAATCTTCCAGGCTCCTCTGTCCATGGGATTTTCCAGGCAAGAGTACTGGAGTGAGTTGCCATTTCTTTCTCCAGGGAATCTTCCCACACCAAGGATCAAACCCGGGTCTCCCACATTGCATGCAGACTCTTTACCACCGGAGCCACCAGGGAATCCCTGAAGCACAGAGAGTGAAAAAGAACTGTATTCCCCAGCATGTGCCTCAGGAAGTCTAAACTATGTTCACAGACCTAATCCCATGAGGTAGTGGTGCATTCAAATGCTTTTTGGAAATCCAGTATCACCCAAGAAAGAAGACTATGCTCTGCTGAGGTCAAGATATAGTCTGCAAAGTAAATGTGATCATTTGCCAGATAGTTCAGTTCAGTCACGCAGTCGTGTCCAACTCTTTGCGACCCTATGAATCGCAGCACGCCAGGCCTCCCTGTCCATCACCAACTCCCGGAGTTCACTCAGACTCACGTCCATCGAGTCTGTGATGCCATCCAGCCATCTCATCCTCGGTCGTCCCTTTCTCCTCCTGCCCCCAATCCCTCCCAGCATCAGGGTCTTTTCCAATGAGTCAACTCTTCGCATAAGGTGCCCAAAGTACTGGAGCTTCAGTTTTAGCATCATTCCTTCCAAAGAAATCCCAGGGTTGATCTCCTTCAGAATGGACTGGTTGGATCTCCTTGCAGTCCAAGGGACTCTCAAGAGTCTTCTCCAACACCACAGTTCAAAAGCATCAATTCTTCGGCGCTCAGCCTTCTTCACAGTCCAACTCTCACATCCATACATGACCACAGGAAAAACCATAGCCTTGACTAGACGGACCTTAGTCGGCAAAGTAATGTCTCTGCTTTTGAATATACTATCTAGGTTGGTCATAACTTTTCTTCCAAGGAGTAAGCGCCTTTTAATTTCATGGCTGCAGTCACATCTGCAGTGATTTTGGAGCCCAAAAAAACAAAGTCTGACACTGTTTCTACTGTTTCCCCATCTATTTCCCATGAAGTGATGGGGCCAGATGCCATGATCTTCGTTTTCTGAATGTTGAGCTTTAAGCCAACTTTTCCACTCTCCTCTTTCACTTTCAACAAGAGGCTTTTTAGCTCCTCCTCACTTTCTGCCATAAGGGTGGTGTCATCTGCATATCTGAGATTATTGATATTTCTCCCAGCAATCTTGATTCCAGCTTGTGTTTCTTCCAGTCCAGCATTTCTCATGATGTACTCTGCATATAAGTTAAATAAGCAGGGTGAGGTCAAGATATAGTCTGCAAAGTAAATGTGATCATTTGCCAGATAGTATAACCTCCTTTCTCATAGGAATGTGGCAATATTATTCTGGATAATATACAGCCTTAATTAATACATCAAGTGAAAGTAATAGTTGCTCAGTTGTGCCCAACTCATTGCAACAGGATAGGTGTAAGCCTCCAGGCTCCTCTCTCCATGGAATTCTCCAGGCAAGAATACTGGAGTGGGTTGCCATTCTCTTCTCCAGTGGATCTTCCCCACCCAGGGATCGAACTTAATGCCTCATGTCTGCATTGGCAAATGGATTCTTTACCACTAGTGCCACCTGAGAAGCCCAGATAATCTGTAGATTACAAATATAGGCAAAAATAAATATATTCTCTTTGTGGCCTAGATTATCTGTTATGCTCTATAAGAATGAATTGGAGTTTTAAAAAATCTAGAAAAATGGTACGGATGAACCTATTTGCAAAGGAGAAATAGAGACACAGACAGAGAAAACAAATGTATGGATACTAAAGGAGGAAAGAGGGGCGGGGTGAATTGGAAGATTAAGATTGATGTATATACACTACTGATGCTGAGTATAAAATAGATCACCAACAAGAATTTACTGTATAGCACAGGGAACTGTACTCAGTGCTCTGTAGTGACCTACATAGGAAGGAAATCAAAACAGAGGGCTTACATGTGTACAGACACCGATTTACCTTGCTATGTGGCAGAAACTAAGGAGATCCAACCAGTCCATTCTGATGGAGATCAACCCTGGGATTTCTTTGGAAGGACTGATGCTAAAGCTGAAACTCTAGTACTTTGACCACCTCATGCGAAGAGTTGACTCATTGGAAAAGACTTTGATGCTGGGAGGGATTGGGGGCAGGAGGAGAAGGGGACGACTGAGGATGAGATGGCTGGATGGCATCACGGACTCGATGGACGTGAGTCTGAGTGAACTCCGGGAGTTGGTGATGGACAGGGAGGCCTGGTGTGCTGCGATTCATGGGGTCGCAAAGAGTGGGACACGACTGAGTGACTGAACTGAGCTGAACTGAACTGAACATAGCTATGTAAAGCAACTATACCTAATGTAATTTTAAAACAAAATCTGCACTGCACTTTTACACCGATAGTATTTGTATGAAACTGGCGACATGAGAACATATAATCAGGATAATGCTCCATTTCACACCCTCCAGAACAGAAGAAGGATGTGATTGCTCCTTATGTTTCCGTATTTTCCCCAGATGAATAATTGGACTCAATGTCTCTTAAAAGTCATTGACTGTTCCATAGCATACAAAGATTATCCCTGTTTTTAATATCATTCTGTATGTTCACAGGGAATTAAAAATAGGACAGAGGAGCAAATAAATCATTTAAAATTAAAAGGAGTAATCTTCTGATTTGGGGAAATTCATTTCTGTAGAGATAACAGAAAAGGATGCTTTTATCAAAATTTTGATACTTTGAGCCAGATTCTGGCTCAAAGCCAAATTCTGTGTAAAAACTCACAGAGACTCTTATTTTTAGGAAAAAAATTGAGGAACTTCTTACAACACAAGGCATCCAATGATTCCCACCACACTCTATCTATTTTTTCTCCAAAGTCCCCTTTGAAGTTCACTGTGACCCAGCACAAATAAGAGATATGGTGAGGGGATAAGGATCCAGATTGAGATGAATGGTGAGTGGTGGGCTCTGTCCCAGCCTCTGGTATTGGCAACCAGAAAAAAACTAAACCTTTTCTAAGATTTACCAAGACTCAAAAACACAAATGGAGGAAATGCCTGAAAAGAAGCAGAGCCAGAGCTGAGATTTCGTCAACGGTACAAGGTGCTATACAAAGATCAACACATCCCCTTGTTGTTTTAAACGTTTCTCTTTCTCTGGAGTCACTGAACATTGAGACAGTGGAGGCCAGGCTTCTTTCTAGTCAGTATGTGTATGATTGGACATCAGCAGCAGTGGAAAAAAACTTGTATTTCTCCCAAGGTGGTAGAGAATGCTGTCCTCTTGCGTGTAGAGTTTCAAAGGCATGTGAACTCTCTGACTCTAAAGAGCAGCTGAGAGAAATATACACATGAATCCAGCTAATTTCTTTACCTTGTAGGATATCTGAAAAGCAAATAAAAAAAAGGATTTTAATATCCCCACCTATGCCTGCCTGTAATTATAACCTGTTGTACTGGGAACTCTGCTTACATATAATTCCATCTCACACGTGGACTCCAAGCTCCTAATCCACAGAAAACGAACACTTGAAGAATTCAAATATATATGCAGATTCAATTTCAGAGAGGGTTCAAAGATCTCCCAGGAGTTCCAGGCATAATCCTGAACCCTAGGGAATGAAATAGTGCATAAGTTACTTTCTTATTATAGAAGAAATAGATTCTACCAGTAAAAACAGAGATTCAAATCATTACAATTCAGTGCAAGATGCAGTTAAAGCATCTAAAGTGCTGATTAATACCAATGTTTATGAGCTATGAAGTTAAAAATAAAGACTAATGCCCACTTGGAAGATATTTTGCCTTCCTCTTCTAAAGACAGAACCCCCAATTTTCATGGTTTTGAATAGCTTTAGTTGAACTCTGATTGTATGGAGCACACACTAATTGAAAAATTTAGCACGTAGGATGGAAACAGCAGAATTCCCAGTTAAATCTTTGGCACAGGCCACAATCAAGATGTTAGGTTTAACTGAATTTACCATTGGGTGGTATTAACCACAAGTATGAACAAAGAGATTTTCCCAATGCAGGACCCAGAGAACACTGCTCTCCTCTTATGGGAGATCTAGTTGCAGGTCCTTACTTTCACCAGAGTGCTTGTTTTTCCTTTAAACCCCTGAGAAGTACAATGGCTGGAATGGCTTCCCTTTCTTGGTCCTGCTTGCCACTACAGGCTCTCAGATGGCAGTGCATAGTAATATGGCAAACAATCAGGGGAGATAGGCTGTCAGAGCTGTTCAGTGGTTGTTAGTCTGCATATATGTTAAATAATGCCCATTGGTCTTTGTAACCTTGGAATCAAGCAAATAACACAAGAAGTAAAGACCCTTACAGTTTTTCCACTTAAAGCGATACAAACATCTTTAAGAAACATTTTTATTTTTCTTATTAAAACCCCAAGATGACATTCTTGTTTTCCTTTCACTTGGCCTCTGCATTTAAGTCCCTGTTTTAATAGAAAATATTCTATGACCTCCATAACTTGGCAAACATTCTCTGGGGACCTACTAAGTGCCAGAGATGGCTCAGATACAGGCACCATTAGGATAATAATTCATTGAGAAGGGTCTTGAGTGGCTTGAGATGGATAAGGACCCCCAACTAGGGTAAGGGCAGTATTTGGGAGCTTGGGATAGGGTAATGCCAATGTATTTGCTGAGATTGGTTTTTTGTTTGTTTCTTTAGGAATTTTTTTTTTTTTTGGCCACTTTTGTCATAATTAATTGGCAAAGTTGAAACAAGAAAATTATACTCTAGTGAACTTCCAGATGTTCAAGCTGGTTTTAGAAAAGACAGAGGAACCAGAGATCAAATTGCCAACATCTGCTGGATCATGGGAAAAGCAAGAGAGTTCCAGAAAAACATCGATTTCTGCTTTACTGACTCTGCCAAAGCCTTTGACTGTGTGGATCACAATAAACTGTGGAAAACTCTTAAAGAGATGGGAATTCTAGACCACATGACCTGCCTCTTGAGAAACCTATATGCAGGTCAGGAAGCAACAGTTAGAACTGAACATGGAACAACAGATGGTTCCAAATAGGAAAAGGAGTATGTCAAGGCTGTATATTGTCAGCCTGCTTCTTTAACTTATATGCAGGAGCACATCATGAGAAATGCTGGGCTGGATGAAGCACAAGCTGGAATCAAGATTGCTGGGAGAAATATCAATAACCTCAGATATGCAGATGACACCACCCTTATGGCAGAAAGCGAAGAAGAAAAAAGAGCCTCTTGATGAAAGTGAAAGAGGAGAGCGAAAAATTTGGCTTAAAACTCAACATTGCAAAAACTAAGATTATGGTATCCGATCCCATCATTCCATGGCAGATAGATGGGGAAACAGTGGAAACAGTGTCAGAATTTCTTTTTTTGGGCTCCAAAATCACTGCAGATGGTGACTGCAGCCATGAAATTAAAAGACGCTTACTCTTTGGAAGAAAAGTTATGACCAACCTAGACAGCATATTCAAAAGCAGAGACATTGGGTTGACTCATTGGAAAAGACTCTGATGCTGGGAGGGATTGGGGGCAGGAGGAGAAGGGGATGACCGAGGATGAGATGGCTGGATGGCATCACTGACTCCATGGACATGAATCTGAGTGAGCTCCGGGAACTGGTGATGGACAGGGAGGCCTGGCGTGCTGTGATTCATGGGGTCGCAAAGAGTCGGACATGACTGAGCAACTGAACTGAACTGAACTGAGTCTAAAAACATTTGTGCATTCATTCTTTTGTTCATTTGTTTATTTATGCATTCATCTTCAGATATTTCATGTTTATCTATTATAAATGAAGTAGAAAATATTAAAAGAAGAGAGAGTAATGAAATTATTCTGTGTAAGAAGAATAGAAGACACAATGCTTGCTCAGGAAGAATATATAATCTAATTAACATTGTGTGTGTGTGTGTGTGTGTGTGCGCATGTATGTGTGTATAGCAAGAGGAGAAATATCTACAGGTTTCAGCAATTGTAGAACGAAGGAGAAATTCATGTGGGACAGATTGTTATTGTTTAATAATAGCATTATCTTTCTCATAAGAGCTACTCAGAGTTCACACTTGTTATGTAGGCTGGAAATGTCCCAAGTGATGAACACTGTAAAATTATAAAGACAAATGTACACAAGTACACCAGTAAATTGTGTGTATTGTCAAAAGCATTCTTCAAAATGACTTCTTAATAACCTTACTTTTTCTTTTCCTTTTGTGCTTGGTTTACTATTCTTTACCTGCTTTCCTTGGTCTTTACATTCCTCACTAATACAAACAAAAAGCATTCTTTGTTAACCACATGTTGATAAATGCCAACTACTGTACCTAAGTCAACAAAGGGTTATGTGAAGAAGGCTCAAATCCAGCTTGTGTTCATTGTTAATAAATGTAGCCAAGTTTCTCTATAATTCAATCTTATTGTGTTGCATAAAGCCAACTTTTTATTTATTGCTTTCCATAATTTTCTTGACAAAGACAAAATGGAAAATTATTGAGCCATGAAAAAATAACTCTCATAAACAGTCTAACTTTGTCCCCAGCCCTCTGTATAAATTCTTCCCTTAAGGGTCAATTTCTGGATCCCTCCATTTATAGACATATAGGGTCTTGAGTAAACTATATATATATATATATATATATATATAAACTATACGTATACATATATATATATAAAATATATATATATTTTTATATACATACATGACTTCCCTAGTGGCTCAGATGGTAAAAGGTCTGCCTACAATGCCAGAGACCCGGGTTCAATCTCTGGGTCAGGAAGATCTCCTGGAGAAGGAAATGGCAACCCACTCCAGTACTCTTGCCTGGAGAATCCCACGGACAGAGGAGCCTGGCAGGCTACAGTCCATGGGGTCGCAAAGAGTCGGACACGACTGAGCGACTTCATTCACTCACTCACTCACTCATATATACATACACACATATGTACATATTTGTATTCGCTGTGTGCTGTAATTAGTTGCTCAGTCATGTCTGACTCTTTGTGACTCCATGGACTAAAGCCCACCAGCTTCCTCCATTCATGGGAGTTTTGCAGGGAAAAATACTGGAGTGAGTTGCATGCCCTCCTCCAGGGGATCTTCCCAACCCAGGGATCTAACCCTGGTCTCCCGCATTGCAAGTGGATTCTTTACCATCTAAGCCACCAGGGAACCCCAAGTATATGTAAATACAAATATTTACGAGAAGAAAAGCCTGTAAATAGCACTCTCAACCTATGTGTGTGACTTTTATTGAACATTAAAGTTCTGCTGACAACATATATCATACATACTCTAATTTTCACCTTTGTCAATGTTTACTTCCATTAGTTAATTTATCTGTAATGCATTTTGGTATGATTTCCAAAATGGCCAAGCATTTGCCTCTGATTTGTTTTCTCTCAAAAATTAAATGCATGTCATTTCTCTGGGGAAACAATACATATTTAAAACTCTTAGCTTGGATAACAGAAGTTTATACTGGAAATTCCTGGAAAACTACCTATGACTGGAGGGCATATAAACTACCTATAAACTGAAGGTCAGACAAATGCCCTCTCTCTTGGAAATGTTTATTTTTGAACATAAACTTTGAAATTGAATCTGAGGGTGTACATTGTAGGCATAGGTGCCGGTGAAGGCATAGATGTCCCTTCTGCAATATTATTTGGGTTACAACTAGGTCCATAAACCTGAAATAAACCAATGATTTTCTTAACACATATCTCTATAGCCAGGAAGGATAGGAATAGGAAGGCTTCATATTTTTTTCTTGCTGATTGGTGGCAGTTCTATTTTTTAACCTTGCTTTCTGGTTATTTCTCAAGTAAGCAGGTTCACATTGCTTACTGTTGGTTGAACTCAGTTTGGAGTCACACGTGCATCTGACGGGGCTTTCCAGGTGGTGCCAGTGGTAAAGAACTTGCCTGAAATGCAAGAGACGCGGGTTTAATTCCTGAGTTGGGAAGTTCCCCTGGGAGAGGAAATGGCAACCCACTCCAGTATTCTTGCCTGGAGAATTCCATGGACAGAGGAGCCTGGCGACTACAGTCCATGGGGTCACAAAGAGTCAGACATGACTGAGGCAACTTAGCATGCATATTCTGACAATCACTGAATTTACATTTGTACTGCTCAACAAATAAGGCTGTATTCATCCATCTATCCCTTCCTTTATTATTTGCCCATTCATTACACAAACATTTATTAAAGAATTTTATGTTTTCCAGCATTGAACTAAATCTGAGCTTATAAAGAAAATCAAGACATTTTTGGAGAAGTGACTTTGGAATTTAAAAATGTTTCTCCTTTAAAATGTTTTGGTATTTTAGATGTGTTATTCAGCTTTATTATTTGGCATTTTATGCATCATTTTGCTATGTAATTCAAAGCATTGTACTTCAGGTTGACTATTTTTGTGACTGTCTTAGAACTTGAACCCATAATGTAGTCAGTGTCTCCAAAAGATGAATTGATATTGACTGGCTACCAATTGCTGAGCTTGGGACAGTACATTATCTCGTTTAATTCTCACAGTACTTAGGTGAGGTAGGTACTATTATTACCATTTTTTAAAAATTATTATCCCTGATGCTTCAAACAGTAAAGAATCCACCTGCAATGCAAGAGATGTAGGAGGGGCAGATTTGATCCTTGAGTAGGGAAGATCCCCTGGAGGAGGAAATGACAAGCTATTCCAGTATTCTTGCCTGGGAAATCCCAAGGACAGAAAAGCTGAGCGGGCTACAGTCCATGGGGTCACAAAGAGTCAGACTGAGCACACTTGAATGCATTATCTGTAGAATCCCTATTTCACAGATGAAAAGCAGAGAGTCAGGGAGGTTAGTTAATTTGCTAATAATTAACAACTAATAATTGTCAGAGCTTGAGCTTAATTTTGATCTATTGGACTCTAAAACTATCTCTTGGACCATATCACTAGATTCCAGAGTCAGTTACACTCGAGTCTTCAATATATTCAGGAAATTTATCAAAATGTTATTTTGAACCTCAACCAGCTCCGGAAGAATAAATTATTCCCACCTAAAATTGGTGATGGACACGGAGGCCTGGCATGCTGCAATTCATGGGGTCGCGGAGAGTCGGACAAGACTGAGTGACTAACTGAATTGAACTGAAACAATTTAAGGTGTTTTAACGGCACAAGTACAAGGAATGTGTGGTCTGTAGATCCTAAATATCTCTTCCCCAAATGCCAAACAAAAAATCTCTACCAGATGGGAAACAAGGAAATTCTCATTTGAGTTTGCTAGACAGCATCATGTGAGGAAGAGAGGGAGCTGTCATTGGTAAGCCTTTAGTAAGCCTTGCCGAAGGAAAAAATCAAAAGCGCTTGCCTTGTGAAAGGATGTTGATGCAACAATTACAGCTAATTCATGTAGAAGTGAGTTCACTTAAATATTGTGTACAGCAATATTCAGAGTAGAACTATGGTAAGAACACAGACTCTGGAATTAGAAAAGCTTGCTTTCCAAAATAAGTGCTTTGTTACTTATTGGCCATGAAGCTGAAAATGGAAGTCACTCAGTCATGTCCAACTCTTGGCAACCCCATGGACTATACAGCCCATGGCATTCTCTAGGCCAGAATACGTGAGCAGGTAGTCTTTCCCTTCTTCAGGGGATCTTCTCACCAAGGAATCAAACCCAGGTGTTCAGCATTGCAGGCAGATTCTCTGCCAGCTGAGCCACAAGGGAAGCCCAAGAACACTGGAGTGGGTTGCCTATCCCTTCCCCAGGGGATCTTCCCCACCAAGGAATCGAACCAGAGTCTCCTGCATTGCAGGTGGATTCTTTACCAACTGATCCATCAGAGGCCTGAGGTAAATGTAAAATTTCCCATTCTCTGTCAGTTAAAACCCTTTCCTATCAGTATAATAAATAGCTACCTTATAGACTGTTGTGAAGATTAAATGAAATATTAACTGTAAAATTCCCAAAACATGGTGTAATACAGAGTAATCCCTCAACAGTGCTATTTCCATGGCTACTGATGCACTTAGTATTTTTGAGCATGGATCTACATTTCATTACTTGTCATCCAGAAAGGATAATAATGCAATATCAGACGCTGTGTGAGTGGTCCCCAGCTTAGTCTCGTCTTCTTCTCACTATGCTTCAGCCTCCTGGCCTTCTTACAGTTCTTCAAAGTTACCAGGGTCTCTCCCTCCTTAATTACCTCCCATAGAGAAGGCAATGGCACCCCACTCCAGTACTCTTGCCTGGAAAATCCCATGGATGGAGGAGCCTGGTAGGCTGCAGTCCATGGGATCGCGAAGAGTCGGACACGACTGAGCGACTTCACTTTTGCTTTTCACTTTCATGCATTGGAGAAGGAAATGGCAACCCACTCCAATGTTCTTGCCTGAAGAATCCCAGGGACGAAGAAGCCTGGTGGGCTGCCGTCTATGGGGTTGCACAGAGTCGGACACAACTGAAGCGACTTAGCAACATCAGCAGCAGGCCTGTCGCTTCCCATTCTTCACGTCTTGTCCAGGCTCCTTGATTCTTTAGGCCTCAGCTGAAATGTCACTTTCTCAGACATCATATTTGACCATAGCCCTCCAGGCTTACAGTTATCCATGTTACATGCTCTTTCTGTCTTTTATTATGGACATATCAGCCTCCATCACTGGGTGAACCAATTCTTCAAAATAAATTTTCTTTTATATGATATACAAATACTTGTTTTTTATATGAGATTATTTATATGTTATATATATAAGCGTAGACATCACCAGATGGTCAATACTGAAATCAGATTGATTATATTCTTTGCAGCCAAAGATGGAGAAACTCTATACAGTCAGCAAAAAGAAGACCAGGAGCTGACTGTGGCTCAGATCAGGAACTCCTTATTGTCAAATTCAGAGTTAAATTGAACAAAATAGGGAAAACCACCAGACCATTCAGGTATGACATGATTATACAGTGGAAGTGACAAATAGATTCAAGGCATTAGATCTGATAGACAGAGCGCCTGAAGAACTATAGACAGAGGTTCATGACATTGTACACGAGGCAGTGATCAAGATCACCCACAAGAAACAGATATGCAAAAAGGCAAAATGGTTGTCTGAGGAGGTCTTAAAAATAGCTGAGAAAAAAAGAGAAGCTAATGGCAAAGAAGAAAAAGAAAGATATACCATTTTAATGCAAAGTTTCAAAGAATAGCAAGGAGAGATAAGAAAGCCTTCTTCAGTGATCAATGCAAAGAACTAGAGGAAAACAATAGAATGGGAAAGACTAGAGATCCTCTCAAGAAATTAGAGATAACAAGGGAATATTTCGTGCAAAGATGAGCACAATAAAGGACAGAAATGGTATGGACCTAACAGAAGCAGAAGATATTAAGTAAAAGTGGCAAGAATACTCAGAAGAACTATACAAAAAAGATTTTCATGACCCAGATAATCATGATGGTGTGATCACTCACCTAGAGCCAGACATCCTGGAATGTGAAGTGGGCCTTCCTGGAATGTGAATGTCAAGTGGGCCTTAGGAAGCGTCACTACGAACAAAGCTAGTGGAGGTGATGGAATTCCAGTTGAACTATTTCAAATCCTAAAAGGTGATGCTGTGAAAGTGTTCAATTCAATATGCCAACAAATTTGGAAGACTCAGTAGTGGCCACAGGACTGGAAAAGGTCAGTTTTTATTCTAATCCCAAAGAAAGGCAATGCAAAAGACTTTTAAATTACTGCAGTTACAACACAATTTTTCTCACAGACTAGGAAAGTAATGCTCAAAATCTCTCAAGCCAGGCTTCAACAGTGTGTGAACCGTGAACTTTCAGATGTTTAAGCTGGATTTAGAAAAGACAGAGGAACCAGAGAACAAATTGCCAACATCCATTGGATCATCAAAAAACAAGGGAATGCCTGAAAAAATCTATTTCTGCTTTATTGACTATGCCAAAGCTTTTGACTGTGTAGATCACAACAAACTGTGGAAAATTCTTCAAGAGATGGGAATACCAGACCACCTGACCTGCATCTTAAAAATTTGTATGCAGGTCAAGAAACAACAGTTAGAACTGGACATGGAACAACAGACTGGTTCCAAATTGGGAAAGGAATACTCGAGGCTGTATATTGTCACCCTGCTTATTTAACTTATATGCACAGAACATCATGAGAAATGCTGGACTGGATGAAACACAAGCTGGATCAAGATTTCCAGGAGAAATATCAATAACTTCAGATATGCAGATGACACCACACTTGTGCCAGAAAGCAAAGAGGAACTAAAGAGGCTCTTGATGAAAGTGAAAGAGGAGAGTGACAAAGTTGGCTTAAACAACATTAAAAAAATGAAGATCATGGCATCTGGTTCCATCACTTCATGGTAAATAGATGGGAAACAATGGAAACAGTGAGAGATTTTGTATTTTGGGGGGCTCCAAAGTAACTGCAGATGGTGACTGTAGCCATGAAATTAAAAGATGTTTGCTCCTTGGAAGAAAAGCTATGATCAACTAAGAGAGCTTATTAAAAAGCAGAGACATTACTTTGTGGCAAAGGTCCATATAGTCAAAGCTATGGTTTTTCCAGTAGTCATGTATGGATGTAAGAGCTGGACTATAAGGAAAACTCAGCACTGAAGAATTGATGGTTTTGAACTGTGGTGTTGGAGAAGACTCCTGAGAGTCCCTTGGACTGCAAGGAGATCAAACTAGTCAATCTTAAAGGAAATCAATCCTGAATATTCATTGGAAGGACTGATGCTGAAGCTGAAACTCCAATACTTTGGCCTTCTGATGCTAAGAACTGACTCATTGGGAAAGATCCTGGTTCTGGGAAAGATTGAAGGCAGGAGAAGAGGACAACAGAGGATGAGATGTTTGGATGGCATCACCGATTCGATGGACGTGAGTTTGAGCAAGTTTCTGTAATTGATGGTGGACCGAGAAGCCTAGTGTGCTGAAGTCTATGGGGTTGCAAAGAGTCAGACACAGCTGAGCAATTTAACTGAACTGATATATAAGTGTGCTTTGTTTTATTGTACTTTGATTTGTAATGCTTCTCAGATACTGTGGTTTATAAAGTTTCATGGCAACCGTACATTAAGCAAGTCTATCAGCACAACCTTTTTTTGTCTTTAATAATTTAATTTCAAACCTACAAAAAATGAAATTGGTCTGGGTTTCTGTAGTCTCATTGTTTTTGTTATACATAGCAAGCAGCTTGTGGCACATTAGAAAGTCACTGTGATCCTTGTCTCAGAGACATTCATATTTTGTTTATGAAACGTAGCTGTCCACGGATGAAGTAACAGACTATATAAAAATGGTTAAAAAGAAAAAGCACTATCATATACATTAGTATTTGGAGGATACACTTTATAATTAAAGGTAGTCATCAAGGAAAAGTTCAAGATTGGAAAATTACCTTAATTCCATTTCTTATTATTTCAACATATTAACTTTGAATTCCAAAGATAAACACTAAATATTATCTTAAAACATAAATGATGCTTTTAATACAGAATCTCTCAGTGTTAGTAGTTATAGCGGTAATTGTTAGTCTCGGTTAACTAACACTGTTAACTAACAGCTAACATTGCTAACTGTTAATTAACACTGTTAACTAACACAGTTAACACTGCTAACTGTTAACTAACACTGTTAACAGTGTTAGTCTGTTATAGCGGTGAAAGTGAAGTCACTCAGTCGTGTCTGACTCTTTGCTACCCCATGGACTATAGCCTACCAGGCTCCTCTGTCCATGGGATTTTCCAGGCAATAGTACTGGAGTAGATTGCCATTTCCTTCTCCAGCGGATCTTTCCAACCCAGGGATGGAACTCAGGTCTCCCACATTGTAGACAGACGCTTTACTGTCTGAGCCATCAGGGAACACAGACCTATAATTTGGATTTCATGCAAACACTCTCTTATGCAGTGAATTGCTTTTATAAACTGGGTTATTCACCTTGCTGCATTAGAACATTCTGGTTCAATATTTTTCTATATTGAACTTACTTTTAGGGAAGCTGAATTGAATTTGAAGAATATTGCAGTCTTAAGAATGTTAATTAAGAAAAATAAATGTAAGCATTCAGTATTCTTGGAAGAGTTCCTTCCTATCATGATATAATAATCATTTCACACTCAGATATGGCTTTCCTTTTCTATCAAGTTCCATAAGTTATCATCTGTTTAGTCATTTCTGATGGTTTGACGAAAGGGCTACAACAGTATATTTACTCTTCATTTAATACTAGGTATATGTATTACTGGATAAATTATTTGACGTCTCAGGTGATTACTGGCTTGTTTATGTATTTTATCTAAGGAATTTTTACATGGCAGCACCATTTTTTCCAACAATATTTATTCATTTCATGTCTCTGTGTCACATTTTGGTAATTCTTGCAATATTCAAACTTTCTTATTATTCTTATATTTGTTATGGTCCTCTGTGCTCAGTGATCTTTCATGTTGCTATTATTATATCTCACTGAAGGTTCAGAGGATTTTTTTAGCAGTAAAGGTTTTATTATTATTATTATTATTTTAATCTTTTGGCCATTTTGTAATGGCATGTAGGATCTTAGTTCTCTGACCAGGGTTCAAACCCCTACCTCCTGCAATGGCAGCATGGAGTCTTAACCACTTACTTGGACCACCACCAAAGAAGTCTCAGAAGTAAAGTATTTTTTAATTGAGCTGTGTATGTTGGTTTCCCAGGTGGCATCAGTGGAAAAGAACCTGCCTGCAAATGGGGGAGACAAGAGACATGGGTTCGACCCTTGGGTTGGGAAGATCGCCTGGAGGAAGAAATGGGAAGCCACTCCAGTATTCTTGCCTGGAGAATCCCATGGACAGGGTAGCCTGATGAGCTATGGTCCATGGGGTTACAAAGAGTCAGACACGACTGAAGTGACAGCACGCAGCACATATTGATTTTGAACATAATGCTTTTGCACACTTAATGCTGTAGTGTAAATACAAATTTTTATTTAACTTATTTAAATTAAATTGTTTAAATTAAATTATTAACTGCTTATTTAACTTATATGCAGAGTGGATCGTGCAAAATGCCAGGCTGGGTGAAGCATAAGCTGGAATCAAGATTGCTGGGAGAAATATCAGTAACTCCAGATATACAGATGACACCACCCTTCTGGCAGAAAGCAAAGAGCTAAAGAGCCTCTTGATGAAAGTGAAAGAGAAGAGTGAAAAAGTTGGCTTAAAACTCAGCATTCAGAAAACGAAGATCATGGTATCTGTTCCATCACTTCATGGCAAATAGATGGGAAAAGAGTGGAAACAGTGACAGACTTTATTTTGAGGGACCCCAAAATCACTGCAGATGGTGACTGCAGCCATGAAATTAAAAGACACTTGCTCCTTGGAAGAAAAGATATGACCAACCTAAACAGCATATTCAAAAGCAGAGACATTACTTTGCCAACAAAGGTCCATCTAGTAAAATCTATTGTTTTTCTAGCAGTCGTGTATGGATGTGAGAGTTAGACTATAAAGAAAGCTGAGTGCTGAAGAATTGATGCTTTTGAACTGTGGTGTTGGAGAAGACTCCTGAGAGTCCCTTGGACTGCAAGGAGATCCAACCAGTCCATCCTAAAGGAAATCAGTCCTGAATGTTCTTTGGAAGGACTGATGTTGAAGCTGAAATGCCAATACTTTGGCCACCTGATGCGAAGAACTGACTCATTGGAAAAGATCTTGACCCTGGGAAAGATTGAAAGCAGGAGGAGGGGATGACAGAGAATGAGATGGTTGGATGGCATTACTGACTCAATGGACGTGAGTTTGAGCAAGCTCCAGGAATTGGTGATGGACAGGGAAGCCTGGCTTGCTGCAGTCCATGGGGTCACAAAGAGTCAGACACAACTGAGCGACTTAACTGAACTGAATTGAAACACAAATTTTATATGCACTGGAAAACAAAAATATTTGTGTGACTCACTTTTTTGTGATATTCACTTTATTGCAACGGTCTGGAACTAAGCCATCAATATCTTCTAAGCACATATTATATATATTATTACACAATGCCTACTATATATTTATGATATGTAATATTTGCTTATATATAGGAGATTACTTATATATACATATGGTTCTTTGGTTCTGTTTCTCTGGAGAACCTAACACAAATACATATTAGAGACAATATTGTCAGTGAATAAATGACACATGATAGCATTTTGAAACTATTTACTTAAAAACCTATCTGTGTGTCTCCTGAGGCTTAACTTTTATTTGGTTCTGACTCTAAATCACTTAGTCCTGTTTCATTACCCTAAGTTTATTCTAAAGCCATAAATCCCACCACAAATCTGTTTTCCATTAATCACTTAAGAATTAACAAGTAAAAACCTGTTTTGAAATACACCATCCTTATTGTTATACTTTAGATTGTCTCGGTCAACCTCAAAATGGCTTAACATTCCAGGTAGAGCCCTGTCACCAAATTTATTCAGACTTCAAAATTCAACAATAATTTTCATGTACTTCACTGTTTGATTCTTCCATTCTTTCACGTCAAAAACAATTGAATAA
Organism: Aepyceros melampus; assembly: GCA_006408695.1. Taxonomy (NCBI): domain Eukaryota; kingdom Metazoa; phylum Chordata; class Mammalia; order Artiodactyla; family Bovidae; genus Aepyceros; species Aepyceros melampus. The sequence goes on from SJXQ01009375.1 coordinate 74,701, forward strand.
AATCAAGAAATGGTTAAGCCTAAGAACAGTTAAGAATTGTAAAATGATAGACATTTCCTTGAAAAATTTCTCTGAGATGGATTTCAAAAAGGGGAAACAGTTCCTCTTTCTCTGTATGTTGTGAAGATTCCAACTGCAAAATCCATGCTCTGTGCAACAAACTGTGATGACTGTAGGAAATCATAAGGAGAGAAAATGGGTTTCTGTAGTAAGTACAAAATCTGTTGTAAAAAGCAGAATAAATATATAGAAAACAAACTTTCAAAAAAATAAACACAAGTACAGCCAGTTTCGATTTCAGACATTTAAAAATCTTTTATTTCAGTGAATAACTACGAATCAGACAACCAAGGGAGAAAACAGAATCTGGTAATTACATAAGAATCTGTTACCAAGTGGTTTTATGATTTTTGAGCAATCTTAAGTATATGACACCCCTGTAACTTTGCTATGAAAGTCAACATTTTCTCATGATACTGTATCATCTGTCTTTTAAAATATCTCAATATTAGTATTTTAACTGGCAAAAGTCAACAACTATCCCAGGATAGATAAAATGTTAACACATACATAGTTTACCATCTACTTTCCATTATTCACTAAAAACTTCTCTTCCACTTGAGAAAACAAACTGTCTTCAAATAGAAATTCCTTCCAGCCCCAAATTCAAGTTCATCGGCATACATAGTTGAATACTCACCAGGCATCCTCACACTTAAGAAGGAGATAATGCTAAACTTCTTTTTATTTGAAAGTGTGAAAGTGTTACTCATTCGGTTATGTTCAACTCCTTGTGACTCCATGGACTATAGCCCACCAGGCTTCTCTGTCCATGGAATTTCCCAGGCAAGAATACTGGAGTGGGTTGACATTTCCTCCTTCAGGGGATCTTTCCAACCTTAGGTATCGAACTCACATCTCCTGCGTTGCAGGTGGATTCTTTACCATCTGAGCTACCAGGGAATACCTTTATGTTTAAAGTTTGTTATATTCTGCTCCACTTAGGGAAATAGTTGTAGGACTATGTGTAGGGTAATGACTGTCTTTTGTGCCTCACCTTCCTGCTTGGAAAAGTGTGGGGTGAGGTCCTTTGCACCGCTCAAGGTCTGTAGAGTGAGGAAGAACAGTGAATGTGGGATTGCAGCTGAGGACATGAGGCCATCAGAGCCAGAGTGAGTTTCAGGAGAAGCAGCTTTGGAAAAAAAGGAAAGTCAGCGAACAGTGAATTTCTAATGTGGGAGAGGAGAGAGAGAGAGAGAGGAAAAAAAAAAAAAAAAAACAGAGAGCACGAGAGAGATGGAGATTAAATTTGAGAAAGAGAATTGAGTCCACTTAGGAATATATAACTGGAAGCCCCTGGCAGGAAAGAGACCAGAGAAGTGTGAAGTCAATCTGGGCATCTTTGTCATCCTATGTAGGGCTTCCCAGGGGGCCCAGTGGATAAACAATCTGGCTGTGATTCAGGAGACATGGGTTGAATCCCTGGGTGGGGAAGATCCCCTGGAGGAGGGCATGGCAACCCACTCCAGTGTTCTTGCTTGGAGAAGCCCATGGACAGAGGAGCCTGGCAGACTACAGTCCATGGAGTCTCATAGAGTTGGACACAACTGAAGCGACTGAAACTCTTTCTTTCTTCTCACCTTTCGTGCTCTTCCTCCTTTGTCTCCTAAATAGAAATCTCCCATTCCATTTGTCATCATTCCTCTCTTTCCTTTCCTTTCCCTCACTGGACTTCCCTTTCAGACTAGCACCTGCAGGGAGCCTGTCTAGACCATGCCTTCAAAGATCTCATCCACGTGGGTAAGTTACCTATTTCTATCTAAGTCCAGGACACATCTCACTGCTTGGAGTTTATCCCTGCATTTTCTTTCTTTCTTTCTTTTTTTTTTTCCTGATAGACGCCTCTACCTGGATCCAACCAGCTCTTCCAAGTCAGTGTATACAAACCTATCTTGAGATATTTAGCATAATCAACTTTGTATTATTTCTAAATATGATAATATCTTCTCTTCCCTAAAACTATCAGCTCCTTGTAAGAAATGAATCAGATATAGCATTAGGTTTCTTTCAATACCAGTCTCAATGCTCTTCATTTTGATGATTAGTGAATCAATACAAGTTCAATGTAGGGTTTCCCAGGTGACTCAACAGTAAAGAATCTGCCTGAAATGCAAGAGACACGGGTTCAATCCCTGGGTCAGGAAGATCCCCCTGGAGAAGGAAATGGCAACCCACTCCAGTATTCTTGCCTGGGAAATCCCACGGACAGAGAAGCCTGACTGGCTACAGTCTGTGCTATCGCAAAGAGTCGGACATGACTGAGTGACTGAACATGTCATGTCAAACAAGTTTAGTGTGCCCTAAAGGATATTTTAAAGGGCAGAAATCAAGAGTTTGTGTCACCTGAAAATGTTTGCCATAGGAATTAGGACCTAAGAAATGCCTTCACAAAAGTGATTCTCTAAAATTCTGTTAATAATAATAATATTGTTGTTGTTCAGTGACTAAGTCATGTCCGACTCTTTGCAACCTCACAGACTGTAGCCCACCAGGCTCCTCTGTCCATGAAATTCTCCAGGCAAGAATACTGGAGTGGGCTGCCATTTCCATCTCCAGGGGATCATCTGGGATCAGGGATCAAAACCACATCTCCTTCAGAAATCAAGAGTTTGTGTCACCTGAAAATGTTTGCCATAGGAATTAGGACCTAAGAAATGCCTTCACAAAAGTGATTCTCTAAAATTCTGTTAATAATAATAATATTGTTGTTGTTCAGTGACTAAGTCATGTCCGACTCTTTGCAACCTCACAGACTGTAGCCCACCAGGCTCCTCTGTCCATGAAATTCTCCAGGCAAGAATACTGGAGTGGGCTGCCATTTCCATCTCCAGGGGATCATCTGGGATCAGGGATCAAAACCACATCTCCTGCATTGGCAAGCAGATTTTTTACCACTGAGCCACCAGGGAAGCTCCACTAATAATAATAGCCCATATTTATTCTGCTAGTCTCTTTATGCAACAATATCCCTGTGAGGCTAGTGCAGTTATCTTCATTTTACATATGTAAAACCTGTGGTTCAAAGGTGCAAGTAGCTTGCAATAATCAATGCATTGCAGGCTGTCATTCTCACAACCACCGACTATTATCCAACCCTTAGCATTTCCATTACCCTGGGATATCATACTCAGCCATCCTCACCAAGCTAAAGTTCTGAGAGAATATAGCTTAATTAAGGTAAAATCATTTTTTTCATTTTACCAGAAATGAATGTCTGTGTTCTTCTTCAGTATACAATTAACTAAACCATGGTGTATTTTGTTCTCTGAATTTGTAACTTCTGTACCTATCGATGGTCATTTTCTGTGTAATTCAAGTGGTACATTTTGATACCTAGTACAAATTTGCTATTGATGGCACCTTAAAAGGCAACTGGGAAACTTCTATGGAATTTCCTTTGTCGGTTACTCTTACACCCACATGAAGAACATTCAGTTGATGACCATATCATCCAGATGGTATGTTTGTGGATTGTTCATCATCCGTGGTTTAGAAGGAATACAGATGCAACATCTCGTGTTTAGGCAAGAAAATGCATTAGACTGTTTCAGCTACTTTGTTTACCTGGTTTCATGAGAAGCTGACTGAAATTAACTGGAAAGCCATAAATGTTGATAAACATTTCATGAAAGGGCACAAACATGAAATTAGATGACTTCAGAAGAATAATCATTTATCTTCTTTGAGGCAAGCTTTTAGAGTGGTGCTGTCCAATCAAAAAAAAAAAAAGAGAGAGAGAGAGAGAGAGCTACAAAAGTAATTTTAAATTTAAATTTTATAGCCACACTAAAACACGTAAAAAGAAAATAGGTAAAATCATTTTGTGAAATGAGTTTTGTTTAACCCAATATATCCAATTAGCATTTAATATATAATCAATATAGAAATAATTGATAAACTGTTTTTACATTCTTTTTTCATACTGAGCCTTTCCAGTCTGGTGTATATTTCATACTTCCTGGACATGTCAATTTTGAGTTGCCACTTTCCAAGTGTTCCGCAGCCATGTGCGACCCATGGTTAATTTCAAAACTGCTGGAAAACAAAGGAATGAATATACCAGATTCTATTCTTTCCTCATGCCCAGAAAAATGGCTGCCTTCAGTCTTCAAGCTTCGCTCCAACCCTTCTCCTCTTCAGCTTTGGACCCCTGCAGGATTGCACCAGGATTCAGAAGTTACACAATCAGTAGCTTCACTCAGAGGTCAAGTAGCATGAAAATCTGATGTATCATCTTATGATCAAATCCATCTTGGGGCCAGTTTCACATTTTTTTAAGAAATAATAAATGTTGTCACATATGCTTCCTAATAGGAGTTTCTAAATGTTAGAAGAATTGTTAACCAAAACTTCTGTCCCATCCCAGCATTACCAAAATGTGATTAGTCAAAATCTGACAAAGAAGCCACTACCACATTCAAAATAAGTGAATAATTTCCTTGCAGTAAAATGGGTTGTGGTTTTCATCCTACTCATCATCTATAAATTTAACACGGTTTTTGTATGCAGAGAAGTGACCCATGACCACCCTTCACATAATAATTGTACACTTAAAAGCATTATTGGTTTGTATCATGTTCCATCCTAATACAATCATTGACTTAATTAAGGCAAGGAATCTCAAAAAATAGAAAGTATAAGATTCTTTTTTTTTTTTTTCAAGGGGGAAAATCCTATTTTTATTAATGGAAGTGTGAGGAAAAGACTCCAAAGCAAATTTATTTGGATATTTTTTTAATATGTAGATTTTTTCTCCTTATAAATCTAATTGATTTTAAAGGCATTACTGGTCTGTATGTCTCTGGTACACTTATATCCACTCCATTTGAAAATAAATCCTGTTGGGTGAGTGTAGAAGCATTTGATATATGTAAAAACTTGAAAGCTCTTTTGTAAGCCCGTCTTCAAACCAGGAAGTTGAATTTTCCCAGAGTCAAACTGGCTCATGTTTCAACAGAAACTCAGAGCTCGCAAAATACTGGCTGTATTTTTCTATTCCTGACTAAGACTTTTCTTGCCCTTCCCCCCCCCCTTTTACTCTAAGTGTGTCACGTTGCTATAAATTCAGGTCGTAGTTCTCCTAGATCAGGATAAAGCTAGACGTTTCACCTAATTGAGGACTTTGGGGGCTTTGTTCAAGTTTCTGCCATGGGATTTGAAGGTATAATTGTTAGATGGCTGGAAGTAAGCTGAGAAGTTTCTGAAGTCACAGAAAAAGACCAAGGATCACATACCTGCTGGAAATAGGCAGGTGATGCCCTAATTAAGAGCTGTGAGTCAGCAGAGAAAAAGACCTGAATCTACCTTGGTGGATGTGAAAGTTGGCAAAAAGGAGTTCCCACCTTTTAACCTAGGTGGGACTAGGTGTTAGCAACAAAACTGAGCTGGATGGATGGTCTAATTACAGCAAGGTACCTTCCCAAGTGGCTCAGTGGTAAAGAATCCACGTGCCAATGCAGGAGACCAGGGTTCAGTATTTGGGTTGGGAAGATCTCCTGGAGAAAGAAATGGCTACCCACTCCAGCGGGAAAATCCTGTGGACAAAGGAGCTTAGCACAGTCATGGGTTCACAAAGAGTCAGACACAACTGAGCACATGCGTGTCCATGTGTGTGCATGCGCACACACACACACACA